>CM060623.1:5337764-5756599 GCA_030578275.1 Meda fulgida
CTCTCTCTCTCTCTCTCTCTCTCTCTCTCTCTCTCTCTCTCTCTCTCTCTCTCTCTCTCTCTCTCTCTCTCTCTCTCTCTCTCTCTCTCTCTCTCTCTCTCTCTCTCTCTCTCTCTCTCTCTCTCTCTCTCTCTCTCTCTCTCTCTCTCTCTCTCTCTCTCTCTCATCTCATTCACTCTCTTTCTGTAGTCATTGAGCTGCCAGTGCTTTAGTCTGAAAGACAACGCTGCCTGAATTTTAAGAAGTATTCACAGGAAAAAGCTCAACTTGCATGACACACCCCCCCCCCAACACACGCACGCACGCACACACTATATTATATTAGTGAGGACTTCGCATATTCTTCCATTCAGTTTATAACAGTTAATGATTTATAAACATGTTTTGGCCATGCCAATTTATATGCATTTTTAACTAGCAAGGACCAGTAAAATGTCCTCACTAATCAGTTTTCATAATATTTCACTGTATAAGTGAGGATATTTGGCCCTCTCTCTCTCTCTCTCTCTCTCTCACACACACACACACACACACACACACACACACACACACACACACACACACACACACGAATATATATATATATATATATATATATATATATATATATATATATATATATATAGCTAGAATTCCCAATTACTTTTGAGCAGCTGCTATGGAAGAAATGTGCTTTTTGAGCATCTACCAAATAACCTGTCAAGGAAAGTAGTTTTTAAATCAGCTTTTCATTTATAAAAACGACCACAAAATCTTTGGTGCATCGATATGAATTTGGCACATCCTCCAACAGGACGCTTATCTGTTGATTCAGCATTGTGAAATGCAAAACGCAGAAAAGGTTTATCAAATTCTAACTGGCAGTGGAGAAAGAAAGAGAAACAGATGGAGAGGAAGAATTAAAGAAAACAAGGGGACTTATCATAATTCAAGAAAAGACAAGATTAGCGTTTTATTTCATAGAGCTTTTTGTGGTTGGGAAAGCTAATGTGCCATATTATCTCATATCAGAATCTGTCAGGTAAATGTTCTGGCAGATGTTCATTGTCACTGGCTGTGCAAATGATCCCTGATGATTAAACATTAGCTTTCAAACTTGATTTTATGAGAAATTAACATTACATGTCAATGTCTGGCTTATAATGAGTAAATCCTTTCAAAACCCTGAGGAATATAGAAGAAAATGAATTCTACTTTAAAATTTTTTTTTTTTTTTAGCTCTTTCTTGCATTTATGTGAGCAAAGTCCAGTGAAAATATCAGAATAAATCACACTATACAATGCAGCAGAAGATCTCCTGAAACATCTAATCTGTCCATCTGTTGGACAAGTGATCAATTCACCCAGCGAACACACTCATCTATCTTTAGTCAACCATCGATTAGGCCATCCATCCATTCCTGATCCATCCATCCATCCATTCCTGATCGATCCATCCATCCATCCATCCATCCATCCATCCATCCATCCATCCATCCAGCAAACATACTTACAGGTATTGCAGGTGTCCAAGTCCAGCAAAAGCATCATCAGAAATCAGAGAGAATGTGTTTGAGTTTAACAGCCTGTGCAGAACAAGAAGAGAGTGACAAAGATGAGAGTTTGCACTTTCACTGAGTTATAGATCTCAAAACCATTTCTGTCAAGACAACTATAGGAGTATTTGGCATGGTAATGGATATGACAATGTTGATATATTTGGTCTTGGCAGAATAGATCTACTGCTGTAGTTTATTGCTGCTGCTGCAGAGCAAGTGCGGGACTTGCTTCTGCCAATACACACACGACACGCTGCTGTGTACAAGCAAGACATGCTGCTGCTGTACAATATAGCCAGGGTTTGAAATGAACTTTTTCAATCACCAGCCAATTTGGCTACTAAATTTATAAATATATTTTTAATATACAATGTGGATTTCATTTCATACATTCATTTATTATTCAATCCTGTCACCCAGCTATCTCCTCCCTTCCTCTGTCATTCTCATCACCAAAAATGTATTTGTGGATAGATCAATACAGTAAAAAAGAACATAAAAAAAATTAAGGATGTTGGAAAAAAAACATTGGTATTTTCTGCTAACCAAATGCTTTTTAATCTTCGCTATTGCTTCAATGCAAATGAACAAGCGCGCCGTTATTAGTTGTGTAGTGACGGGCATGTTCAAGTAAGCCAGATATGCGCAGATTCGGTGCAGTACGCAGTATTTAATATTATATCATGATGACACACAAGTTGAGTATTTGCGCTAAATCTGCGCAGATTTGCCTTGCACTAACTTCCTCAGCAACGTGAGTATAAATATAACACGCCAAATTGGCTACTGATTTGACAGCGTCACCAGCCATAGTAGATTTTTACCCACATTTGAGAGGTTGGCGGGTGTTAATTTCAAACCCTGAGTGTAGCGTACAAGAATTACCCGTAGCAGATCTACACAGGTGGAGCTGGGGAAGGTGGAGGGTATCTGAAAGCGTGCTGCACTGCTAAGGCAAATGCTACCCAAGTATTTGGAGGTTGTACAAACAAGCTCATTGGCTGCTGGTACAGCAGGAACCAATCAGCTGTGCCCTACAGATAATGATGTGATTGCAAGCATATTGAGTTAAGGACCGTGCAGCCTATGCCATCAAGAGTTTCATGACAGAACTTTGTATTTCTCTTCATTTTAGGCATTTTTACAGAGCCCAGCACATGACATATAGACACAATGTCATTATATATATATATATATCATGGCCACAAATGAAAAATTATTTCTCTCATTTTAGTAAATTGTGGTCATGTTGAACTAATTCATTCCCTCATTTTGATTAAACTAAAAAACGGGAATGTATTGTTACAATTTGGCCATAATTTAGTAAAACAAGGGAACAGATTATTACATCTTGTGCACCATTTACTTCAAATGAGGGAACAAATTAGTAAAACGTCCTGACATATAGTAAGCTGAGTGAACGAATTGTTAATTCATAGCCACGAATACATACATATAGTCAGTACTATATTGAACACATAGCCTACAGCTTATTTAAATGTAAGCCCTCTAAAGCAACAAAGGTAACCAAACCCGAAAGCACTGTGTAGGTCACTTCAGGTCCTCTAGACATAAAAGTGAAAAATACATCCAGTTTAAACATCTCTATTTATGGTTAGAACTAAAAAGTAAAATAATGTGCTCTTCTATGTTCCCTATAGGCTCAAGAGTGAAAGATCTTAAATCAAGAACTTGAACAGTGATCAATGTTTTAAAACTCAACAGGAAATGTTTGCATTGCTGATACAACTAAAGCATGTTAAAGGAATGGGAAATTAAGGTTCAACATGTTAAGCTCAATGGACACTGGACAGCATCTGAAACTATTAATCGTGAAAATTATGACATCCTACAGTTGGTAACAAACTAAAATTATGTTTACAATAATGCACTTACAATGAAGGGGAGTCTATGGGGTTACACACAAAAAAATGTGACAGGAGTTATCCCAGTGTCTTGTCCCATTGACTTTCACTGTAAGTGCATTACTGTAAACATGATTTTTGTTGGTTTTCACAAACTGAGGGCTGATTGAGGGGAATTATGTAATGTCACAATTACTGCAGATTAGAGAACTGCACAAAAGCTTTTCAAGTGGTGAAGTTGTGTGCAAAAACCTTCTGTTGTTCAACAACTGTGTCTAATAGATCACAAACATTTAAAAGCGGCATTGCCTGAAAGATCACCATGTAAATCTAGTATCACTGCTTGTGGAAAATAAGAAGCCACAATAAATTCCTGAGGCTGTCAGCACATCTTGCCTATTGGTCTCAAATATCAGTCTGCTTCATGACATCTGGCTATATGAAAATTATTTCAGCAAGGAAAAGAACGAGATGTACAGATTTGATTGCTGCTGACAGTGGATTTTCTGTTTCAAAAATATATTTTTCATATAGAAATGCACACCAATATATTTTACAAGCATTGCAAATCTGATATCGCAGAATGGGTTTCATTTGTTTACTGATTCAGTGACAAAAGAACTGGCATGCTGTCATTTGAAAACAAACTTCTCTCTTGTGTCTTTCCCACACACACAGGGAGAACAGAAACACTGTTGTTGTGTGAGTCTGTAAATAGAGGGTCTGTCACTGATACACATCACACTACACACTGCTCAGACATGCAGCTGACAAACACTACAATTATCACTCTTTTTTTCCCTTTCAAACATGCACAGGCCATAATAAGAAAATGCAGAGGAGGGTTATGTGCATCTAGTACTCACAGGAAATGCAGTAGGTGCATGTGGGAAAAAGCTCCTTCAGGAATCTCTGTGAAGGCAGCATTCACCATAGTCCTGATAAGATAGCAGAAACCATCATCATCACCATCATCAACACAAATGTTGTTGCTGTTACTGGCATCTTAAAGTAAATGCTCATTCAGAAAAATGTCTTCATAACATCTGAAAATCTCATTTTAAAAGACAGCATGATGTTGATATGTATAGATGCATGTCTGGTTGCTTTGCTTGGCTCAAGTCTATGTAGTATGTCCTAAGATCTGATTGGCTACCGCAGTGTACATATATTGGGTTATTTTAGTCTGTTTAACTGCCCTCCAGATGGAACTGCTTGGAAGAGTAATAGCACACCTCTATAAAGCTGCATACTTTAAGTTATTATTCAGGTGCAAAGCCCAAGCGGTGTGGGATAAGTACTTAATATTTAGTATGTTGATATAGGGGTTTGAAGCATTTCTAACTAGTATAACACCGGCATTATGATGAATAATTCAGGGATAGCACCACTTTTTTCCAATCATTAAAATACAGTAAAAAGTCATTTTAATCTAATTTTGAGTTATGTTTGGCCTTTTTTTCTTATACAGTTGCTCCCCACACCTGAAAGGATCTCACTGTTTAAATATTAGAAACTAGGACACAGATCTTCCTTCTCTTTTATATTCTCAGTCTGAAAAAAAAAGGCACCATCTGAGTCTTGAACTCTATATACATGAAAACTTGAGAAAATCAAAGGCCTTTATCAAAACTTTCTTTGAAATATAGACATGATTATGATTGATCTCAGATGAAATCCTGGTAATGTAAGCCTTCAATAGTATGTAATAAAATACTAGGAATGCAAACTTCAGTTAAATTACTATTGTAAATAAATACACAAACCTTGAAAATCAATTGATTGAATAAATGGTATCTGTTGTTCTGTTCTCTCAGAGAGTTGACTACAGACTTAACTAGTGACTTCACCTCGGTCTATTGAAATGAATAGTTCACCCCCATATGAAACTCTCAGAAAGTATAGTCCCACTGACTCAGTATTTGAAGTCTACTGAAGCCATACAACAGATTTTTTTGACGAACAGACTGAAATTAAGTCATTGTTCATTCATAATTTCCCTTCCTCACCACTAAATGTCATGAGATGAAAATGATCAGTGAATACAGTTTGAAATATATAGGGCAATATATAGAGTCAAATCAACTACTTTACTATGTTTTTTTGTCCTTTTTGTAATTTTACAGCCTATATGAACTGTCACTATATATAAAATATGAATCTATGTCTAAATGACTGTATTATAGTTGGCATAAATCTGTAACACTTTACAATACAGTCCCATTGAGCCAATGAGCAATACATTTGTTACAGTATTTATTAGTATTTGTTAATATTAGTTAATACAAATATAGCTGTTAATTCTTAATTCATGTTAAATATAACTAATGTTAAAAAGTGGAACCATATTGTAAAATGTAACTGCTAAACCTTAATGTCAAAAAGAATGACGTCATAAGTCACTTGACAGGTGACAAAGTTCAACTCAAGACAATCCATGTTATGTCACAGAGAAAATTGGTATATGAGTGCAAAAGCATGGGAAATGATAATAGTCATATTTCATACAACTTTTCTCTACTTTGAATATAAACAATTTAAGGACAGAAGAAATAGGTAAACGTGATCTTTTCAGTACTCACAGGGAGATGATTCCTGGTGGGAAGCTCTTGGGAATGGCTCTGGTGTCCACGCAGAAGGCACTGTCTTTAGTACAGGAGCAGGTGGCTGGACATCGTGGAATTTTGGAAGCTTTGCGGCCCACCGCGTTCCCAAAAATACAGAAAAGCAGCAGGCAAACAGACAGCCGCCAATCTGGCGATCGTAGAGTCCACCTGGGCCTTGCTTCCACCATCTTCCACCTTCTCTTCTCCTGCTTGAGTCAAGAAACACAGGAGGCTGGAGATAGGGATCTGTTTTTTATCCTCTCCTTATTAAGAAAACTGCAAGAGAAGGAGCTCCAGGGTGTGAACGGGAGATGAGGGGAGGTGTTAGGCTCAGAAGAGGCTGACAGAGGGAACAGAAAACGAGTGGGCAGTGACTGGTGTTCCCTGGGTGCGTGTATGAGTGTGTATTTGATTGTCTCAGTGTACTCTGCGGTGTTCTCTCCTCTCTCTCTCTCTCTCTCTCTCTCTCTCTCTCTCTCTCTCTCTCTCTCTCTCTCTCTCTCTCTCTCTCTCTCTCTCTCTCTCTCTCTCTCTCTCTCTCTCTCTCTCTCTCTCTCTCTCTCTCTCTCTCTCTCTCTCAGTTATCAGAGCAAAGACTGCAGAAGTGTGTTAGCCAGCGCTGCTCTGCACACACTCAGCCTTAGACCAGAGTGCTGCAAAGCTGACACTGAATTATTAACAGTCTTATGGGCCAACACTTATGCAGTAGCAGGGAACACGGCAGAGAACATTTTGGGAAGGGGAGATTGTGAACCAAGATGAAGAAGCAGGGGGTAATGGACAGGTCAGTGGAGGTAACACTAAATAATGTATATAAAAATCCTCATGTTTACACTAAGGCAAATATCAATCAAACCTTCTAGAAATCATGGACATAAGCACACACTTTAATGAGAATATACAAGTCTACTAGACTAGTGCTTCACAAGCATGTTGCATGGGATCCCCAAACAATACATCTAGGATTTTTTTCCTTATCTGAGGCTAAATCCACATTAATCCAGATACATTTGAAAACGCATCTTTTTTTCTTTATTTTGGCTTTTCATCCACACTGAGACTGCATTTTTGTCCAGCGAAAACTGAGCTTTTTGAAGAATCTCAAAGTGGATGAATTTGAAAATGCAGTTTTCGAGTTGTGAACTGTGTATAGGGAGGTATTTGAAAACTATGACGCATGTTAGTTAGTCATGTGATGCATTTTGTACCTATAGATAGTGTGACGAGCACCCCGAGGACTCATCAGCGTCGCCCTGGAAACAGACGAGGAGCACCTAAATGCCCTTGTTACAGGGTGATTGGTCCCAGCTGTGGTCCATGAGTCATGCCACTGGTACGGAAGCATATGGTTAAAGCGCAGCAGGCCCAACAGCGCCACTACAACCGGGCCGCCACACCACGGGAGTTCCAGCCCGGAGATTGGGTAATGGTCCTAGTACCCAAAGCTGCCTGTAAATTCCTTTTGATGCTGTGTTATTTTGTTTGTGGAACGTGCTATAGGTTTTCTATGGTGAAGGCGCTCATGCGCAACTGTGATTCCTGTTCCGAGTTATTAATAAAAGTGTACGAGACCCAGTCACACCGACCCTTGTCTTCTTCCATCCTCAACATATTGAACCTTGAACTTTGTTAAACTGGTGCCGAAACCCGGGATGGAAGAAGGAGCCGCCGCCAGACCAACTCCGTCGCCACTTGAGGATATCATCCATGCGCTTGCGGGACTCCACCAAGAGCAACATCGGGCCCTGATGGATGTAAAGGAGGAGCAGGAGCGTCGCTTCGAGATGCTCCTCAGGGCCCACCAAGAGGACCGCGAGCTGTTCCGGAGCTGGATAGGCCGGGAGAAACGGGCCAGCTCCTCAATACCAGCATCCGCCTCGGCCGTATCCCTTCCCCTTCAGAAAATGGGTCCGAATGACGATCCGGAGGCATTCCTCGACTTGTTCGAGAAGGCGGCCGAGGCTGGGGGCTGGCCCATCTCGGACTGGCCAATCCGGCTGATCCCCTTGCTGTCCGGAGAAGCACAGATCGCCGCACAACAACTGACAGTCCAGAACCTCCTGGTCTATCGGGACCTGAGGCGCGCTATTCTCCAGCGGGTCGGTCGGACCCCTGAGGAGAGTCGACAACGGTTCCGGTCTCTGGAACTCGGGGAGTCTGGCCGACCCTTCACGTTTGCGCAACAGCTCCGGGACGCGTGCCGCAAGTGGCTGATGGTCGAGGATCGCGACGTCGAGGGAATAATCGATCAGGTGGTGCTGGAGTAGTTCGTGGCGAGGCTACCAAAGAGGACTGCACAGTGGGTCCAGTGCCACCGCCCGACGTCGCTGAACCAGGCCATCCAATTGGCGGAGGACCAGCTGGTGGCGTACCCAGGGGTCGGTGAAAGCCTGCCATCGTCCTCTCTCTCTTCTTCTTTTTCTTCTACTTTTTCTTCTCTCACTGTCCCTGCTCCCAGGTTCAGAGGGTCGGCTCCACCCAGACCAGCACCACGATGGAGGCCTGGGGTCGCAATGGAGCCAGGTTCGGGTCCGAGGCCAGCACCTCGGCGCTTGAACGCCACGGCTGGCGGCGTTTCGGCTCCGACACACACGCTCTCCCCACGCCAACCCCTTGACCCACTTCCCCCCAGTGGAGCGGCGGGAAGGTCTGGGCCGGCCTGTTGGCGTTGCGGGGACCCTGGGCATTTTGTTGATCAGTGTCCAGTGATGGAGGTAGGGACACTGGTCAGGGTTCCCGACACGCCGCAGGCTGCTCCCGGTCAGGGCGGATTATACCAAATACCTGTGAGTACAAAGGGGGGTACGTATCAGGCTTTGGTGGATTCAGGCTGTAACCAAACCTCGATTCATCAAAGCCTGATGCAATCCGAGGCATTGGATAAGAGCCGCGCGGTTAAGGTGAGGTGTGTGCACGGGGAGGTGATAGAATACCCTTTAATGCCAGTCATTATCCAATTCAGGGGACAAAAGCATAGTGTAGAGGTGGCAGTTAGTCAGCACCTCCGGTATCCGCTGATTTTGGGGACCAATTGGCCAGGGTTCAAAACTTTATTGGGACATTTGTGTGCGGATGCTTCTGGAAAAAAAAGGAAGCGGGGGAAGAAAGCGGTTGCTCAGGTGGGGGAGGCTGTTCCGGGACCATCGGAGTCTGTTCTGGAGGAACGGAGCGCGATTGAAAGAAGAGAACTTTCAGAGCGTGATGATTTTCCCCTGGAGCAGTCCCGGGACGAAACGCTTAAAAACGCATTTGATCAGGTCCGCACAATCGACAGGCAGCTTCTTCACCCAGACCGGCCTCTTTCATATCCTTATTTCACGATTATAAAAGATAAGTTGTATCGGGTGACCCAGGACACCCAGTCAAAGCAAGATACAACGCAATTGTTAGTTCCGAAAAGCCGCCGGGAAATGCTTTTTCAGGCGGCTCATTGTAATCCAATGGCTGGGCATTTAGGGCAGGCGGCTACACTCAATCGTCTAATGACCCGATTTTTTTGGCAGGGCATTCACGAGAATGTGCGCAAGTGGTGCGCCTCTTGTCGTGAATGTCAGCTGGTGAATCCGCCGGCCAACCCAAAAGCACCTTTGTGTCCTCTTCCTTTGATAGAGGTCCCCTTCGAGAGAATTGGTATGGACCTCATCGGGCCATTAGAGCGATCTGCACGGGGGCATCGCTTTGCTTTAGTCTTAGTGGATTATGCAACGCGCTACCCAGAAGCAGTGCCACTTCGTACTATTTCCCCGAAGAGCGTGGCGAGTGCACTGTTTCAATTAATCTCCCGGGTGGGAATCCCAAAAGAGATTTTCACCGATCAAGGCACGGCGTTTATGTCACGTACGATCCGCGAACTTTACGAATTGTTGGGCATTAAATCGATTCGCACCAGCGTCTATCACCCACAAACAGACGGACTGGTGGAACGTTTTAATCGCACGTTAAAACCCATGATTCGGAAGTTCGTGCAGGAAGACGTCAAAAATTGGGATAGATGGCTAGAACCCCTCTTGTTCGCTGTACGCGAGGTCCCCCAAGCCTCCACGGGGTTTTCCCCCTTTGAGCTTCTCTATGGGCGTCAGCCCCGCGGGGTGCTGGACGTGCTTAGAGAGACTTGGGAGGACGGACCCTCGGATAGCAGAAATGAAATTCAATATGTCATGGACCTGAGAACAAAACTCCACACTTTGGGGCGGCTCTCTCTGGAAAATTTGTTACAGGCTCAGGACAAGCAAAGTCGGCTGTACAACTGGGGGACTAGACTGCACCCCCAAATTGATAAGACGGCAGCAGTTGCGACCTGTCCAAGACCTAAGACCAAAAAGGAGGTTAGACAGTTCCTGGGGCTGGCGGGATATTATAGAAGCTTTGTACCTAATTATTCGGACCTCGCTAGCCCGCTGACTGATCTAACTAAAAAGGAGGCACCAGATACCGTCCAGTGGACAGAGCAGTGTCAGCAGGCCTTTACCCATATAAAGGCTGCTCTATGTGGCGGACCTCTCTTACAGGCTCCTAACTTTTCTCTCCCTTTTATTCTACAGACAGACGCGTCGGACAGGGGGCTGGGCGCAGTCCTGTCCCAGGAGATGGAGGGTGAGGAGCGGCCGGTGCAGTACATTAGTCGGAAGCTCTCCAAGAGAGAGACTAAGTGCAGCACCATTGAGAAGGAGTGCCTTGCCATCAGATGGGCCGTTCTCACCCTCCGCTATTATCTCTTGGGACGGGAGTTCACCCTCTGTTCGGACCATGCTCCCCTGCAGTGGCTCCACCGCATGAAAGATACCAACGCGCGGATCACCCGGTGGTATCTAGCCTTACAACCTTTTAAATTTCAGGTGATCCACAGGCCGGGTGCACAGATGGCTGTGGCTGACTTCCTCTCAAGGAGGAGGGGGGGGGGGCTGCAGACTGGATGGCTCCCCGGCCTGAGTCGGGCGGTGGGGGTATGTGGCAAGGGGGGCGTGGTTTAGCGGAGTCTGTAGCGGAGAGCGAGGGCGGAGCCGAGCGGTGAGTAAGTGGGTCAAGTGCAAAATGACGAACACCTGTTTCTGATTGCAGTGATTGGCGTGGGGAGACCGGATAAAAGCCGGATGTCAGAGAGAGATCGGGGGAGAGAGAGAGGGACTGGGATCTCGTGCACACATGGACTGAGTTTTTGATGCTGTGTTATTTTGTTTGTGGAACGTGCTATAGGTTTTCTATGGTGAAGGCGCTCATGCGCAACTGTGATTCCTGTTCCGAGTTATTAATAAAAGCGTACGAGACCCAGTCACACCGACCCTTGTCTTCTTCCATCCTCAACATATTGAACCTTGAACTTTGTTACATATGGATACCCCATGCCTAAGGTCGATGAGCTACTGGACCGGTTGGGAAGGGCCCGGTACATCTCAACACTGGATCTCACCAAGGGCTACTGGCAGGTACCGCTCTCTGAAAACGCAAGGGCTAAAACTGCTTTTTCCACCCCTAGCAACCATTGGCAGTACCGGATCCTACCTTTTGGCCTTCACAGGGCACCGGCCGCCTACCTCAATGATGTCATGATCCACTCAGAGACCTGGGAGGACCACCTGGACCGTCTGCGAAGGGTGCTGTCGGAGCTCCGGAGGGCTGGGCTCACCGCTAACCCACGAAAATGCCACCTCGACCTCTTCGAGGCAAAGTACCTGGGTTTCCAGGTCGGTAGGGGTCTCATCCGACCGCAGGAAAAAAAAGGTAGAGCTGATCCGCTCAGCCCCAAGACCTGAAACAAAGAACCCGGTACGAGCACCTAAAGGACTCATCAGCGTCGCCCTGGAAACAGACGAGGAGCACCTGCATGCCCTCGTCACGGGCTGATCGGCCCCAGCTGCGGTCCATCAAGCAACAGCTACATAAGCCATATGGACTTTGTCAAAAAGAGAGACATCTCTACACGAGACAGAACTCTTATGCCTGTTCTCTATCTTTCTCCAGAAAGCAGTGGTTGACCGATCAGCCTCCCAGGAGCACAGCCCAGACTCTCTGCACCACAAGGAAGAGAGCACGCACTTTAACGGAGCACCCAACCCTATTCTTCACCCATATCTATGTGACAATATCTATGGTTATCCTACCATAGCTGTGCTAGCTATTTATGCTTATATTCTTGTTAAAGATACATTTTTCTTTGTACAATCTTCCTATTACATTCCTAAAAGTATGACTGAAAATGTACTCATAATTGCAGTCTTGTGGCAAAAAAGAAGCAGCAAATTGCATATTAGACCATACATAGACTGCAACCTGGATGCACCAGAGAGTGGTAAGATATTTTGCAAATAAAATGATCTTGATAGAAGAATGTCATGAAAACGGCTAGGTTACTAATGTAACCCCTGTTCCCTGAAGGAGGGAATGGAGACCTTATTTCAGAACGACTGACAAATTGGGATCTCGTCTGAGAGAAGCAGGGATGTAAGGAAGCGTGCTGAACTTACTCATTCAAGTTTTGCACTAAGGAGCAAAGACGTTGTACCGGACGTTCAGCGATTGTGGCGATAGGACGTAACGTTTTCAGGGACCAGGGGTTACATTAGTAACATTCAGTCACGTTGGATGTTAACGTCAGAATGACTGATGAATTGGGATCCCTACCAAAACGCCATGATTGCTGTCCCTTCCAGCATTCTGTGTATGCTAACTACCCCCCCCCCCCCCAACCCTGCTGGGGTGGAAGAAAGAACAAAGAAAGGACTTCCTAGCTACTTGTAGGCAGTACACGAGAGGGCACAGGCTCTACACAGAGATTGAAAAAACCTCGCAAACGTCTTAGGTGTCACCAAGCCCACACCTCTACAAATGCAAGTCCAAGGCACCATGTGCAAATGCCCAGGAGGAGCCAACACTCTGAGTGGAGTGAGCTCTCACCCCAAGGGGGCAAGGCTGGTCTTGAGCTTAATACGGCAAGACTATGGCATCCATAATCCAGTGGGCCAACCTCTGCTTGGAGACAGCCTTTCCCTTTTGCTGGCCTCCATAACAGACAAAGAGCTGGTCTAAAGGTCCTGAAGCTCTGCGTGTGGTCCACATGCAGGCACAAGGTGAAAACGGTACAAAGCGGAGCAATGGCCGGGGCTGCCTCATCCAGGGCCAGCGCTTGCAGGCTCACCACCTGATCCCTAAATGGGGTGGTGCGAACCTTGGGCACATATCCAGGACGGGGTCTCAGGATTATGTGAGAGTTGGCAGGCCCAAATTCCAGGCATGTTTCATTGACCAAAAATGCCATCAGTATAGTCAGAACAATAATATTGTTAAAATGTAAGTGTCCCCAACTAAGCAAACCAGAGGTGAGGAACTAAAACTCAATCAGTGACAGAATGGAGAAAAAAACAGGGGTGAAACCAGGCTCAGGCCAGTTCTCCTCTGGCCAATGAACGACATGGTTCGTTAAGACTCAGGCTGAAAAGAAAGCATAACTCTGATCGGGCATTTACAGGTGTCTTCTCTGTGAGAAGAACACCAATCAATGAACAGGCTCCCCTTCAAAGCATAAGCATGCCTCGTAGAGGAGGCTCTAGCTGAAGTGATCGTGTCTACACGTAGATCAATTAAGTCCTCAGCATCCCGTGCAGAGACCACACGTGGAGGTTCCAGAGGTCTGGACGTGGGTGCCATATTCAATTCAATTCAATTCAAATTTATTTGTATAGCGCTTTTCACAATACATATTGTTTCAAAGCAGCTTTACAGAAAGTGCATATCAGAAATGTACATATAAAAAATACAGTTAGTTAATCATGTATTAATTTAGGGCATAACATACTGCCGGCGTTGAGTCGTCTCTTCACAGGCGTTTAGTCATCTCATTGCAAGTGTTGAGGCATCTGAAGTCTCCGTGAGAGGCTGGATCCAATCTGGAGCTGATGAACGCCAATTACCTCGGGACTCGCGTCCCGAGATAACAACAGAAAAGCAGATGGGAAATAATTAGCATAGCTGCTGTTCATAATATTAATGCATTCGATCTGATTCAACAGTAGTATAAAAGGTAAGCATTATGTGAATGCTTGGCTAAAGAGATGCATCTTTAATCTAGTTTTAAACTGGAACAGCGAGTCTGATCCTCTAACAATATCAGGAAGGCTATTCCAGAGTTTAGGAGCTAAATGTGAGAACACCCTCCCTCCTTTAGTGGACTTAGATATCCTAGGAATGACCAGAAGCCTTGAATTTAGTGATCTTAAAGAACGCGATGGATTGTAGGGTGATAGAAGGTCCATTAAATACACAGGAGCTAGACCAATTAGGGCTTTATAGGTCAGTAATACTTTACAGTAATACTTTGTAATTGATACGGAACTTAATAGGTAACCAGTGTAGAGATGATAAAATTGGTGTTATATGATCAGATTTTCTTGACCTAGTAAGAACTCTAGCAGCTGCATTTTGCACTAACTGTAGCTTGTTTATTGAGGATACAGGACAACCTGCTAATAAAGCATTACAGTAATCTAGTCTCGAGGTCATGAATGCATGAACTAACTTTTCTGCATCAGAAACAGATAGCATGTTACGTAGCTTAGCAATGTTTCTAAGGTGGAAAAAGGCTGTTCTTGTAACATATGAAATATGATTTTCAAAAGACAAGTTGCGGTCTAGTATAACACCCAGGTCTTTTACTGTAGTGGATAAAGTAACAGGACATCCTTCTAGATTAAAGTTGTATTGTAAGAGGTTTTGTGGGCAGTTTGGACCAATAAGTAATACCTGTTTTATCTGAATTTAATAGCAGGAAATTACACGTCATCCAGCATTTTATATCTTTAAGACACTCTGTCAATTTAGATGAGTTAGTATTTTCATCTGGTCGTGATGAAATATATAATTGAGTGTCATCAGCATAACAGTGGAAATTGATTCCATGTTTTCTTATAATATTACCAAGTGGCAGCATACATATTGAGATTAGCAGAGGGTCTAACACCGATCCTTGCGGCACTCTATAGTCTACTGATGTTATCTTAGATTTTTCCCCATTTAAACAGACAAAATGGTAACGGTCTGATAAGTACGATCTAAACCAGCTTAATGCCTGTCCCTGAACACCAGTGTAGTTTTATATGGTTCCCTGTCTCAGAGAAAGCAGGCCCTTCTCAGGGGAATCTGCCAGGGAGGGGATGTTGTGAGAAGCATCAGTTCAGTGGGACAGTACCTCGCAACCATCAAGACCTGCTCCTTGTCCTCCCTGACCTTGCACAGTGTCTGACGTACCGGCGGTGGGGCAGCGTGGTGGAGCACATGGGCCCGACCCGGAAGGCACAGCATCCCGGAGTGGAGTCAGAATGTGTAGTACAAAACTTTCCTGACTCCATGATTTGGCAGGGGGTGCAATGAGTAGGCACACCACTGCTTTCTGGCGGTAGAAGAGGGGGTTGAGAGGCATAGTATCGTGCACTGCCATCCGCGCTCTCTTGGGACCCAGAGATTGAGGAAACTGCTCTTTTGTTGAAATTTTGGGTACCACTGACCTTAGGGCCAGTGGTGGAACAGATATTTGACAAAACAAAAGATAATCCGCCAGGTCCTCCTCCAGGGTAAGAGCATCCATCCATCCATATCTACAAACATTTTTGTTAGATGCGATTAATCGGGATTAATCGATTTTGACAGTACTAATATAATTGTTGTAAATATTCAACAGCTATGGCTTTTACAGTAAGAGAAGAAAATAGAAGAGAAGAGCTGTTATATAAGGACAAGCTGCAGTACTGCAGGAACGCAGAATAAAGCTACAGACCCAATTTCAAAAGCAACATTGAACAGTTAAAGCTTATATTTCAGATCTGCATTCCAGTCACACCTATAGAAAATATTAAATCTCATTATGCATTATAACGTGTGAGCAATTCTAATTGGGATGCTTGCCTCATTAAACAACACTAATTACAGACTTTCACATACTTTTCATCATTGTTCATTTCAGTGTGTATTCAGTAACACTCTTTTAAGATATTAAATCAAACATGTTTGAGTGATCAAAAGTGTTCAGAGTGCTAATTATGATATGTGAACACAAGGGGGCACTAGAGCATTACCTCAATTCTTGATAGTTGAGGGTTCCTCTGCTGAATGAAGAACTGACCCCTTTTTCTTTTTTCCCCTCCACGTCCTCCTCTCCCAGTCACTCTGTTCTTGGCAGGGTGGCATTGCAGTGGCAGGCACGACTGTCACCAGCTGACACCACACACACCGACTCTATTCAGATAGCCCACATCACAGGTACACAAACCAGGCTTTTTTCGGAGTCATGTTCTCACTTCCGAGAAGCCCGGTGTGGAGATACTGTACCGGGCTGCATTTCCTAAAAGCATTGTAAGCCTAAGTAGATTTTAGAAGCATTGCCACCAATGGTCTCTTCGATCAACTTAGTTCATGATGCTTTTGAGAAACGCAGCCCAGGGCACTGTGAGGAGAGAGTTGGAATCGAACATGTTTTAACGTCACGAGTGCAAGCACGAGCACGAGCAATAAGTTGCTGGATGCAGTTTATTTAACGGCCACCAGTGGTGCTAATAACAAGGGTTTCTGAATTTTGTCACTTATTGGGAGCAGTATGCTAGCTGGAGCCATTTACTTCCAGTCTTTGTGCTAAGCTAGGCTAGCGGTGGGTGCGTCAGACTGAGTTACAGCACGCACGGAGATGAAAAGGGTATGTATGGACTTATCTAACTCTGGGGGATACGGTGAATAAGTTCAGTCCCAAAAAGTTAGCGTGTTCTTTAAAGCAACAAGTAAAATATATTAAAAAAAAAAACAGAAAAAGGAATACAAGAATCTCAATACCATACAGATATTTTTTTTAAATGTCCTATGTGTAATAGATTCAATTAAACCACATTCGTTTTACTTGAGAAAAAGGAGTAAAGAGGAAGAGAGAAGATTTCTGTACTGATTTATATATTTCATTGACAGTAGGTTCAGCCCTACAGTCTTACTGAGGAAGATTTGTGTCCCATTTTGAAACTAAACAATAGGAGTGCTGTCATGCAATTTAATCTAAGCCCAATTCAATTACAGAGGATACAAAGACATAAGCTTCAAGCTTCTGTGATATGATTAGAGAGATTGAGGTAGACATCAGTCGACTGAGTCATTTCTCCCTTCATTACAGAAAACATGAGGCCCACATTCAAGTAACCTATCAAGGCTGCTCTCATTTAGTCTGCTATCTATCTTATGATTGAAGTAAAAGATGAAGTACGGAAACTGCAATTATTAATAATTATGTGTGTCAATATTTTGAACAATGCCAAGTAGGCCTATAGCAGTTCAAATATATGGCATAATCTGTTTTTCAATTTCAATCTGTTTTTCCAGACAGAAGTTTAAAGTCCCCCTCTGGTGAATAGATTTTTATGTTGTTTATAATGTCTATGTAGTGTTTTTAATGTGCTTCAAGACAAACCACGTTTTAAATTCATAAAATCAAAGTCAACATTATTACTGAGTATTTTCTCCTTAAACCTTCAGTGAACCAAAGGCCGTAGAAATCTCTGTTGTCACAAACTACCTTGTAACCAATCGTGTCAACGGGCCGGCGGGCTTTAGCATATCAATAACACGGTGTATTTTTTTGTTGATATGGCAAAAAATCGGGTAAATTTAGCAATATAGCAGGTGTATGATGTATATTAAGATGTTGATTAACTGTGCCTTTTTTCATTGACGTACTTAGTCAACGTACCTTGAGTAACATTAGCAACACATTATTAGCTGTTTGATAACATAATGAAGCAAAAGCCTAATCATATTAATTACCTTTATGGCGTTGTAAAAAGTGATATCATTGTGCGTTTACCTCAGTAAGTTGGCCGTGAATCTCGTGAAGCTGGTGTGAGTGAGTGGAGGCGGGGCTACTTAGCATATTCATTGGTCCGCATATACTAAACGAGGCATGGGTTGCTAGTTACATTCAAGCTGTGTGTTTTTTTTTCACAGGAACAACTTTTAAATCAAAGATGAGTTTTATGGGATACAAATTGACTACAGGAGGACTTAAAAAAGAAATTAGGAACTGACAAAAGACAAAAAAAGCTCACTGCCACATCATCATGGTTGTGACAATATTAATCTATTTCAGATTCAGAAATTCTAAATATAGAATAAGCCTTAAGCCAGACATTTCTATGTCATAGTGATACAGTGTTTTTCTTTCCCAGGTATCGTTGTGTCTGTTCAGACGAGACAAATATGTTTAGCCAAAGGGCTAATGCTGTATAACTAACAAGCTGACACGACAGGCCAAGATTATTTAGCCCCGCGCAACGCGACCAACCTGTGGAGGAAATCCGATCCAGTGTGAGCAGGGCAGCGCACAGCCTCAGGGGAACAGATGCATTATGGGGGAAGAGATCTATTACTTTATTCATATTTTCCCCCAAAGAACAGCAATTTCAAATAGATAAAAAAGGGACAAATACATGAAATCTTCTGATAAATCCACATCACATAAACAACGGGTAAAATTATTCTTGTAAAGGGGACTTAAAAGAGACTTAGTTATTTGATATTGCAAAGGGATCATTGCAAAATAAAACTGACATTGTCTAGAGAGAATGATTCACCAATTATATAGTTCTGACTGAATAAATATTTAACATTTCCACTATTTTTGTCCAAGAAAAACACATTGAACTTTTGTGACAATATGAAGTATAAAGAGTATGAAGTATGAAGAAGAATATAAAGTATGTTTTGCTTATATGATGAATTGTATTATTGTAGGTCAGCATCAAATAGATTGGCTAATAAAGTGACATTAAATACATGAAGTGTATTTGTGTAATTTCACATTTAATCGTTGCAGGTTTGCATAATATACTAAGTTTGCATTTCACTGTTTATATTCATTTTGAAAAATACTGTTTTTGTGCAGGTGAGATGAGTAAATGCCTGCTCACATTCAGTCTAGAACTACAATACCCATCATGTTCACACAGCACACACACAACATCTGTCAGTCAAAGAATGAGAAAACAAAGTAACTTGAGTTATTTATTTAAAAATGTAACTCAGAATAGTGGTAATGCACATAGTAATGCAGTACTTTACTAGTCACTTGAAAAAAGTAATCGGATTACGTAACTCACGTTAATGCATTACCCCCAACACTGGATACTGCGCTCCATTATGCATGAGTAAAAAGTGTGTCTTAGCCAATTTTACACCTGCACCTGAATTTGTGCGTTCTCTATAAATTACCTGCAGAATTTTCTACTCATCTGCACTTTTATTTGATTGCAGCCGCACGCTATTTTGCCGTTTAGTTATTCTGGCCCTATCCGGGGTATACGTTGCTTTCTCACAATCTTCTGTTGATTTATTTTTTCACTATTTTATTAGTCAAGATTGCTCTCTCTTTTTGTTTTCCACCCACCATTATTCTGAAAGAAAATACAGAATTTAAGATTGATTGACAGATTTATGCTCTGTTTGACCTTTCTGTCATTTCTCAGTGATTCAGTTCCACATGGACTCCAGTGAGCAGTGCAGCCACACACTCACACACACGCACGCACGCACGCACTCACGCACGCACGCACGCACACACACACACACACACACAGAGTTAGTTTTTCTGTCTGATTAACATAAATTCAAAAATGTAAAACTACAAGAAGGTTTCATTTGTTAAACAATGAACAATACTTTTGCAGAATTTATTAATATTATCAGAGGCGGACAGAGTACACAGCTTCATTACTTGAGTAAAAGTACAGATACCCCTTGCTCAATTTTACTCAAGTACAAGTAAAAGTACTACAGTCAGATGTCTACTTAAGTAAAAGTACTGAAGTTCTTGTTTTTAAAAGTACTTGAGTATCAAGAGTACAAGAGTACATTTTCCAATATTGCATAACTGCTGCCACAGTGCTGACGGGAACTCAGGTCAATACCAAACTAAAGCATAAATGAACTGCCTGAATTAAACAACCCTGACATTTACAAAAAAATTATATATTTTCAAATGTAATTTATTCCTGCATCATTACTCCATCTTCAGTGTCACATGATCCTTCAGAAATCATTCTAATATGATGATTTGCAGCTCAAGAAATATTCCTTATTATTATCAGTGTTGAAAAAAGTTGTGCTGCTTCATATTTTGATGGAAACTGTGACATTTTTTTCAGAATTCTTTGATGGATATAATTTAGTTTTTTACACCAATTGTAGTATTAACTTTAACTTTGTTATTATTGTTAACAAATTGGTTGGTTTTATGAAAAATATAAGTTTATCAGTAACTACAAACCAATATTTGGTTCCAAAATATTTCTCTATTCTTGCAACCTTCATAACCATTCTGGCATTTTTTTAAACAAATATTTATTTCATTTTTGTTTGTGGAATCTTATTTAAGCTTGAAACCAGAGAAAACACAGACCCTTTATTCAAAGACTCGTGTGTTTTGACTTTATAATCCCTGAATCATTTAAAAACAGTCTATCCATTAATAAATCAACAAATACACATACTGCGTGATTACTACATTAAAACCAATAGGAGACTCTGATTTCTTGGCCACTCAGAGTCATTTTCGCCTCGACATGTGTACTTGCCCTCTGTGTGACACGTAATGCTTGTAAGTACACAGTTTACATTGGATTCCCTTCAACTTTTGTGCTGAAGGCTGAAATTGTGCTGACGCTGTTGAGTTCACACTTACAGCTCGAGCACAGCTGTCCTGGACCACCTGCCCAGTGTGAGAAAACACAATTCACTTCCACCTCCGCTATTAACTCCCCCACTCTCGCTCACACTCAGACAAGAACATATAGATGATGCTGCAAGGGTTTCTTGATGGAAGAGACAGATGCCTTTCATCGCTTACTCAGGCTGTTCGTTATGACTTACTTTCTTCCGTGGGACACAAAAGGAGAAATTTAGTAGAACGTTCTTGCTGCTCTTTTCCATTCAATGAAAGTGAATGGCGGCCAGAAGCTGCCAGGCTACAAAAATGACAGAAAGCACCAATAAAGTGGTGTTCCACACACAAAGCTCTCATGGCTTCAGAAGATTTGGAATATGAGGCATGAGTCATGTAAAATACTGTTGTGATACTCTTTGTTTATAAGTTTTTACTTAAATTGGAGCGTAAAAGTCCACATTAGAGGTTTAGTATAGTTAGTTTGTAATGTTGTACTTAATTTGGTTGCACCATTTGTTCTTAAAGTCACCATGAAATCAAATTTGATGGAATATTATATTGCACTATTCCATCAAATGTATCCATGCAGATCATTATTTTATTTATTTTTTTTTTACATAAATTTGCCTTCGTAGTCCCTAAATAATTTCCCCTCCCGCTTTCAAAAACATATCTTCTCTGATGATGTGTTTACTGTTGTGAGCGCGGGGCAACCTGTCACTCACATGAGATCCACCAATAGCAAACCACAACCATCTAATCAATTCCTGAGGGATGAAATCAAGTCCCGCCCACATTTGTTCTTGTTCCAGAAGCCGTTTCACTCGGATATACAGTACAGTACGTCACAATAGGGAAGACTTCCTTTTCATGCCAACTTTAAGGCAGAATGTAGCTAGTAGGTCATAAGCTCTCCATAAATTAATGTTTGGTTGCATAATATTAAATTAACCTTCAATGATCCAATGGCAGCCTTCATAATCCTGAGCAGAAGTTGTGTTGAATTTCAGTTTATCCTGTTAAGGTTGATTCTAACTTATGTTACCTAATGAAACTTACGATAAAAATAAATTTCCACTGAAATGATGCTTAATCATGAAATAATGTAATCAATTATTTTATATGCAAATAACATTCCCAATCTATGGAAGCTTGTTTCCGCCAATAAATAATAATTAAAAATGGAATTTCTCCCAATTGTGAGTTTTATCTCGCAATTCAGACTTTTTTTCCTCAGAATTGTGTTATAAACTCACCATTGCGAGTTATAAAGCGATTCTGGAAAAAAAATATTTTTTCCTCTGAATTGGACTTCATATCACTATTTAGAAAAGACAGAATTGAAAAACTCTCAAAATTGCGAGATTTAAACAGGCAACTGCGAGAAAAAAGTCCGAATTGAGTTTATATCTTGCAATAGGCCTTGACTTTTTTCTTGCAATTCTAACTTTTTGTCTCGCAATTGCGAGTTTATATCCTGCAATTCTGACTTTATTTCTTGCCATTCCCAAACAGCAACATAATGTCAGCCAAGATCTGGCACACGAGAATTCCACACGGCCCGGATGTGGGCCGGATCTGGGCCGACATTACAAAGAGAAAAAAAAGTCTGAATTGCAAGATGTAAACTCGCAATTGTGAGAAAGGGGCACATGTATCTAGAAATGACATTTATGATTGATTGGTTTTATTTGGCAAGCACACAAAAGTTTGCCGTTTAGATCGGGTTCGTGTTGAACAAGTCTTTTATTCACAATGTTCTCTCTATTAAAATGTAAGTGTAAATGTCAACATCCCCACGTCTAAAGAATTTGTCAGGTAATAATCAATCTGTGTTTTTATTCCAACCATTACTCCAGACCGAAGGCTTCTGTAAATATTTAGCTTATACGTAGCTATAGGGTTACGTTTCAATTAAGTGTAAAAATATTTAATAGTGCGTGACTGCCCATGTACGTCGCAACGAAGTGCAACATGTTTCCGGTCACCAGAGCAACATCAACATTGTTGCTAACAGCTGCTTCTGTGTGAATGATGATTTTAAGGTAAACGTCTTTCAGTTTGAACTCAGAATAAGAATTCAAGCCGTTGCATATCAATTAAAAGCTGATACATTTATTGATGCATTTGAGCAATAAATGTGGCGTCGACTAAACCGTAAAGCAACAGTCCCAGTCGTAATGCATGCCTTCGGACTCGCAAACCAGTGTTTCAGAAGTCCATATCTGTTGACCCGCGTTAATGTCTCTCTCAGAACAAAGCCATGTTCCACATATTAAAATTGACTACAGCCGTCTCATAAACATCACAAACAATGTTAAATTGAAGCCGCTGTATAGTCTGTCTGCAACCTTCAGGCGTATTCTTCAAGCGTATAAATCAAGGCTGGTGTTTTGCGTCGTCTGCCGGAGTGTGAGCTGGGATCAGCCGCTGGAAGCGAGCCAGTCACTGAACACTCGTGCATTTGTAGCGTCGCACCTCGCTAAGACGGGTCATTCACACCGCTATAAATAAGGGGCTAACGGTTACACTCGGCTTTCAGCAGGAGACGGCATACACTGCGAGCTATGCATTATAATATTTAATCACACCTACTAACCTGCAGTCAATTTCACTGTAAACACAATTTATGTTGTAAACTGGTCAGCAAGAGTGATGTTTACAAGCTTCTTTATGCGGCATGAAAGGGTTTGTGAACAGCATTTATTGGATGTAATCCTTGTAGAGTAACATAAGTGATCTGCAGATCTTACACACTGTTGATTTGAACGTACAAAGCGAAACATTTATAGCATCTCTTAGTTTGGCCGATATCGAGTTCATTTATTCTATGATCTTATGAAACGCATCAACTCGCTTTTAAGACATGAAGAGGAAAACATGAGCCTTTTTAATACGTATATTTCTATAGCTTAAGTCTGACGCTGTATAGCAGCAGTTCTGAGCCGCTTCTGCCAAGCTGCATCAATGATACACGACAACAACATTACCACACAAAACTGGCCGTCGATCAGCTCTTAATAATATCAGTTCATCTACAATTCTCATGGTCACTTTCACAAAAACTACACTTCAAAAAGTTCTAGATAAACGCATCCTGGTACAAAAATGCAACAAAATCCAAATCGTGTAATAAAAAATAAGGGTAGAGTGTAAATATATATTCATATTTATACATTTCTAGATGTATTTACAAGAAAGGCTGTGAGTTGCCCGTTGTTAAAATACATTTGGGCAGACCGTTTAGTGGAATACATTTTCTGAAGAATTTGGTCTCGGAGGCAAAATAAAGGTCCTTGTTTAACACCGATAGAAAATATAAACACTCCCAGCGTCCATCAGTCCGTCCCGTTGTTCAATGATGGCAAGGGTTTCTCTACTACGGATGACAGAGGCGGATAGTTCATATTGAAGAGTCTCGAGAAGCAAACACGCACCACTTTCTGCTCAAGTGCCCTAGGACAGGTAAAGGGGTCAGTGAACGGCCAGTGGTTCTCTTCCAGCCGGATCATTACGTGATGTCCATCCCAAGCGCTTCATCTCTGAAGTGTGTGTGTGTGTGTGCTCTGTGGCAAAGCGTGTTCTCCATGAGTTCATCCAGACAGGTCACACACTGAAGAGTGAGGGAGCTCAGCGCTTTTTAAAGGCCACCCCGCGGTTGGGGTGCGGGGGGAATTTGGGCAGGCAGGGCTCATCAGCGCCGGGGTCATGAGAGAACACCGAGTCTTCACCAGAAGAGCAGGTCGAGCTGCGGGTGTCCGGGAAATTTGGAGAAAATTGGTCCAGAGACATAGACAGGTCCAAATACTCCTGAAAATGTAAAACATACACAAAATGTATGATTTTTGATATTTTTGTCACCATAACAACAACCACAATTATTATTATTAAATAATAATAATAATAATAATAATAAACAACAACAACATTTTCATTGTAATTCTATTTAATATTAATAATAATAAACAACACTAACGTTGTTGTTCTTGTTTACTATTATTATTATTATTATTTACTGACCAATAATAACAATCATAATTATCTTGTTAATGCATTATTATTAATATTTTTAATTATTGAATAATAATTATTATTTTTGATGATTTTTTGTTGATTTATTATTAATGACAAATAACAAATTGACAAATAAAAACAAATAATAAAGTTCTTGTTTATTGTTATTATTTATTAATGTTTTATTATTGAATAATACAAATTATTATTATTTTTATTGATATTAATCATTATTGAATAATGCATTTTGATTGTGACAGCATAGCTCTAGGTATATTAAATAACTATTGAATAATAATAATAATACTACATTAAAAATAATAATAATTATTATTATTATTATTCTTTTTATTGATATTAATCATTATTGAATAATGAATTTTAATTGTGACAGCATAGCTCTAGGTATATTAAATAACTATTGAATAATAATAATAATAATACTACATTATTTTATTTGTTAATGCATTACTGATTTTATTATTGAATAATAATAGTAATAATTATTATTCTTAAGTAATGTATTATCAGTTTATTATTAGTAATAATATGATTATTATTAGATAATAATCATCATCAACATCATCAATAATAATGTTGTTCTTTTTCATTGTTATTATCATTTACTGATCAATAACACTAATAATATTATAATTATAATGATATACTGATATATTAAGAATTAATTACTGAATAACAAAACCAACAATAATTAGTATTTGTCAATGCATAACTATTGATATTAAGTACTGAATAAAAATAATGATAATTATTAATTAATGTTTGAATAATAACTATCATTCATGTATTATTATTTGATTATTATTAATGATTGAATGACAATAACAACAACAATTTTAATCATTAGTTATTTGCTTCTTATTATTTAATAGTCACAATTATTGGAAATGATCCGCTTCTGCTCACCTGACAGGACGTCATGGAGAGTGTGCGGTCCAGATCCTCCACCAGCTGTTTGAAAGTGGGTCTCTGAGACGGGACGGCATGCCAACAATCCCTCATCATCATATACCTGCAAGAGGAACGTCATAAGAACATCATAAGATCTCTAGCATCATCATGACAGAAGGCATATTAGTACAATCACGGGTCTTACAGTTCATTGGTGCATGTGGAGGGCCGGTCCATGCGGTGGCCTTCCTTTAGCAGTTTAAAGAGTTCCTCGACTGGGACACCTGGGTACGGTGAACCGCCCAGAGTAAAGATCTCCCACAGCAACACCCCAAAAGACCACCTAACCCAAAGACACCATCACAATGACCATTATTAACAGGCAAAGGCATTATGTATCCGAGTGTGTTTGAGAGAATATGTTGAGACGTACACGTCGCTCTGATGGGTGTAAATGCGGTCGAACAGAGCTTCAGGCGCCATCCATTTCACTGGTAAACGACCCTGTGAAAAACACAAGCACTTTATTCACTAACTCATCACTTGTTCGTGATTATAGATCAGCATTTGTGACAATCCTGCAGAGAGGATGTTATAATTATGGCTCAAAGAAAATCAAGATGACGAGAATCATACAAGTCCCCCAGTAGTCAATGTTACGCCTTAACACCAAAATGACATATTTCAACTTTTTTTTTTCCCTTGAGAGAAGGAATGCCTTAAAACATCTTGAATGTAACTCTACACCCTTGCCTCATTTAGTATACGCGGTTCTATGAATATGCAAATGAGTCCCGCCTCCACTCACTCACTCAGCTCGGAGATTTTAGGTGGATAGATCAATACAGTACAAAGAAAAATAAAAAAATGTAGGATGTTGGAAAATAACAATGTATTTTCTGTTAGCCAAATGCTTTTTAACCTTCACTATTGCTTCAATGCAAATGAACAAGCGCGCCGTTATTTGTTGTGTTGTGACGGGCATGTTCAAGTAAGCCAGATATCAAGTAAGCCTTAATATGCTTTAAGACAAACCATGTGTAAATTCATGTCAACAGCATTGCTTATTTTCTCCTTAAAACTGCAGTGAACCAAAGACAGTCTAAAAACACGGTTTGAAATCGCTGGTGTTTCTGACGTCACAAACTACCTTATACTCAGGGTTTGAAATGAACACCCGCCCAATGCGGGTACAAATCAACTGTGGCGGGTAACGCTGTCAAATCACTAGCCAATTTGGCATGATACTTATGTTTATACTCAAATACTGAACTTGTGAGTCATGATATATCAGAATCAGACTCACGAGTTACATTACACATCACATTAAATGCTTGATTTTCACCACAGGGATACTTTAAAATACTGAAAGCATCAGATAGCACTCACTGCGAGAACTAAAAGCAGTGGAAGACCAGATTAAATGTGTTTAATAAAGTGATTTTTCTGATGCGTCTCAGTCTGAAATCTTACATTGGTGGTTTTCTTGTAGTAATCAATATGATGGATGTCCCTGGCCAGGCCGAAGTCGGCTATCTTCATCACGCTATCTTCAGTTACCAGGACATTACGGGCAGCCAAGTCTCTATGAATACACTACAACAGTGAAAACACATGTACATTAATCAAGGGAACAATAATAAAGATGCAATTTGACTGCTATGAGAACAGAAGAGATGGCAACCTTCTTGGATGAGAGGTACTCCATGCCGCGAGCCACCTGGTAGGCGCAGGAGATCAGGTCTTTGATTGACATGTTCTCCACGGGCACCTGGTCCGGGTTGTAGCAATACTCCATCCCAGGTGGACGGCGCACACGCAGATACTCTCTCAGATTCCCCTTTGCAGCAAACTCCACAAGGACATAGAGCGGACCTGACAAAGGCCATATGAAACATAATCAGTCTTTACTGGAGAGGACACAGTTTTTGATACACTAATGTGTGATTCAATAAGGAAGTTAGGTTCAACTAATCTAGCCATGTGAAATCGCAACAGCTGGACCGATGACAACCTTTTGAAGCCAAAAAGCAGTGAGCCTAACAGATTGATTTTGAAATGTGATTTACGCCCGTACTGCATTATCTCTAAATGCTTCCCTCCGCCCATCCGGCTTCTTAATTCACCCTTTACTCACCATCTTGTGTGCAGGCCCCCAGCAAGTTGATGATGTTCTTGTGTTTGCCAATGATCTTCATCATTTCCATCTCGGAGATGAGATCTGACAGGTCCTTCTCTGTGGCGTCGGCTATAAAAGCAATGTTGATGAACACACATATATCTTAGTATGACAGTCAGATCATGGAACCTTCATCCTCTATGCCGTGAGGGTTATTATATTCATGCTTTCCTTTTTCATATATTTTCCGGTGTGGACTTGAAATCAACTTAACATTCAAGACAATGACATGAAAAATGATTCAGAACATAATCGGATGCATTTCCCAGCTATACTAAATTCTCGGTGGAAAATAACGTAGCATGATAAATTGATTTTTTTGGATAGTAAAAAATTAAGCTATGCCACTACTAGGATTTTCTATAGAATAATGTGTATCGATGAACTGTGTACAAGTTCAGAAACATTTATTATTTTTGTTTGTTTAGCAGGTTAATTCAATACTGTTTTTTTTTTAATTTTACCATGTTTAATGCTGTTGAGAATAATACGGTCTATGTATGATACATTATAGTTCAGTAAGTGAGTCAAATATGAATGCATTGAATAAATCAAATGGATAACGAGAGTCTGGGAGTTTGTTTCACCAATTCATCCACAGAATGGGTTCATAAGAGTCATTCATTTGTGAATTAGCCTACTGCACAGTGGTCAAGCTCAATGTCTGCTAAGGCTCCCAGTTACTTAGCACTTAAGATTAAGAGAAAACTGTTATTCATTTTTATTTATAATGTTTCTATATGTGGAAAGGAGTTCAGTTAGGAGGTCAAGAGTTTTAGAAGCTCATAAATCATGTACAGTCTAAAGAGACTCGTGTGAAATCATACAGGAGAGAAGCCAGTCAGCTGAGTTTGTGGCAAAATTACGAGTTTGTTGTCTTTTACTGCATATGTAAATTCATACTCAGAAAGTAGAACTGAAATGACAATGAACTACAACTACAATGAAAACTGAAAATATAAAAATAAAAACTAATTCAAAATATGAATAAATACTATAATAGTACATAAATAAAACTAAAATAACACAGATGCAGGACACGTCAGCACATACTCTTGTGATGCCGATGTTTGCTAATGTTTCCGGGCATTGACTCGCGAGGAGAGGACAGGAAAAAGACAGACCCTGAATCAGAATAAACAAACTGCTGTGGTACGGTATGTGACACCAGAGCTCGAATAACATGCAGTGGACCATCAGATTCCTCATGAGATACTGAATTCCAGACAGTTTGCTCGAATATTTCCCTTTTTGCATCCCCCCCCCCACCCCCACACACACACGTCAGCTAACAACGGTGGCAGAAAACACTTACATTTGAGCATCTTGACAGCCACTTTGGTGACACGACTGGGTTTGTCTTTATCCATCCCCATAGCCTCGGCCATCATCACCTGCCCAAAGCAGCCCTCTCCAAGCGGCTTCCCAAGAACCAGCCTAACACACACACACACACACACACAATATCAATCACTGACACGGCACACTTCGCCAGGTAATTTTTGTGCGTATATTAATTCTAGAAATCGCACTTAAACCGATTTGGCTTATCACGATTACGAAACTGCAAAGGCTGCGGTTATTTGTTATGCGCAGCTTGTCATTGATGCACGGCTCTGTAAATGCTGCTCCATCTGAAAGCACACTGAGTTTGAAGCAACACACACCAAACATATTTCCAAACATGAGAAGCATTTATGAACCTTGTCCAACAAAAGACAACATTTAATAACATGCTTTTACTCCAAACTCACTTCATAACGACAGTTGAGCATCCTTCTGTGAGATGATGTGGCTTCTTACACAGAATAAGGCAGTCGTGTGTTTATTAGTCATGTTTAATCAATCAAAGTGTTTCAATATTCTGTTTATTCAGCTACAGCGATTGTATGATGCCCAATAGGGATTTCCTGGAATGACGTGTGTTATTGTACTTCTGCGGCGGGGCATATTTGGCGTGTGTGTGTGAGACGCCCTCTAGTGTTCAGATGGATATGTGCTGTGTGTGAGACACCCTCTGGTGTTAAGATGGATATGTGGTGTGTGTGTGTGTGTGTGTGTGTGTGTGTGAGAGACGCCCTCTGGTGTTCAGATGGATATGTGCTGTGTGTGAGACACCCTCTGGTGTTAAGATGGATATGTGGTGTGTGTGTGTGTGTGTGAGAGACGCCCTCTGGTGTTCAGATGGATATGTGGTGTGTGTGTGTGTGTGAGACGCCCTCTGGTGTTCAGATGGATATGTGGTGTGTGTGTGTGTGTGTGTGTGTGTGTGTGTGAGACGCCCTCTGGTGTTCAGATGGATATGTGGGGTGTGTGTGAGAAACGCCCTCTGGTGTTCAGATAGAACAGCATTTACTACCGATCAGCCGCTCTACACTGACAAACTGTGCAGAAAATAATCACAGCCTTTGTCAAATCGCTTGCAGTTTCATTGCGATTAATCGTACAGCTCTAGCATATACACATCTCTAGTTAGTGAATGATGAGAACACTGTGTGTGTGTGTTACCTGTCTCTGGGTACCTCCCAGCGTGGGTCCTGGGGCAGTTCGTACTCGGAGACCCCTGAGAGCATAGGAGAGCCACTGGAGGATAAACGCGAGGGCCGGACCAGCATCCCACCAGAGTGCATAGATGAGCTGGAGTCCACTGACACCTGCACGGAAATACTTACAAATTACTCTCCACACAACTCAGCAACACAAATACACATATAAAGACTGTGGTCTTGTGCGCTCATATGGGTGTATGCGAGTTACTTGGTCAGGGGGCATCTATAGACACTGATGCAGAGAGACGCACTAATATTATACAACAATCATCAACGAAAACAGATCAAAACGGAAATCAACAATGAGCTCAACAAGAAAATATAGCTGAGAAATGAGAAAAGTTTTACATTGGAATCCTACACGAAATCTTGAGTTTAAATTAGGCATTATATTATTTTAAACAATATGATAGACTCGTAAAGTTGTGGTCATATTTGTCATTGTCTGGCGAATTTTTGTGTGCCAAATAAAGTCATTTCAATAGGAATCAACGCAATCCAAAATTTTGCGCGAGGACGAACAATTTCCCCATGCTGATCAAGCAGATTCGCAGACTGTATACATCGCTGCAGGCGACATCATTTTAATAGAAATCCACGATTAGGAATTTCATGAGGGTGAAAGATTTGCTATGCAGTTTTCTCGACTGGTTCAAGTTGGGCGCTGCTTGGTTTGGACTATTGACAGACCTTTTTTTTGGCCATGAAATTTCACAAATGCAACTGCACCTTAAGGAACAGATAAATTAAGTCTTTATTTACAAAATGCAAAATGCTTTAAATGAAAGAAGCAATATTATACTCTTTTACAAAGTTTTGCTTTTGGGCTCTGCTAGAATAGGTTTTCATGCTTGAATGTTCAAAAAACACATTATTTTTCACATATTCTCCATTGTTGCGGCTCCTCTCTTCCCAGTCTGTCAGTAACGCTCTGTTTACTTCCTGTCTCCATGAAGCCCCTCCTTCTGAAAAGCACACTGTGCTCTGATTGGTCGGCTGGATCAGCGTGTTGTGATTGGTCAAGCGCTTCGAGTGCGTTTAAGAAATGTCCCGCCCCTTACCATAACCACCAGTTTCAACGCACTTCTAACTAACTCAACCTGGCCCCGCCCCTTTGTTCTGCATATGAATTATTTAAATAAGGAATATTGTGACGTGTTCGTTCCCGGAAGAAACTCAAGACTACAATGGAGGCGTTTCAGGGAGTTCAGAAACACTGACACTGATATTGAGAATAACTCCAGCTGGAGGAACTTTGCAGATCTTTTTCATGCTCAAACAGCAACATTACCCACTAAAGAAAGATGAACATGGAAAAAAGCATAACAGGTCGCCTTTAACACTATTATAGTTCAATACATTACATATACATAATACAGTAATACAACCCCCCCGCATCAAATTAAATACTACAACCCCCCGACATTAACATAAGAAACTGTTGAAATATGATGTTTCTGTTTAGTGGTAAAGAGATCAAACCCCCTATCTACTTTCTGTTACCTGTCTGCGCAGCGGGATGCTCTTGGCCAGCTTGTGAACCGCCAGCTGGCTGTTGAAGTCACTTTTCTTGGTGGAGCTGTGCATTTTGGCCAGCACGGCGGTCACCACCATCACACAGATTAGAAAGAAGCCCACGCAGTAGATCAGCACCTCCAGGTAGGTCTGGTTTGGCAGTTGAGTCGGGGGAATGGCTAGATTATGAAAGAAGGGAGCAATGCAAGGTGGCAGAAGGGAAGGGAATGAGCTTGCTGAATGCTAAAGGGATGATGTGTTTATTTACCTATGTGTGCTAAGAATGACAAATCAGCCTGTACCAGCAGAGCTTGAATGTTTGACAATCACTGCAACTGACCCTTTGCTAAGTCCCGTATGTTGCCATCCGCCATGTCATCAGGCAAGCTTTTGGAAACCATGTGTTCGAAAAGCTTTAAATGGAATTTAACAAAATATGCCAAGACATTGTAAAATGTTATTGCTGGCGCTCTTATAATAGTGACAAGGTTTATTTTTCATTTGCTTTATTAATATTCCCTCATTCCCAAATGAGCATGTAACCCATCAGTAAAACACGTACATTTGCTCCAAAGTAGATTAATATTATTAATTGAAATCATTAAATAATTATGGAAGACAATTTCCATCACAGATTTTAAAAAAGGACTTTTTAAATCTCACAATTCAGTAAGTTTATACCTCACTATTTTGAGTAAACATCTTTCTACTTAATATCTCGCAATTCTGCCATTTTTCTCAGAACTGAGTTTATTCTGACTTTATTTCTCACAATTTCGAGTTTACATCATTTGGAGTTAAAATCTCTCAATTCAGACTTTCTTTCTCAGAATGTGTGTGTTTCTTACATGTTTTTTTTTAATACAGCAACATTACGCAAGCTGGAGTGGTGCTTAGCAAAAGGTCAGCGGGAGAGAATATTTTGAACAATGACTCAATATTGTATACATTCCTGCCAAAGTTAGAGTATCTGCCTGTTTAAGAAGCTTGGAATATCATATTAGCAGGAGAACTTTTTTAATGTACATGTAAAAAAACCACAAACACACTGATGCACACACACGCACATGCACATGCACAAAACTCCTCTAAATGGAGATGTCGTGGTTCACGTGAATGGTGAATTGCAATGAACACAAACTCCTATTGTAGCATCATAATTACTTCTTTCATGGATCAGGTTTCGTGGCACATTCTTCTGCTTATGTGACTAGCAGGAGAAGGAAACCACTGCTCATGATACTTGGCAGCCCTCGCTACGAGATTAGGCCAAAAAATGGCCTTATGTAAACTCATAAGAGACATTAAATTTGCAACACACATACAAATGTAAATTGAGAGGAATGGCTTATCTGGGTGGGTAGACAAAATCCTAGCGGGTATGCATTTCAGCAAAGTATAAATGGAGAGCTAGGTTATGGGGTAAAATTACATGAGAAGTCTGGCTGATACAGATATTTCCTATGCTATTTGGTTGGCGTTTGTCTGCCCCAAGGCTCTGGTTCTTTATACAGAGTTTCTTTCACACAGTTCATGCACACAAAAGATGTTATTGTATCATGTATACATTTCACACAACAATGCACATGCAAATGCATCTCATTGACAGATCACTTCTCTTTGCCTTCTCTTTTAATAACTCAATGAACAATCAAATATATTGTAGCTTGAACATGAAGCTCAAATGCTCTTGAGTTACTATATTTACATAATGGTTTATGATAAGAGTAAGGGCCCACAGTTTGCTGACTGCAACATGCAAATGCAAGAAGATCAACATTCAACATCCAGAATTAAATCTTATTCTTCATGTTGAATGTGTTTAAGACTTTGACTGACAAGCATCTTGATAAATCGAATCTATTTAAACAATGAATAGATTCACCTTCTAGGTGAGGTATTTATCAAACCCGAGCCAAAGAGGAAATGATGTCAGCATAGTGCTTATGCGTAAAATCATGCTCTTTGGGATGCTTGTCCAGTGTTCAAGCACACAGAAATGTTAATTGGAAACAGGTTAATCTTGAAAAACTAGGAAAAGAATTTTATAATATAAAAAAGTCAAATGGAAACCAAGCTTTGCCAAACCACTAGCCACAGTGTCCCATCTGTTCTCAGTTGTTATTTGCTATACATTACATCATTTATTTTGCAGTTAAACTACAGCTCTTGTTCGCAAAACATCTTTAAATAAGGAAACATTTATGGTTCACTCAGTAATGTTGCACTGGTCAGTATTTACACGTATACCGATGCATAGTAGCAGGGATGCGACATTGTGTGCAAAATCAACAGTTTTCTTTGTGGTGGGGTGGGCGCTCGACGACTTTAAATCGTGATGATGTTGAAGACATCCATGATCTACTTTTCAAGTGAATCACAATAAAATGATCATTGTGCCGCATGCCGTCCCTTTCCTTTAAAGCGGTGTGCTTAAAAGCCTAAACGTGACTGTAACGTGACTGTTATAAAATACAGTCTCTACTGCGGGACATGCTTTTTTTTTTTCAAAGAGTTATTAAAAGCGCATTAAACTGCGAAAGAGACTGATCCACACACGCTTTCTGTGTGCGCTGCGAGAGCAGAACACAGAGCAACATACACTTGGGGTTTCAGGTGTGCGCCTAAACGGTCAAATATACACAAAAATGTCAAAATGTCCGTATTGGTGAGTATTTACATAAAGACAGGAAAGAAGGAAAGAAGTCGGATGCGTGTCATTATATTAGATCTGTGCATTCAGTCTTAAAGCCTTATGCTGCTGTCTGTCATTAATGTTAAACAAAAGACAGACTAAATCACTCGCTGCTCTTGACTGAATAACTAGTGGTTATGTATATTTAATTCATACAGTGAAGATTATGCAGTGTTTTAGAGTTTAACTCAGGGTTTAATGACTATTTTGACAACTGATTGTTTAATGCAATATTGTGTTATAAATTGTGCAAATAGATAAGTCTTATCTATTGTAATTGTTCCAGTCTGGATATCCTCGATAGTATATCTCAAAATAGGGAAGATTGTGATTTAGATCGCGGATCATGATTGATTATTGTAAGATCGTGGTATGAAATTTTGGGAAGATTGCCCACTCCTCCTTTGTAGCATTTTATTTTACATTCCTGTTTTACATGCATGTCCTATGTACTTACTATAGACTAGGTACTAACCCTGAACTTAACATTAAACCTAAACTTAAATTAACCCATTTTAAGTAGTTAACTTTTTGTATTACACAGTACTTTCTTGTGCAAATCCACTAAGTACACGTACTGCAAAATAAAGTGCAAACGTTTTCTTTATAGGTTGGATGCATTTTGCCTGTCAAAAGGTGTTATGTATAACTATAAAGCTTGCCAGTAACTAATGTAATACATTTTATACAATTTATTTAGGATTGTTAGGAAAATTTTAATTATGAAACTAATGTGTTTTTTTATAAAATGTTAAAATGTGAATTCATATGCATATATATATATTTGTTTGTGTTTTTTAGAGTCTGGAAAAGAGGATTGCATATCCTGTACCAGAAATCTTTGCAATACATTTTCTATACATTTCTCAATAAATTTACAATGCCATTATGTATTTCACAGTCGGCCACAAATAATTACAGAAGTGAATAAATAACATGGGGTTCCCGAGAAAAAGTGAGTAGTATTTGGCTGGTCATGTGACCTCAACATGACGCCCCCATGAGGCGACCCACTACAATTAATCAGCTTACATTAGGCCATGAGTTTTCAACTAGTATTAGTGTAAAAGATTTTTCTAAAATGATGTTCCTGTTTTCGAGTAAATGTATACTTATGTGCACCTTTAAATTCAGTTGTGGTCAGAGACAGAGGGAGGTTTGGCTTGGCTTGATTCCACTTTTATAAAGAAGGACAACAAACATGTCATTTTGACATGCTTCAACTGACATTTCAAGTGTCAGTCAACACCCAGATGAATAACAAAACCACAAAGCAGACACACAGGGGTTGAAGAATGGTGCGGTTCACAAAGAATTGTTATTTGCTGTAAACCACTGTATTGCTTGTAATGGAAGTAAATGAAAGAGCTAGTGTTTACTAGCACTGACAACGTCTTAACCCTCATGTTCTGTTTAGAGACGTTGAGGATATTTTAATAGCTTAAAGAAATATTGATGACATTCACGTTAAAATTCTCTTATAAAATACCAAAAGTGGTTTATTTCTTTTTTTGATTTTTGTCAAATTGCACCCAAATCTTAATAACTGCACTATATTAGACAGTCATACTTCAATTTCAACAGAACATTTTGAACGGATTTTTATGGAAACTACCGCAATGATGTGACCAAATTCAACCCACAGTGTGAACTGCCACGGTTAAGCCCAAAGTATACTTCAGTTTTGACGCAAACACTTGCCGTGTGTAAACAGCCTTTCAAAGCACACTCCATTTGATAGCGTGTGCAATAGGAAGCATTATCCTCGTTCAGTACTTTTCTAAAAACGTCTTTGTACTCGTTTAAACTGTAAAGACATTTTGAACATTGTTGCATCTCCAGTAGTTTGTTGACGTTCCACCTCAGCGGTGAAACAGAGGCCTGGGCGAGTGTCGCCGCCTTGTGGACAAACTAACTAGTGCAAAAATCAATGCACATTTTCGAGCTGAACTTTCATTGTATGTGCGGTTCGAAAAATCTGACTCCACGCATAAAGTGCGCCCGCACTATGCTGACGAATAAATTTGCATCACGCTCACAGAGCGCATACTCTAGTCTACATGTAAACAACAAAATATACTTTGGGCTTTAGACGGGGAGAAACATCAACCAAAAAGAGCACCACAAGAACCAAAGATACCTTTATAGACAGTCAACCATGCAGAGTGATGGGAGTGGCCGATAGAGTTCCCAGCCAAGCAGGTGTACTCTCCAGAATCCTCTAAAGACACATTCCTGATCTGCAGTACCTCCATCTCCTTATCCGTAGTGTTGACGCCTGCCGTCTAGAGAAAAGAACCACAGGATGAAGCCGGAGAGCTCCAGGAAAACCCACCAGATGAGAGAGAGAGAGAGATTTTGGATGAAGAACGGTAAAGATTTGACATCATGGATTAAGAGAAGGGTGCTGGAGAAACACCCTTGACCGTCCTTAAGGAAAGCAGGACAGCTCCATGATCGGAAGGGGATCCTTCGATGACCCTGCTGACAGACTCGTGGTTAGCTGGAGAACGGAGCACACGGCTCCACCCGCCACAGACCCAACACCTGAAGACGAGGGTGACACCCACCCGCCTCTATCTCCACATGCACAAGATGGGCCACATGGAACATTACCCAGCAGAGACTGAACACAATCGCTCTCACATACGCACGCATTCAGAAAAGGAAGCAGTTGCATTTACACTGGGAGATCAGAAAGGCTAGTCAACGAATGCGTGAGAAATAAGTGCGAGTAAGGATGTCACAGGTACTGTGCTTCAGGCGATGCTTTAATACCTATTGAACAGCACTATTAAGATCATTTAGCCATCTACAGAAGTGGCAAGTGAGTCCTGTAGGCTGGAAATGATCAAAAATAAAATCTGGGGAAAATGGGGACTGTTTAAAAGGCTACACTAAGTCCGCAAAGCACAGCTTTCCCAATTAAGGTTTTATGCCCCCACATCGTCCTCCTTTGAAATGAATCGTACCTAACATGATTAATCGAGACTAATCACAAAAAACAAAAAGTTATTAGTACAATTTCTCGGATCAATTTGATAAAACAATTATTGTTACAACTGCAATTATTATAATTTTTTACTATTAATTACAATTATTATTGTTATTACAATAATTAAAATGACTAATGCCATTGTTATTCTTAATCTTGATCAAAACACAAGCTGTTATTTACACAAGATTATTTATTAGCAGTATGCAACCAAAAGTTTGAAGACCAAATCACAGATGAATTACCTCATTAAGATTTTCAAGTATATACTTAAAATAGATCATGCCTTATATTCAATTATGAGACTTATATTTACATGTAGAGTTTAAAATAAAGGCAGGTTAAATATTTTAATTTTAGCTGTGACATCAAAAACTGTGAAATGCCAGAGGTATTTCTGGTATTTATGAGGAAGAAAGAATTTAATAGTCATGGAAACAAAGCAGTCCTGAAGAGAAAAATAGCAGGTAAAGAGAAAGCCCTCGAGCGAGGTGAAGGAATTTAGACGGGCACATTCTCAAGGTGCCACTGAAATGCTTTTGAAGTGCAAGTAATCTTCAGAGGGCATGAAAAACAGCCTTATTAGGAGGGCAAAGTGCTGCATAGAGATGGAGAGAAGGAAACGTCCAGTGTAAACACAAGCCAAAATACTTCCAGTTGCTCTGCTGGGATTTTCCATGGCGTCATTTACGGCACTACAAGGGGCGCCGCAGAAAACAAAAAAGAGCGACGAAGTGGGAAGATGTGTTACGGTCACCTAAAAGCCTGATAACCGTGGTCTCTACCTCCATCTAACATCTACTTCTGCCTCTTTCTGCACTGATGTATCTCTGTAGCAGGGGGTGTGTGTTACCTTGCGAGTGTTTAACGACGGTGAGCCATGCTGATTGGTTGGCTTGGCCTATATAATTGGCCACTTTACATATATACTCCCCACTTTCTTCTTCTGTCACGTTGTACAGCGTCAAGACCTGTGTGTTCGAGCTGTTGACCCCAGAGTGCTGCGGAGGTCAAACATAGGTCAGAGGTCAAGCACAGAGTCAAACATTAAAGTCACTGTGATCCCAGCGGTCACTGAAGGACAACACCTGCCATTACAGCTCGTGTGAAATAGATTATGAGAGCCTGCCAAGAATGTGGCTCATATTTTTCCCAAAAGCTGTTAGTCCTGCTTCATTTGCTGAGGTGCTCTGGCCATAGAGGTGAAGTTATATAGTGAAAGACACACACTTTTAACAGCAACAGAAAGAGTCAAGAACTTTAGACAAGACTGACTTCTGATATTTAATGGAAAGTTCCAGGTTACAACTAAAGCGCTATCAACTGTATCAGTGGCAGCATCAATTACCACAGGGACAAAAATAAATAAATAAATTATATATATACACTTAACGTAAAAGTTTGAGGAATTTGGTTTATGGTTATTCCATAGACTTAAACTGTCAGCTTCTAACACTTTTTTTTTTTTTTTACAAAATGTATTGTAGTGTTGCTATTGTTAACTAAAAGCAAAATATAGCTCAAATTAAATTAAAAACAAACATTAGATGACTAATTATTAGATTATTAGACTAATCATTAAATTCTGAAAGAGTACAGAATCCTCCTGATCAAAACGCATGCCAAAAAGGAGCAGAAACTAGCGATAAAACCATTGCTTATGCATGTTGTAGCACATTAGGAGCTTGACTAGTAAGAGGAAATGGATTTTACCTTCAAGATTCGCACGTACGGCAGTCCGTCAGGGCCGACTCTGCTGCCGTTCACCTCGATGTGCTTCAGCCACTGGATGTGTGGCTGAGGATCACTGAAGACTTTACACTCGAACTCCACGTCACTTCCCACCACTACTGTACGGTTAGCAGGCAACCCGGCCTGGAGGATCGGCCTGTGCGGTGAACGCTCTGCATCACACACACTTTTATGTCAGTGAGGTTGAAATTTTTTGCGCTTGAACGGACATATTCACACAATTACATCTGAAAATGCCAGTCTCAGCGAGCATCCTAGTAACAATAGTCTGTTATATCTTAAGTGACAAACCGTTGAGAAATAAAATGCATGTGTCAGTATAATGGATCCGTGCAGCACTTAAAGTGACAGCAGCTTGAAGAACCTGCTGCGGTCTTTGTTTTAATGTTAATCAGACAACAAGGACAAAGAAAAAGAATCACTCACTGCTCTAAAATTTTGTAACTTTTCTATATTTCATTTATACAATTATTCTATTCTCCCTGAAAATCACTGTTAGACTTGCCTGAAAATCATGAAAAGAAGTGTTTATTTCATTTGTATGTTCGTTCTATTGTATTTGAGATATTGCTCGTAATTTGATTGACCGTTTCCTTGTAGTTAGCAATAAGAGTTAGCGGTTTTTGGTGCTACAAAATTAAGTTTATCGGTCAAAAACAACAAAAGCAATAAATAGGCCTAACTTTTTTATTTTAATTATTACTTCTTTGTGGTGGGTCAGTGAACATTTTGGTGGGGGCAAGTAAAAATTTGAATGACTGGGAAAGTAGAAAAAGGGAGCCAACAGGGAGCAGCCAATTTAACATGCAGACTAAAAAATCATTATAATTGCTGTAATTTGGTGGAAATGAGTGGAAATGTTATTTCAAGCCACAGCCCATATCTCAGGCCTTCTGAACAAAAGGCGGCAAGTCTATAAATCTACAAACAATCATTAAAAAAAAGAGAAATAAAAACGTACGGGTCCATTTTATTTTGATATAAATCGCACATGAACTCACATCGCAATTACATCCTCTAAACTCATAAGTAGGAACTTCCCAAGTTGATGCCATAGATGTGCGAGTGTTGTGTGTGCGTGACAAATTCAAATGGTGTCTTCTCATGAATGTGTATGTAGGGTGCAAATGATGTCACAGCAGCACTGATTTATTTGCTACTTAATGAAGGCATCAATCAAGTCAATGTCAGCCAATCAGTGTTTGAATTACTTTATTCCAAAAACACTGATCTCATCTTGAGCCACTAACCACGTCTCTAACTCATCCACTGCATCACGTAAACACTTTGTATTTGCAATGGATCATTTAACACTCACTATCAACAGAGTACACGTGCCTGTCCTTGACAAGCACGCGCACACACACACACATACACTCGCACGGAAAATGTAAAGCCAGCCGTTACTTCGGTTCATTTCAGGGAAGTAATGATAACCATTAGTGGTGCTGCGCCATAGCATTAGCTGCATGGTGAACAACACCCATTTGCATCTGATTGACTCAAGTAAACATCTCAGTGCTTCAGCGACCCTCCCTTGGGGATCATTTGCCTGTGCTAGCTAAAAACGTAAATAGATTTAATCAAAAGGGTTTGCAATAAATCACTGCAGCTGAGCTGGTGGGGAAGGAAAGACCAACACAAATTTGCCCACAACCAAAGAATAAGAAAAAAGTTGGGCTTGGTTGAAGATGATATTTACGTCAACATAACTTTTAAAATGTAGAGGTAAGACAAGAAATAAGACTGACCGACTACGTCCAGCTGGTAGGTGTGATTGATGCTGCCGTGTTTGTTTTCCACCAGGCAGGTGTAGTTGCCTTTGTCTGACGGTACCACCGACTCCATTATGATGGTCCACATGTGCTCCCGAACCTGTGCAGTAAAATGAAAAATATAAAAAAAGTGTGCAGATTCTGTGCGCGCCTAAATGCAATAAAATTTAACACAATTGATCTATTTAGAAAAAGATCTATTTAGTGTCTATTTACACTAAGTGCAAATAGCCAGCCTTGTTGGCAGAGGCTATTTACACCAACTCCACCCACCAATGTCTGGTTGGGACTGGCCTATTATCAGCAATGGCTGATAGAGAGTAAAGCGCGTTGCAGATACTTTTGACGTGATTGACCACGTTCAATCACAAGTTTGAATGTGAGTTCGAATCCGCCTTTTGCCCAACTTGTTCTTCTCCCTTTTCCAATTGCATATCAGATTGAAAAGGCTTTTATTTTCAATAAATATGAAGAATACGGTTAATAATAAAGTGTTAATTTACACTCAATATGTAATTATTGCATACTGTTTTATAATTCTAAAATACTGAGGTGCAAATAGTATCCAACTACAATTTACACTTATTGCAAAGAAAATACTGCCATTTTCACTCAATGTAAAGTTGCCTGAATGGAGGCACAAAAGTGAATCTGATCCAAAACTCTTCAATTAAAGACAAAATCTTCTTGCAGCCCAACATATAAAAGTAGAGAACTGCTAAATGCATTAGAGGGCTGATTGTCTTTTAAGATCATTTCTATGAAAGGCTGAGGAAGTTTAACAGAGCGGGCTGGCAGCAAATCTCCGTCAGGTCAGTTTAACATCAGTCAGGCACAAGAACAGAGCCGTGGAGAACAGCTTGTCCCATGGTGGAGAGTGGGAGAAGGGCCGATCCATGTCCACGAACACAGAGCTCTTCTCAAGCCAAGAGCTCTGTAAACCGCCAGCAAACATCAAACTTGCGTCTGCTAAGCAACGTGGACCTCTACAGATCAGTGGCGATTTTAATAAATACAGATTTTTTTATTAAACTACTTAAAATATATTTGTGTATTTAGTGTATATTATATTGTATCAGCATATGGAAGAGATTGACAACATTTTTGCTTTTTGTGAATTATGTATTATTTGTCTGTTTGACACAAAGTTATCATCAGAAGTGCACAAGTCTAAAGTTACGGTACTAAATATTGATATTTTGTCCTCTCCTTTTGTGTTCCACATTGAAATATGAATGTCATTACGGGTTTGGAATGACAAAAGTGAGCAAATTATTTCGGGTGAACTAAACCTACAAAGATCCAGCAAACAGAGCGTGTGTTCTCTGCAGTAACAGATTAATGAAATGAGCTTTAGGTTGGGCAAAATTAATAAGAGGTTATGGCTTCTCGGCCTACAGAACCCCAGATGTGAGCTGCTACACTCGGTCTGTCTGACTTCCTTTTCACAAACACTTAATGTAAATGAACAATTGTGCCAGACTCTTGTTAAACAAAAGAAACCACGAGAGACTGGGAAGAGTGCAGGGGGAAGGTTACTACGAAAAACTGCAGCAGGGCCCCTCAACGGAAGTCCTTCACACTCCTGGAGCTCAAACACACGTTTGGATGCATTTATGCACGCATTACTACCGCTATGATATGGTACTGAGTCTGTGTCCACACACAAAAACACACACAAATAAAGCATATTTCTTAGAATACTCAAATGTCTATATAAAACCATGTCAATGCACATGTTACTGTGTGTGCGTGCATGTGTGTATGCATTGCAGTGGCCTCAAACACACTCCAGATGGTAAAGTATGTATGCGGTGAGGGAGAGGAAGAGGACTAATGTCTCCCAGCTGGAAAACACCTTGATGAGAAACACAGATGCTACAGGTCCACAATGACAAGCAGAGAACTGCGGAGAATACCACTATAATGTCATGTAGAAGGGAGGGGAATGGAATTTAAAAAAATCATAATAATTTTGATGTGTAGTATTTTTTAGAGAAATATATAAACCCACAAATTAAAAGAACCTGTCATTTTCTACTCATTCTCATTTTTGATTTTCTAACAAGTAAGCTGTGGCCAAAACTCGCTCAAACCAGTTCTCCTAATGGCGTGTTGCTAAGAAATCAATTTAAACGTTACTCTGGATTTGTTGACATTCCTGATCAACATGGTTAAATGAGTACAAGGACAGAGCTGGTTTATCCCGGAGTTTATTCTCAGTTGTCTGAGAACAACGAATTGTGTAAAATAAGGACAGCCTAGCAATAGTAGGCCGCCTCCACCAGAAACCCACGGCTCCAATGTCTGCCTTCCAGGCATGGTTATTCAACCTCTGTCATGCAACAGTGAGGTGTCTGGAAGACAAATCTGTTGAGAAGGTGCCCTTTTAACCTCCAAATCACAGCAGCTGGCTAGCAAAAATTAAGTTTTGGAACCAATTTTTGATCATATGAGTTTATCAGTGGACTAATTTCACACCAGCTTTACCTGCGATTATGTTAAAGTCCCCCTGTAGTCAATAATTGTATCCCCTAAAACAAATCTTTGATCACCAAAATTACATATTTAAACTTTTTTCTTTGAAAAAAAAAAAATTCTTCATGCCTTAAAATAGCTTGAATGTTACTCGACACCCTTGCTTCATTTAGTATACGCGGTTCTATGAATATGCAAATTAGCCCCGCCTACACTCACTCAAAGCAGCTCAGAGATCCACGCGTTGACGATCACACGTTGACCTGATTGGTTACAATGTAGATTGTGAAAAAACAGCGATTTCAAACCGTGTTTTTGAGACTGTGTCTGGTTCACTGCAGTTTTAAGGAGAAAATACTCCTTAAATATATATGCAATGGCTTGTCTTAAAGCATATTAAAAACACCACATAGACATATAAACAACATCAAAAGCTTAGTTTACACCAAAGGGTACTATAAGATTAAGACATGGATATTTTGAAAGCATCTCTGAGATAGAATTGGGATGTTGTGTAGTTGCCCTCACCTTGAAGCCTCCTATTCGCTGGTCTCTCTTAAACTCTTTGCCGTTCTTGAGCCACTTGAGAGTTGGTGTAGGGTTACCGTTGGCCTGGCAACGGAACTTGACAGTTTTGCTGGCGGGAACCGCATGGAGCTTCTTCTCCATCTTATCAGGTTGAGCCCAAACAGGAGCCATTGCTGAGGAACCGATAGAAAGTACAAAAAATTAGACTGAGAAAATTACTATGAAACTACAACATGAAAAGTATCAGGAGGATGACCATCTTAGAACAGCAACGATAAGAGCACGCTCCAGGAGAGTGATTGTACTAAGGTGACCGCAGATCAAAGTGTGCAAGATTTGGGCGTTGGTTGATGGTTTCGCTCCTTTTGACTGGCTTGATAGTGCCCTTGGGACTCAAAAACTAATCCATCAAAAGGCATGAAGACTTTCAGTCTAATAAACTAAAGCTCGGCACATTCCACAAGACGGCTGTGGTTTATTAAACAAAAATGTGCACTATTTCCTGTTATAATTCCTGCTTTGAAGGACAATCCTAACAATATTGATTCTCATTGACATCTGTATATCTTTGAGACAAGAGTTTCGAGCACATAGAGTTTGACTAAGAGAGCAACGGTGACTCACGAAGCAGCTTCTGGTCACTTGATAGCTTGGCCTCCTCTGAGGAAGACTCATCTTCATCATCATCTTCTGAGGATATCAATCCATCTGACCAAAGAACAGAAAACCAGGTTATGTTTTTGCTGTGTTTGTGACCAATACAAATGTCAACCCATCAGCAATTTTGTATTCAATTGGTTTCTCAATGTCACCTGTAACGTTGACATTGAAGTAATCTGTATGGTTGCTGTTGGGTCCCTGAGCAAAGCAAGCATACAGACCAGAGTCTGCCGGCTCTACTGTTTCGATCTCCATCTGGTCGCTGCGCAGATGCGTGTGCTCTCCGTCAACCAGTGGGACATGGTCCTTAGTCCAGGTCACCTCCTGTGTCTCCTCTTTACCATTACAGCTCAGCTCCAGTTTATCCCCGGGATAGAGAGTGAACAGCGTGGGATCAACCAGGGCTACCACGAAGAACAAGATGAAAAAAAGAGTTATGTTAAGTTTTTATAGAATCTGAATTCCTGTAAAGAATGTTCTTAAAAATAATCATAAAGAATTAAGTTCCTATCCAACAATTAGGGAAAACCACCAAACTGGCGACCATTAGGATAACCTCCAACTTAGTTAAATCTAAAACTCCAACGTCTTTAATCTACAAAGGTAAGATGTTTAATGAATTTATTGGGTCGTTTCAAATATTAAGCATTACAAAATCACACTGGCCACATATAATATGCATCACTATTACTAGGGATGTGCACGAGTACTCTGAAGTGACACCAATGATTGAAGTAATCTGTATGGTTGCGGTTGGGTCCCTGAGCAAAGCAAGCATGCAGACCAGAGTCGGCCGGGAGTAAACAATGATCGGCCATAATGAGTTAAGTGACTTTTTGCTGAATTCGAAATTAGGGATCCCAAATAGGGATTTTTCTAGAAAGATGGAGAGCAAATGAATGCAACAGACTGCTCCATCTTGAGACAGGATCTTTAAAAATAACTTAATAAAATACATGGCACTTTATAAACGTGACGCAGAGTGCTGAACTCCCACCAAGCCAGTCACGAGAAAAAAATACTGCGCAAATGAATATCACGTAATCTCAAGGACATTAAGTTGATCTGAGAGTCTTCGGCAAGAAATGCCATACAATCAGATAATGCCAAAGCCTGTTACAGGGTTCCTACACATTTTACATTGGAAAATTCCATACTTTTCCAGACTCAAATTTATAAACCAGATTTAACAGAAATAGTTCTGACAGCATTGTTCTCAGCATTATATTTGGTATATAATAAGGGGTGCACATAACTTTTTTGGTTATTGGTTCTCTAATGTTTTATTAACATTAATGACACAGACAACAGCAGGAATATTAGGTCGCTGTCACTTTAAGGCCGAAGGCACGGACCAAATATTCTGACACACATTCGGATTCTTTCTCAACTGTTCACTTATGACCGTGAGAATACTTGTCGAGACGGGTATTTTGACATAATTTTGTGTGTATGAGTCGTTTAAGCAACTCTCTCTCTCTCTCTCTACACAGATAACGACGCGAGAGTCCCGATTTTCGCCTATTCTTCTGCATTTAAAATCATTTGAATATGTAAATTGGAAAGAAAAAATGAAATTTTCATTGGTTTTGCTCAGTTATATAGCTCATGTGCTTCAATGATGAGAAGAAACCTTAAGCACTTTAAAACCTAAATATATTCGCCTCCGTTTGATACTGTAAATGTGGTTTGATGTTGCATAATCACCAAACAGTAAAATACAGTCTGAGCTCTCAGGCCTTTTTTACACATGTATCTTTTGCTACAGTTACATCTGACATCCACACTACTCCAGAGTTTTCAACCCTCGAAAAAGGAGAGTTTTGGAAATGCTACAGACCCCGTTTTAGATTGAAAACTCTGCCACACATGGCTGCCCACATTCGGACCCTGATTGGGTCTTCTGGATCATTGCGTAACTTTCCCTGATTCGTCAAGCCCCTATCATGTGACCAATCTGTTGTCTGTTGCTGGTAAGAGTGGCACACGCCTTGAATTCATTCAGTTGTGTACGACTGTCACTAAACAATCACCAAACTATTTCATGAAAACACTCTGCTTGAAGAATGAAATATTTATTTTTAGAAATTTTTAATGTTTTCTTTTTTACCCCCATGCTTATCCAGACCTGGAAATTACTCAAATGAAATACCATATACTTTTCCAAACTGCCAGCATTTTTGATTATTTTAACAAAAGTAGAATGTGCCCAAGAACATTTTGTTGAATGAATATCTGAACATGCAATATATCAAAAGAAAGAAAATTCCATCTGCTTTTAAACATAAAAACACAAAAACATTGTATTCTTCATGCATTTTTTTTTCAACACTTGAATGTGGGTTAGTTTCATAATAAAAAGCAACATTTTGAGCAAAAAGCTGAGAAAATCACGTTTTTGTCAAACACTACATCCTGATCGGATTCAGAACGATGATGAAAACACAGATGGAGTAGATCGAGTGCATCAACACCCCTAAAGCTTCACAGTCCTACAGCGGTGTAATACAACGCTAAATACAATAGCAATGAAAACATGGAAAGCCGGAAATTTGTCAATGGTGGGGAAAGAGTTAAGAAAACATTAGTCCACCCTGTGGTGAAAATAAAGCTTTTAAATGTTGTCTATGTGGCGTTTTTAATATGCTTTAAGACAAACCATGTGCAAATTCATAAGTCGACGCTGATGTTTCTGACGTCACAAACTACCTTGTAACCAATTAGATCAACGTGTGATTGTCAGCGAGTGAGTGGAGGCGGGGCTCATTTGCATATTCATAGAACTGCGTATACTAAATGAGGCAAGAGTGTAGTGTTACATTCAAGCTATTTTAAAGCATGAAGACATTTTTTTCACTGGTTTGAAATGTCATTTTGTTGATCAAAGATACGTTAAGGGATAAGATTATTGACTACAGCGGGACTTTAAGAATTTTAACGAATGTCTCAGAATTTATCAAAAGAAACTTCTTTCTTAAAAAGATTTTTGTGAGTCAAACCCTCGAACATTGTTGCAATTGGCATCCTATAGATGAGCAGAAAAACCTTCTAACGTCTATCAAAGATACCAGCTTAGTCACTGCTAAATCAAATCTGAGTTTGAATAAGTCAAGGGCCAATTGTCAGGCCAATTCTGAGATAGAGCTCAAATTTGATTATGGGGTGCAAGGTCGGGGGCATTGCCTCGGATACCGCCACCTGAGTCCACCCGTTGCTCCAGGCGAGCAGGGTTCTAAATATAATTACGCAGATTCATTATCCATCAACATGTCATTCATTCATCTGCACCTTTCAAGCAATTGGCTGTGCACTCTTAAAGGGGAAGTGCTTCTTGTGGAGCAGTGCACTAGGGGATTATCCCTGTTGGGGTTCCTCTTTAAAAGAATAGACTGATGTTGTCAAAGAGCACATTCTGACACCATATGCTAATTGTGAGACTATCCTAACGGTAAGATGAGGCGAGATTTTCACATTTACAAAACAAATGGTGACTGCTTCGTATTCACATGCTAATTAGATTAATTTCCGTTCAATAACAATGCAATTGACTTGCACGGAGGGATTTGAATGACACCAACTGGTTTCCTGTAAAAGATGCACCAGGACTTGATTGTTCAAAAAAGGTCAAATTTCCATGAAATCCAGCCACCTTGCAGAAGACGACATTTACACTATTGTTTTGAAATGTGAGTAAATCTAAGGAAACAATGCATGGCCTACATCCCATTGAGACACTTTTGGTAAAAAGACCCCAAAAATAACACGTAATTGCAAAGTATAAGAAAATTTCAAAATATTTTCTTCTGAAAAGTCTGCCAAAGGTATGTGGTTGTGAAAAAGCATTCAGCGCACATTTCATGAAAAGAACCCACTATGGAGAAACTGGGATGCTTTTTACCTTGACACGTTTTTAATAGTAAACGTAACCCAGGTTTCCTCTTGACCAGTTCTGCTGTAGTAACTCCGCCCATCACTACCATTAACTCTGCTAATAAACGAGAGCGAGCGAGAAGCCTGTAGCAGCAGGTTTATGGGATGGTATCCATGGTGACCTCAGTAGGGTCTAGTTAAGGTATTTCCTGCTTCGCATGTGTCTAACAGGCTCTTAATCCTGACAGGAACAGGGGCCAGGGAGGGATCAACTTTCCCCACCAAAACACTGCAGAAAAGAATGAAGGAAGAGACAAGAAGATGAGCTAGTCTAGTCTAATTTAGACACAAATAGAAGCTTAAAAAGAGGGCGAGTAACCATAATTTTTGAAAGGTAAACACTTTTCAAGGTTGGATTGCTTTTAAAAGTCAATTATATACCTGGAATAGCAAAAAGCTATTATAAATTTGCACCCACATGGCTTAGGGCTGGAAAAAAAAAACTTTAATAGACCTTTTGTGACAACATGCTCCAATAGCAGGCATAATATGGGGTAAATAGTCATGATGAAATCAGCTATTCATACATAAAAAACTCTCCAACCATTGTTTTAACCAATACTATAATTAATGCATTTTTATTTTATTTCCTGTTGCACATGGACATACTATGTACTTATAATAATAATAATAATTGCAATAACTGGGTAATAACTAGATACTAACTCTGAACCTACCCCTACACCTAACCCATTATAGTACCAGTACTTACTTAGTACACTAAGTACATGCAAGTGCATGTACTGAAAAATAGTGCAACCATTTTTATTTTTTAACTGGTTCCCAACCTGAAATTTACGAAAAAGAGAGAACAGTTTTTACTTTTATATTTTCAACCAATATGACAACATTCAAAGAAACTAACTTCTAACCTAAATAAACAGCCTCACTTGACCTCAGTGTCAGTGAGCCAGAAATATTTCACATTATAATTGATGAATTCATATTACAGATACACAAGTGACCATAAGTTCATGACAATGAGTTTCCAATTTCCTCTTGGCATTTTGAATTGAGCAGAACGGATGCCAAAAACATTTTGCACCAGTCACCAGAGAAGCTGTTTACTGTGAGGTATCCAGTGAGAGTATTCTGCAATAATCACACAGGGAAAAAATATACAGCTGCTTTATGATTTATAGTCATTAATTGACATGCTTCCTTTCCAGGATATTAAATAGTGGCATGTTACAAGCCATCAGTCACTTCAAAGCACAAAACACCATGCAATACAAGCTGAGGACATGCACCGGTGTGCGAGCTATAGAGTCCAGATGTTGTCTGGCACAACCACTTCACTGGAAATAAGAGCATTAAATTGAAGAAAAAAAAAACTTATGATGGGGAAATAAATTTGGTGAACAGGTTGTTTAAAAAATAGGAAACAAAAAATGAAAGCCAAAGAGTTAAATCTATTGAAATCCAAGAAATGTAGTTTGCGTATCATCTGGCCTATACAGTGGTGTCCGTTTCAGTCTGAATTTCACTTGTGCTCTTCATAAACAATCACAGAATATGACAGAGCTTGTGTTTTAAAGTGAAACACACTGGAATGAAGAATAGCCCTATGTGTAAACCTATACCAGTCTGTATTATGATTAATTAAACAGTCCTACTTCTAACTCAAGTAACTTTAAAAGATGCACCCTTTCCAAGCTGAGTCACTCCCCATGAAATCTCAAGACTGTCAATCTTCCAGATTCTCTGACCAGATTAGGTTGGATTTAAGCCCATATTTTTGGAAAAGCAACCCAGCTGGAATAGCCATTGCATTTTTTCTTTCCTGCTGCAAGCCATTCGGAAAAAATGATTGACATGCCTGAAAATCATGTTAATTATGGTAAATCATGAAAGCCTTTTTTTTTTGGCCTAAGGACAAAATGAGAAGTGAGCGAGTGAGACTCGGATATGGCAGAGATGTCTTTCAGGATACAAGAGAGGACGCAATACACAAAGAGAATGACCACAGGGATTTCCTTTCATGAGAGAACGATGGTCAAGTAGAGAAGAGGAAAAGATGCAAGTAGGCAGATAGAGCCAGAGCAACTGCAAAAAAGGCCAGAAAAAGACCAACCTTTTATCTCAGATCTGATCATATATACAGCAGTCGACATTTGAAGTGGATCAAAAAAGTTCAAAGTTTTCCTAAGACAAGAACAGATATTGTTCAAAATTCATGTCTAACTTTTTTGATCCACTTCAAATGTTGACTACTTTGTGTATATATATATATATACACACACAAATACATACAGGGCCTAGAATTAACACTTGCTAAGCAAATGTGAGTAAAAATCGGCGTTAGCGAGTGTATGAAACGGCGTCAGTCGCCAGTAACAATTCTTTTTTTAATTCTAACAAATGCAATGTTGTGATAACATGAACAAACATGAAGTAGTCTCTTTACAGCCGACGGGTCAGTGCTTCATCATCACGAAAGTTTCAGCCTTTCCGATGTAAATATTCAAGTGCTGGAACACACGAAAGGGAACTTGTTACTCACGTTCTGTGTGGGAAGTTTAACATCCGAAGCGCGTGATCTAAAAGCAGCGCCTCTCCGAGAGCGTGCGAAGTTGAGCTCTCTTTCGTGCCTTCCTGCGCTTCAATGGACAAATTCACTCAAAATTATGTAAAAAAAAAACAAAAAACACCTGTCTCGGTGAGTATCCTAGTAAACGTAGTCGGTTATGTCTTAAGTGAACACAAACACAAAACGCATGATGCGTGCGTGCATTAGCTCTTAAAGTGACAGCATCCTAATAATCCTGCAACTGTCTGCGTTTTTAATGGTAACCAAACAACAGAGGACAAAAAAAAAACACTGCTCTTGAACTTTAAAAAGGATACTATACAGTGTTGTTTATTTGATTAGCCTACTTTATTAAATTTCGGTAGCTCAAGAGCAGTTAACTTGTCTGTTTACTTGTCTTTAAAAATGTAGGCTATTGAATTTATGTAAGTTAAGCAGTTTGTGCTGTGGAATCAAATTGGAATAGAGGAATGTGAATTTTCACTGGTATCTAAAATGTTGGTGTCATAACTGCCTGTTTTTATGTCATGGCTGGTAAATTTCCTTAAGTCACCGGGCATTGGAAGGTGTGGCAAAAAAAAAGTGTTTTAGGCCCTGTATATATACACAGTATATAGGAGGTTTAGTCTCAATAACAGATTGAAATGTGCACCGTCACAAAGAATAACACACAAAGAAAGTGGAATGTGACTAGTAAGTTCATTTCGTGACCAAATTTGATTATTCCTCTGACTATCAGTCCATTACTTGTGATTAACGAAGGTGTGACAGAAGAATACACACACACACACACACACCTCCCCTACCATTAACCTGCCTTATGCAAGCCTGAGTCAATTAAAGCCCACATCAGGACTTGGATGCTAATGGCATTTGTTCACAATGGCCATGGTTGTACAAACAATCACTGCTTGCCTACACGTAAATGTGCTCATGTACACGCAGGGGCAGGAATGAGATCAGCGTGCCCTGCTGAATCACAGCCATTGTTTTCCCCAAAGTATTTATTCATCTTTTTTTAGATGGTCAGCGTGTTTTACAGAGAGTAAGATTGAGAATGAGAGAATGATGTGGCAAGAATAAGAAAAGTGGCATTCATTAAAGAGCATCAATGGACATTAATCATGAACAACAGGAATTAGATGGAAACGCAACAGTATGTTTCTATATCCTTCAAGTAATTTAATGGGAATATTGGGAATACTATTGAGTGACAAGCAAATCAGTAAATTGTGTTTTTCAAAGTACTGCATCAAAACTGGTTCATTGATAAAGGTTTAAAGTAGGAAGTTATTTTTACATCTATTGTAGTATCTGCGTGTAGCAATGTTCAGGGAAGAAGGAGGCGGGAACCGGCGAACAATCAAAATATAATTTATTTTAAATAAAACAAACAAACAAAAATACCGCCAGCAGCCCCTCGCGGACGACTGCTGGCTACCGAAAATAAATATAACTAAAATAAAATACAAAAACAAAACACAACTAAAATACAGGCCTGTTCCTCTCTCGATCATCAACGTCGTCGCTCCTCCTTTATGCTTCCGCTCCTCCGTGAGAGATGCGAGACCGGTGTGCCTCACATGTGTTGCTCATTAGCAATCGCACCACCGGCCTCGCGCCGTTCTCTCACGTCCCTCGGCCGTCCTGTTCGCCACATACCCCCATCGCCCCTCACAGGCCGGGGGGGTACTCACGAGCCTGTGCCTACTCCCCCCCCGGCGGCGGCGATCCCTGGGGAGTATGGACAGACAAACCGAGGGAAACGGAGACGGAAGCATGAGGAGCGACAGATCGAGAGAGGGGAGAGAGGAAAAAAAAATTGGTCCGGTTCCCACAACGCGCTGCCATCTGGTCCCCCACCAGCTAGGCGATCTCCTCCGCGGTGCCTGGCGGCGACGCTGGGTAGCCCTCGGTGGACGGCTCGACGCTCCTCCGCCGCCCGGTGGACGGCGACGGCTCCTCGGGTGCCTTGGGCAGACGGTAGGAGTCCCCCGCTCCCTGCTCCTCCCCTTCACTGGTGGACGGCAGCAGGCTCCGGCCCACGGCGAGCGGCTGCGACTCCTCCTCTCCCTCCCGGATGGCAGCCGCCCCTCCAATACCCAGGCGGCCGGCAGCGAGCTCGACCGTCTCACCGGCAACTCACTCCAGCGCACCGCCTCGAGCGTCCTTGGCCGCGAGTCCCCCGCTCCCTGCTCCTCCCCTCGCTCGGCGGATGGCAGCAGGCTCCGGCCCACGGCGAGCGGCGGCGACTCGCGCACCATGCTCGATGGCACCGCGGATTCCCCACACCGGCGAGGACTCTCTGACAGCGCGTTCCTCCCTCTTCCCGGGTTTCGGCACCAGTGTAGCAATGTTCAGGGAAGAAGGAGGCGGGAACCGGCGAACAATCAAAATATAAATTTATTTTAAATAAAACAAACAAACAAAAATACCGCCAGCAGCCCCTCGCGGACGACTGCTGGCTACCGAAAATAAATATAACTAAAATAAAATACAAAAACAAAACACAACTAAAACACAGGCCTGTTCCTCTCTCGATCATCAACGTCGTCGCTCCGCCTTTATGCTTCCGCTCCTCCGTGAGAGATGCGAGACCGGTGTGCCTCACATGTGTTGCTCATTAGCAATCGCACCACCGGCCTCGCGCCGTTCTCTCACGTCCCTCGGCCGTCCTGTTCGCCACACTGCGACTAGATGTTTTACAAATGTACAGAAGTGTCATAGCCGTACACTAGTAGTCACACAACCAAAACAGCAAAAACAATGAGCTTAAGTCTGGTTTAACACAAATTAAACTATTACAAATAGTTTTGGTTAATTGAAATAAAGCTGCAGTAAAATAAATCTGAAATATTAAAGTAAACAAACAATTCTGAAAAACTGAAATAAAATAAGTTGAATTTGAAGTACTAAAATGACTAAAACTAAAATACAAATACACTAAATGGCTAAATAGAAATATTAAATAACAATAATGATGATAATAATAATAAAAATAACAAAATTACAAAGACCTAAATGTAACTTAAAATCTAAAAATAAAAGCTCATTTTAAAAATAATACTACTATTATATAAATACTAAAATAACACAAACAGTTTATAATAATTAAAAATAGATAGTTAAAGATTAATTATATAAAAGACATTAAGTATCAAATTATTCAAGGATAAAATAAAAAAATAAAAAAATTAAATCAGATAAGGTTATGATTTGCTCCAATTTTCCCCCGCTTTCAATTAAATATACCTTGGGCCTTTGAAAGCGTCTTCCGACTCCAAAACATTTAAAAGGGTTTAAAGTTAAAATGCTACTTAAGGAAGTCTGTTATTTGTGGAGGTTGTATTCCCATCTAGGGGAAAAAACAACAAATGTAACCAAATGCTGGAGTGTCAGTCACTCATCAACAGCTGAAACTATCATTTACGCCACAGGAGGCCTGAGGCGAGAGAAGGAAAAGTGCTCTCTGTCCTGACAGGAGGAAGAAGGGAGAGGAGGAGTAGAGGAAATGCTCACAGGGTATCAACACGCTTGGCCATTTGGCTGTCAAGCTTTAAATGGGTAAAAGGTAATTCATCAGGGCCTTCCTCCCTTCATTATAGTCACAATAAAGTCTCTTAGGGAAGTGTTCAAACGAATGGCAAGAAACTAAAATATATTATCAAAATAGTCAGATGCATGGGGATGAAAAAAGAAAACGAATATTCCCAGCGAACCCCCAATTTGTGCATCTAGGGTGTTAGATCCGCACCAACTTGAAAAATTGTTTAAAGTCCCCCTGTAGTCAATCATTTATAAATCCCTTAAAACTCATCTTTGATCACCAAAATGACATATTTAAAAACAATTTCCACGAAAAACATTCTTCATTTAGTATACGTGGTTCTATGAATATGCAAATTAGCCCCGCCTCCACTCACACCAGCCAGTCGTACGATAATTTTGATGAATCGACAATGAAAAAAAATCCCATAATGTACGATAATTTTAGAATTTTTTGGACAAATGATGGTCGTTGTAATCATTGGGCTTCTATACTCATTTATCTAGCAGTGTATCCTACGTCTACTCTACCGTCATGATTGTGAGGAGAACGTGGTGTTATGCATGTCTTCCATCTCATCTCACGTTACGTCTTCTCGGCCAATCATCGTGGAGAATGACTCTCTCACGGGAGCACAAGTTAACGTTCCTGCCGCTGCGCTTAGGTCAGTTGTTTCCAAGCTGAGGTTGATAGTTTAGCAAGAAAGTAATTTGCAGGTCGTGTCAAAAAGTTGTTGGTCTAGATAAATAGCTGTATTCTGTACGATAATTTTCTTCCAAATACGATCATTTTAAGATTCTGGTACGATAATTGGACATTTCCAATCTGGCAACACTGCCAGCAGCTCAGAGATCCACTCGTTGACGATCACACGTTGACCCGTGTTTTCGAGACTGTCTTTAGTTCACTGCAGTTTTAAAGAGAAAATACTCAGCAATGCTGTCGACTTATGAATTTACACATGTTTTGTCTTAAAGCATATTAAAAACACCGCATAGACATAAAACAACACTAAAAGCTGGATTTTCACCTTCATTTTCATGCAATGCAAGTTTTCATGAAGAGCACTACAGTACCCACAGGGCTACGCTTCACAGCTCTGCACTCAAACATGCTTTGTTTTCCCAGAAACATGATCTCCACTGTGGAACAGCTCCACAGGGCGGAGTACTTTCTGTGTCTTCTTTTAAAAGCAGTCATTTATAGCGTCTCAGGTAGTCAACTCTTCCCTTTACAACAAACACCTTTTCATTACAAAAGGAGGATGATGAGACAACGGGGGGGGGGGGGGGGGGGGGGGGGGGGGGGTATTTCTGCATAGCCGGAGGATACAGACGGCAGCTATTTCACACCTCCAGCTCTGGGGTCAATTCAAACCTACCATGTTTATTTAAAGCCTTCACAGTCGGCCAGAGCAGAAGTGACCGCTCTTTTTATAATGTAATGCAAGGCATTCAAGAAGTCTCCCGGGAACACTGTATTTCCGAAATCTAAAAGACGAGGATGACGGTAGGGAAGCACGTTTGGGCCTGTGAGAGCCACAGGCACTCGCTCTGCTGGAATGATGCCAAAGGACACATTTTTCAGGGTTTTATTTCAGCTGCTGGGTTTTTTTTTTCAACCCGTTTGCCTTTTTCACTCTCCGTCCATGACTTGAGCGCTCGAAAGTCCTTAGGGTTTTAAATGGGCTATTTTAGATATGAGGTGGAAATGGAGAACAAATGGTTTCCAAGTGTGAACTTCCACAGCTTTCCCCCACGGCATACGACTGACATACAGCAAATTGCAGACATGAATATGTTTTGAGAAAGTGCGTATAGTGATACGGCATAGCTATACAACCATATTGTACAATATTGACAGATATCAAAGTCTAGCTCATTTTAATGAGGACAAATTGTGGATAACTGTATTTTACTTGACGAAGATAGATGTTTGATGTACTATGTAGGCATGGTTTCCTGAATATATGCTTAAAAATAGGCCATTGAGATATCGTAATGATGTTCATTTATATGAACACATCTTAATGGTACTATTGCAAAAGAAAACAAAAACAGCCTGTTTCATTCAGGCTCAGACAGAGGGTGGAAAACAATCTGTTTTTGTTGAAAAAAAGCTTAAGCAACATTAAAGTGAAAAAAAAAAGCCATAAACTCGTAGGATATGGCCAATTTAAAAACTATTTCAGAGAGCTTAATTGCAAAGTGTCCGAGACACGGTTTATTGTTAACACATCTTCAACTGAGATACAACAAGAACTACAAAAAAACACTTACTCTCTTCTTGGGTGGCTGGTCTGCAATGGGACTGAAGAGCCTGAGTTAGGAGTATTGAGATCAGCAGCAGCATGGTCTTCATCATCGTCATCATCATCATCATAAAGGACCCTCTACATCTGAACTCTGCATCCAGCCCAGCTCTCCATTAAAACAGCTAGGACATCCGCACTGTGAGTGAGGTGAAGAAAACCAGAAAGCGAAACAATTAAGAATATATCTATTCAAAACCAATGATTACAGACAACATGAACCTTTCGCAATGTGGCATTTTGTTAGCTGATGATATTGTTCACCACACACCAGACCATTCTTATGCCAGCATTCATTTCAGAAGCAAAATTAAACATACAATAACCTTCTCTTTAGAGTAACTTGAACTGAGGAATTGTACAAATTAACATCAGGGACACTACTTACGAAATTGTGGCTTAATAGAAAAAAAATCCCTGACAGAGAGAGATCCCAGTAAAACTCGAGTCACAGAAAGCCCTGCATGCTTGGGCAGCACAGATCAAAGTTTCTTATAAACAGCCTGATAAAACTCTCCATCCAGTTTAGCTGTAACCATGAAGCAGACGAAAACATAACTTTGCTGAATAAGGTCAATACTGGAACAGCACGTCCTTTAAGAACTCAAGGCTTTTAACCTCAGACTTTTGCACGACATCATTGCGTCTTTAATGCGTTTGCATCAACAAAATCACTTTGAACAGTAAGCTAACGTGGCACTCTTTGATTTTAGTTGTATGTGACCCAAAACCAGTCACATGGGTAAATTTTTTGAAATTGAGATGTATACATCAATAAAAGCGTATTTATTCAGCTTTCAGATGATGTATGGTTTGTTAGGATATAACAATATTTGGCCGAGATACAACTATTTGATAACCTGGAATCTGAGGGTACAAAAAAAATTTGAACATTGAGAAAAACGCCTTTAAAGTCGTCCATTTATGTTCGCGATTGTGCTGCATTCACTCACAAAAATAAATGTTTTATATATTTATGGTAGGAAATTTACAACAAATCTTAATGGAACATGATCTTTACTTAATATCCTAATGATTTTTGGCATAAAAGAAAAATCAATAATTTTGACCCATACAATGTATTATTGGCCAATAGCCACAATTATACCCGTGTGACTGGTTTTGTGATAACATATGTATTGAAGACAATACAAATGTAGAAATTTGATTGCATAAACCTTACATATTTTATAGTGGAAAGAACCGTTTCGTAGCGCAGTTCTGCGGGAGAGCCCTGCATCTGTTTGCTCTTACAAACACACGCAGTAAAACGCACAGAAACACAAACACACTCTTCCAACCCTTCACAGATATCTGTCAACTCTGAGCTGGTTCAGACCCCAGCATGACCCCTTCACACCATTTGTCCTAATAGCTATCGGAACTCCTCGTTCAAACATCATTTACACATTTCAACACACACAACCCACTACGAGGGGATAGGTTGTAAAAAAGCAGCGTTTCACAATTCACCTGGCAGATGTTTTTCCTTCAGAATGTTTAGCTGTGGTAATTTGTGTTTCGAGATTTTGCTTCTAATTCACAAATGTAAATAAACTGGGGAAAAAAAATCTTATTATGGTTAAAGCTAAAATGAACCCTTGACTTTCTAGATTACCTAAATGAAAACCCAACTTACCGAATATGTGGCTATTCAACATTGACAAGAAAAAACCTCAAGAAATATTCTGGCGAGTCAGTGATGTCGTGAATCGTGAAACGTCATATTATGTGACTACGCATTACTTTACAGAGGGTTTACGAATTACTGGCTACGTTCTGCCTTAAAAACAAATGCTGCAACTGAATAAAGTACAGAGTTAGTTACAAACTTAGTAGTTACTAAAGCCCTATTCGCACGGGATTGGTATTATCTGGGGACCACGTGTGATTTAGAAATTACCCCTCCACATCTGAATTTCATGTGGCGCATTCGCACGGGATAACCGAAGCCTGTGATTTTACTCAGATTTACTGACTTATCTCCCGGATATGACGTCAATTGGCTATTGCTTGGAAATGTCTTGCTGTTATTCTAGGTCTAGCTGTATGATATAAACAGAAGAATATCCCTTACCGGATGCTGCTATACATGTCATGTATTGTATTCATCGCATTTTTGTTTTTGCTCTTCTGATGATTTTCAGCTTTGTCTTTCTGCAAATTGTGTATTTGGTGTATAGCGATATGACCCAGCACCCAAAATACTACCAAAACACACCAACGCAGCCTCCATTCTTCACGAAAGATGGATAAAAAGGCTGCATGAAACAAAAACCTTTAAAAAATTATATACGATCCCGCCAAATCACAGAGATGCCGATTCACATGGGACTGATATTACCACAGGACGTCGGTGTTCGGCGAAATATGGTTGGTCAATTGCGGGGGAATTTTTACTTTACAAATTACAGACATGGCCGATTCGCACGCTATTAAGATGACAGGCAACCTCCGCAATTATTACAAATGACTAGAGGTCACCGGGTAAAACTTATCCCGTGCGAATAGGGCTTAACCCTCTAGTGTGGGCTTTATGTTCAAATTTAAGAAAGAACTTTCTTAACAGCTGGAGCAATCCTACCTTGAAGCGTCATGCCTATTCAAACTGGACACATGCCATTTAATTTTAAGCCAAGTGCATTTCGAATGCACTAGGTTCTAGGACCCACGCAAAAAGGTCAGTGCATAAGAGTCGAATATTTTACAGAATAATGCGATGAGATGTCCATCACCTTCACAGCTGCTCTAATAACGACGAGCAATTTGGAAAAACACCAAGAAATGAGATTTGATACACATAAAAATGTTCCCATTGAGTTTGGGTTGGTTTCATTTTTCAAGCTATGTCTGAAGCTTGAACAAACAAGAAGAACATATGATTGGAGAGACGGGCAAACGGTCAGAGGTGTGGGACTCTGAGCTTGTGTCAGACACTTACAACAACATACCAAAAATCATCCTCAGGACTAAAACATACTTAAAAGCTCCCACACACATCAGACTACATGGAAAAGCAAGAAAACAGAGACCTACTAATGTAAATCTGTCCTGTTTCAGTAATACACTGAAGTGTAACAATATACAGTGCGAACAAGACATGACAAAACCAGGAAGCTTCCATTATAATCAAGGTGACATGGAGCAAATAAGAGATTTAGGCATCATCTTATTGCAGTAAATTATTATTATTTGAGGAAGACAAAGCTTGTTTTGGATGTGTAGAAGAATATTGGCTGCACACAAAACTCAATATTGTATTGCAATATCAAGGGAAATTGTATATATTTCTAACTTATTTATTCAATTTCTCTACAGTTTTTTTTTTCCTTCTCAAAATGGCAAAAGGTCAAACACAGTCCGTGGGAAACTCCCATCGGGACAGGTGAGCTAAGAGGAACCGGATATAATGAACAGCTACGCAATAAGTAATATTTAAACCTTCAGATGTTAGCTAATCTTTAGTTGATCGCTTTTAAACACACATGCTAGTTCTGTTTTCAGCCATGGACTAGTGCACATGAGTGCTCTGATATATTATCGAACATGTTTGAATTTCTTATCCTCACATGACATCCTCTCCAATATTGCATCCATTAAATGTGTAAAAAATTCAGAACTAAACGTATACCAAGTACTAAACTTGAGTAAATGTGTGCTCTTTAGCATCTTGTTTTGTCAGTGTAGTCTTTTTACTGATGCAACAGGTCAGGTTTACATGAAGGCTTAGTTCATGACTAAATTACTTGGCTGAGATTCCGCTGATGTAAATGTTTGAACATTTTTTTGAAACAAGTTCCTCTGTTTACGTGAACTATTTCTAAGTAAAACAAACAGCAGAACAAACATTGAGCTGATTATATTTAAAGTCTTTTCCACGGTGTTCACTTTGAGAGGGAAAGACGCGCAGACAGTCGAGAGAGAGAGAGAGATAGAGAGAGAGGGAGAATATGCATGGAATAAAAAAAGAAATAGGCCAAGTCAAGTGGAAAGAGAAGTTAGTACCCTAATTAATGAACCCCAGCATGTTTTTCTCTCTCTGATCATTGGAGGGGAACATGGCGAGAGCGTATAGCAGGCCCAGCTCATTACTACTGGAGCGGAACATTCCAGAGAACAGCATTGGTTTGTGTCGGAGACGGGATGCCTGACCTCACTCATTCCAGTGCCGGTGGGAGCCAGAGCCATAGCCGGCCGGCCCACCAAACCAAGACTCCAGACTGCCACTCCATAGGGAGGCTATTAGGGCCAGGCCGATGAACTTAACCTGCAGAACTCTTTACTAGCAGCATTTCCATTACCCTTCAAATGGCGCGAATTGAAAATACCACCAATGGAAACGCGTCAATTTCGCAAAAACTTCAATTTTTTTACTCTCGCATGAGGTGGTTTTTCAGGCAATAAAAAAAAAAAAGGACTATTTCGCAAAACTTCAATGGAAACAGTTTTTGCGCATTTACAGGTCACCTGACATAGATTACGCTTTTGTGTGGACAGAAGATGAGGCAGAGTTCTTTATTAAACTGATAAAAGACAAATATATTACTGGAATACTGGATTCTAAACAACAAAGAAATGCCACAAAGAGCTTGAAGCAGAAGGAGGGAGAAACACTCATATGTGTCGCTCACAGTATAAGAGGCTTTCCTTGATATTAATGCTGTGATAACACATCTACATCTCCTTCCATTAAAAATAATATGTGGCGCAGTAGCTGAGATATACGTAAACCTAGCAAAATCTATTGCCATGATTTTCGATCGTGATAAGAAAAATGACCTTTCAGTCACATAACATTGGTTCATGGAAACGCCGTCATTTCGCAATAGTTTTTTATAGAAAATTAGACTCACGGTCTCCTTTCCAGAAAAAAACGAGATCCCGGATGAGCCCCCAATGAAACTGAATCTGGTTTTGAAAAGGACATCGTATTATACCCTAACCTTTCATATGCAAAAAAAAATATGATTTAAGACAACTAAGGCAGCCATTTTGCTTTGTCAGAGATGTGTTGATGTAAACAAAATAAGGCTTTGTAACGCATCTCTCAATTTTGAGACCTAATCTCCTCAAGTTTCATGCTAAAGCTCTCAGACAGTTGTGTAATAGTAACTTTCCTTTTAAAAGTGCTGGGCGATGGTTTACTGTGCCAGCCCAGCCCTGCCAACCCAGTAAATTAGAGGGCAAAGAATTCCTCTTCTCTCCAAACTCTTAACAGCATACTTCCACCGGAAGAACAACCACAGCACAGCGCGCCTTTTCTCATTCATCTATTTGCTTTCTTTCATTTCACTATAAAGAGGTCACAACAAGATCAACACAACAAACCAAAACGAGTGTTTAGGACCGTTTGCAAAAAATGAAAGCTGGCTCAAATCATTGCGCTCAGTAAACTCTGACTCAAATACATCCATTGTTATCCAGAAATGCACAGTAAACTAGCTTACTGATTTTGATTAATGCGACTCAAACTGTCAATGCCATATCCCTCTATGAAAATACTAATGATGCTTTGCGAAATACTCTTACTTCACTGCAAACCAGATGAACAAGTGACCTGTCTGGAGCGGCTAACAGTAAAATCACTGGTCAGATCCTGAGGGACGAGCAGCCATAATGATTTCCCCTCTAATTTAAGTAATTGATGTAATTATGGACTTAAACAACTACATTTTCACAAGGTCAGTTACAGTTCTTCAGTACTGGTTGAAAAAAAATTAAGAAAACTAGCAACAAAAAAAAAAAAAACTTTCAAATGAAAGCAGTAAAATGCTGCATGAATACATGGACTGAACACTGAGCACAGAAATGTATCTAAAAACAAAAACACTCAAGCTACTATATGGTTCTTGCACAAACTGCCTGAAAATGTTCATATCTAATTGACTGTAGTTGACTCACATTTCTGCATCGACCTGCAACAACTCTGGGTCAAGTCTGCGCATGCAGTCGCCAGCCAGCGTGTCGCCATTCATAAAGCACTCAGCTTTTCCATCATGTTCTTCACACCGGTGGAAAGGTGGAAACTGTCCGTGAATGTCTTTACTTGAAATTGCAATGGTGACTTAACAGCAGGGAGAGTATTTAAAAGCTCAACTAGAAGAAAGGATGTAATATGCGACTTTGATGTAAAGCTTCAATGATTAGAAAGTTCTAGACTGTGCTGAACAGTCCAAGGATGAAGGGGGGGGGGGGGGGGGGGGGGGTGTATTTTGCACTACTCTGAAATTATCTAGTGAGTGATGAGGAAGAAAAAGGGAGTGACACTGTGAGGTGGGTGTAGAATTATTTTGCTATGTACAAAGTGGCAGAACAAAAGCCCTATAGCACAACAAGACTCAAGCTTGTTGAATTAATTTCTGTGAAAACATACATGTCTCAGACAAATAAAGACATAAGTGTGACTTTCAGTTGACGTTCTTTCTGTCTTTGAAATGCTGAAATGATTTCAGGATTTAAGTCGTCTTGTGTCTTTTAACAATGTCTGTTTTTTTTTTACTGAATTATCCTTCTGACACAGTGCCATCCAAATGTATACCTCAGTATAGTTACGTTGTTTGTCTCTTTTTTACTGTGGGAAGATAAACAACTGCAAGAATAAACCTGCCTTCACAACAAGATAACAGGCATTTATTTTGGGAAAGGGAATCTGCAAAATCTCAAGGATGAAGAGCCAATAATGCATGAAAACACTGATTTACAAAATAATACTAGTGATACTAATTAAAACAGTGCGTATTGACAGCGCAAATTAAAAGTAACTGTCAGGATCCCAAATAACTAGGGGACAAATCATTCTAAAGTAACCTAATAGCTTAGAGTTGTAACATATGCTGAACACAATAGCACCTTTTCCACAGAAGCCACTAAGTGAAACCGAAATCCTAAATATGCTTAGATATTCCAATCGATTTTGAAAACATTATTTCGTTTTACTGTCCTCCTGGATGGCTTCAAATATGAGATGATGTGGGTGAGCGCGCGTGACAGTAGGCTACAGGCACGCGCATCAACTCGCTCTCATAAAAACATAAGATTTAGGGCCATTTGATGATGAAAGCTAATTTTCATTTTATTGTTTATTTTTAAAGGGACAATGCACAATTAAAAGTAATTGCACCAGAGTTAGCTAATACATCTGCTGTCCCTGGGCAGGTAAACAAATAAAATAACATACAATATTGTATACACCACATAAAACATCACAATATTGTGATCCCACAGCGTAGGCATACGAAAACCATAAGGGAAAATAATAATAATAATAAAGCTGGTCAGGCTCAATAAAAGACATTAACATTTACACAAACTGCCCAGTCAAAATGACTTTCTGTCAAAATACAAAGATATTTAAAGGGCCTCTTGGTTTCTGACAGACGAATAAAATTCAAATAATTCAAGAAACGTTGCAATTTAAGTAGACAAAAAGAAAAACAGCGTTTCTGGAAACAACTGTCTTCAAACGCTTCCCAGCAGTGTTTTTATACTGTCCTAGCGTTTTTATAAAAATAAAAAAACTCTACAAGAACTATTATTCAAATCAATAAAACAGCGAAGCATGTGCATTTGATTACAGACTAGAGTCCATTTACAGGCGTTACTCACCTTTTTCTTTCTAAGCAAATCCTTACTGAAAAGAGTCAATCCCAGATCAGATTCAGAAGTTCATACAGGCTCCCAAAAACAGTCAATGGACGAAAGTCCACATTTCTTCCTCTGTTGTAAGTTTAGCCTTTTTTAGTTTTCATTAAACCACACGGATGTTACTCGTTCGACTCGCCTGAGTGATAATCGTTTGAAATCAGTGAAAATATTCGGCGGAGACGCGTGCTCGTACTAAAGATCGCGTGAAGATGATTTCATTAAGTATCATAACGTTTAAGACTCGCTTATAGTCATAACACAAACAAACCGATTTGCGACCGTGTTCGTCCGTTTTTCTTCTGAAAATCCCACCCGTGCGGTTTTGTTTGCGCTCGTGCGACAAGGAGGTAGAGTGGGAAAACTTTTACCCCAGTCGCTACTTCGGGCTAAAGTCAACTAACCAAAACGATCAAATGCGCGTTTTACTTGAGTCCCAGTCCTCTGTATAAATCGGTCAAGCTTCGGGAAACTACCTTCACTTTGAACTGTTTGTACTGGTTTGTAGATAGTCCGTATCGTCGTCCTCCCCCAGCACTACAGAGGATACAGCTGCGAGATCCCGCACTCATGGATGGAGGAGTGTATGTGTGTGAGCAGAAAGACCTGACTCCCCCTCCATCACTCCAACACCTCAGGACTACCAAACAGCTCGCCCAGTGCATCCTGGGATTGTAGTTTCTGTCACACTGAGCCCATCAAAAAAATGCTTAAAAAAATATATATAACATTCTACATTTCTTTTGAAATTACATTAGGCTTCATCACATTATAAAGATAGAGACACAAGAAAGTTACAGACTGGTTAAAGAAGTATGCTGTTAAAGAAGTTTTTTGGCTTTTAGAATGAATATTTTAGCCATACTGTTGTCTATAAGCTAGGGTGCTCCAAAATGGCAAAATTCTTTAAATGCTTTAAAGACATTATTAGATAAATTACTGATAAGTCTCCTTTCTTTGTCCTTCAGATAAAGCTGTTCCGTTCATTCTTTATGTGTGTATGCATGTGTGACAACAATGTCCACACACCCCTAACACGGTTTGTGTTTGCATAGTGAAGATGACCACAACAAAGACAAGAGTTTGCAAACGTATTATCTCAACAGCAGGAAAAGGTTCGATCAAGCTCCAGATAACATCTCCTCTTTTATTTCAAACTTCAATTAGTTCAAGAGTACTTTAGCATAGAAAACATCCGTGGGTCCAGGAAGCATCTGCTTAAGTAGCAGCGCAGCCGTTGTTGGGGGTCGATGTGGGGGTGTACACTGGCCTGGCTCCTGATGAGGGAGCCCAACTAATGTTCTCTTCCTTATTGGGCTCAGGAGAGAACATAACAGTTTTGTCCCGTGGATTTTTGTGATTGACCTGGGTAGCAGAGATGCATTTCTCAAGCTGTATTAAAATATATGATTAAAATACAAAAGTGAACATTTTAAAAAGTAAAGATAGAAATATTGCAATAAAACAAACAAGTTCAGTGTGACATCTACTGTTCTAAGAAACAACAAAACGGTTTCTTCTGAAATTTCAATTTAGACATTGTTTATTTGTTTGCCAGTGTTCTGTTCACAGTTGTAAGGTTTCACCAGAGGGCTTGAGGTGACAATTTTCTCTCTACTAAAACATTTATTGGCCCAATTTGCTCTCCAAATAACAGCAAAGTCCAAGAAAGAGACAGTAGTTGCCTGTGTGACACACCATTTATGTTCCAATAGAGCCTCGGGACTGATGTTTTTCTTTTCTTTTGACACAATGTTTTATTGAAACATCAGTTACTTTAACATGATTGTTTTCCTGGTGACAGAGGAATGACTATATAGGCCTATTCTACATTAGACCATCAAATGGTTTAGTCGTCCCCAACCCCACTTATGAGACCAGATGCTGGTAAGACCCAAAAGATACATTTCTTGAAAATGAAGAAGTGTTCTTCTAAGCTTATTTTCCACAATAGCAAAGCCTAGGAATAAATCTATCTAATTGTCTGCTGGCACCCCTCTTGTTCTTCAGGCAAGCAAGCAGGCAGCTGAATCTGAAAGGGTCCCATTGACTTACTAAAGGGGGCTTATCATGAAATACAGCAATGAATGAAGGTGCCAATGAGGTGTGAACCAGTCTCAGTGAGACTAATGAGGGATAGACTGCAGGAAAGAAGTGGGGGAGGGGTGAAGACAGACTTAAACAGAGAGATGGAGAGAGCAACGTGGTCAAAAGCACAACCTCATACGAGAATCACTCATACATAATATTATTTCTTTGGATAACTCGTCCTGCACCATTGGTGGTACACAAATGATACCTTCAATCATGCATCTTGGTGTGGAAAACTCTGCTAGCACTCTGAATGATCAGATTTTCACCAGATGGATGATAAAATGGATGGAAAAGTTTCTTTTTTCACACTTGGTAAAATTTCTTGGCCCAAACCAGAGTTAGAGTTTTTCCATCTTTTGGGTTCTCTTCACAAAAGGATAGTGGTGCTTTTCTTACTTTTGGAGTTTTTCTGTTTTTTTTTTTTTTTTACCTTTTTGATTGTTTTCCAAAGCATCAACAAATAAAGGGCACTTGCCACAAACATTTTACAAAGGCTCCATAGATCTTCTTTTTCAGTTTAAGTGCTTGATGTGCTATAAAAAAAACCTATAATTGGCCAGTTCCTCTGCATTTAGAACAGACACTATTTACACCTGACATTAAAAAGTTAGTATACCCCAAAATTAAAATTATCCTATAATTTACTCACCCTCAAGCCATCCTTCAGCCAAACACAATCTGAGTTATTTAAAAAATGTCCTGGCTCTTCCAAGCTTTAAAATGGGAGTGAATGGTACTTGTTTTTTAGAAGCCCAAAACAGTGCATCCATTCATCCATCATAAAAGTAATCCATACGACTCCAGGGGGTTAATAAAGGCCTTCTGAAGTAAAGCCATGTGTTTTTGTAAGAAAAATATCCATATTTATGACTCTATAAACTATAATCACTGGCTTCTGGTGACGGCTGTACTCGAGTCAAGTTCCAGCTCAAGAGTGACCTCTGACCCGACGCATGAAGAGTGACCTCTGACCCGACGCATGAAGAGCGACCTCTGACCCGAAGCATGAAGAGTGACCTCTGACCCGGCGCATGAAGAGTGACCTCTGACACGACGCATGAAGAGTGACCTCTGACCCGACGCATGAAGAGTGACCTCTGACCCGGCGCATGAAGAGTGACCTCTGACCCGACGCATGAAGAGTGACCTCTGACCCGGCGCATGAAGAGTGACCTCTGACCCGAGGCATGAAGAGTGACCTCTGACACGGCGCATGAAGAGTGACCTCTGACACGACGCATGAAGAGTGACCTCTGACCCGACGGACCTCTGACCCGGCGCATGAAGAGTGACCTCTGACCCGACGCATAAAGAGTTACCTCTGACCCGGCGCATGAAGGGTGACCTCTGACCGGACGCATGAAGAGTGACCTCTGACCCGGTGCATGAAGAGTGACCTCTGACCCCACGTATGAAGAGTGACCTCTGACCCGACGCATGAAGAGTGACCTCTGACCCCACGTATGAAGAGTGACCTCTGACCCGACGCATGACCCTACTCTCACGTAAGCTTACGTTACTCCTACATCATGCATGGGGTCAGAGGTCACTCTTCGGCCAGGACTCGACTCGCGTATGGCTGTTATCGGAAGCCAGTAGTTATAGTACAGTATTGAATTCTACAGGATTTTCGGAGGACGTTTGTGTTGCATTCTGTAATGGTCCACCTGGAAACAAAGCCGTCATGATGCCAAACCCTAGCCTGACTCCGCCCTCCTACGTACTTCCGCTCAATTTTCATTTTCCTTCAGTACTACATCTGGGATTCTGTTGTAGACTTTGGTTTTCTCCGATCAATTTTTTGCCGGGCCAATCAGCGAACAGAGGGAGTGGCTGTTGAGAACAATGGCGTTGATGTCGACTCGTGCATTATTTTGAGTTGTAGTTCAGTAATGGCAGTGGAGAAAGATGCGAGCGAAGCCCTTCGGTCCTTTGTGGTGACGCTGCCGAATATCAAGAAGTTAAAGCCGGAGCAAGAACAATCTTTGCTTAGTTTGTTGGTGGCCAACCTCCCCACGGGGTTCGGGAAAATACACGTCACGACCAAACGTTAGCGATTGGTTGAGGCAGATAGAGTGACTCTGGGCAGATCCAATAGTTTTAGACTTCAATAGAGTTCCCGCCTACAAGGAAGTTAACGCTTGTCAATGGAGCGGTGCCAGACTCTATGTACAAATGAAATGAAATGTATGAGAGTCTGGTGGGACCAGGCTAGCCAAACCCCCTTATGGAAAAAGAAAGCCAGCATGTTTACTTCTGTGACAATGAGCGCTTATCAGGATCAACTAAACACTGGATTTTCAAAAAAGTTCGCAGTGCTATTGTTGCAGTAAGCTTGCACAATGTTCTAAATGAATAATTTATTAGATGGATGCTGGTCTGTTATTGCAGGGACATCAACTTTACATTTTCACACCCCTAAACATGTTCCGGAACAAAACGAACTGTGATTGGTTGCTTTACATGTCTTCAGATGTCCTCTTCGGCAGTCCTTGGCCAATGGAAGCTGTAATGGAGCCCAGACCTTCTACCATCAGTCTGAAGGTCTGGCTATGCTTAAACATTCAGTGATTGGATCACTGAAACCACATATGAAGGTTGTCAGGAACGCACAAGACCACATGTGCAGTGTAAAGGCTCATTTGTCCTGAATGTGTCCCGGACCGCAGTGAAACTCCCACTCCCATAATATGTGATCATACTGGAGCATGTTGGAAAGAAGTGATTCCGGCTTTGCTGAATTGTACCAAAGCATACAAGCTACAGTCAAAATCATAGCTGCCCTCATTCTTGCGGGGGATGTGCTTGTGGACTGGATCACTGAAAATGCATCTTAATACCAGGTGTAAACATGATCTCAGTCCTGCTAGTCAAGAACACAATTTGACCAAATCATACAACATCAATAGCGGTTCACTTCTGTGAACGGAACTATACTGGAGTTTATATAAACCGGACCACATAACTCTGACATCAAATGTGCTAGTGTAAAAGGAAAGTGGATCTCGAGACCTAGAGTTTTCCACCACTTATGTAGACAACTGAGGATAGGTAAGACTTGGCTCAGTAAGTGATCACCTACAACACACTAGCATAGAGGCAAGTTTTGCAGACAGAGGCAAGCATAATTCATAATTTCTTCAGAAAATTTTAAAAATCTAGTTATAAAAAAAACTTACTTATTGGGCATAAGCAAGTTGTTCAAAACTGTTGTACTTTACAACTTTTTACGCAGCACACAAAGACAGAAGATATATCTGGAAGTCATATTACAATGATCTAATCTCATATCTGTCATTTAAGTCTAATGCCCCCATATGTGTCTTTGATGCTCAAAGGGAACTCATTGCAGCTTCATCTTTTGATAAAGCATGTGTGTTCAACATTTGCCTGCTAAATTATGCTGGCATTTCTTCAATAGAATCTGCAAATCATCTTGACTGTCAAAAAGAGATGGTGTGTTTGAATGCAAATCCTCTCTCTGAAGTAAACATGCTTTAAAGAACAATAGGATCCCTCATATTATTCAGAGTTTTTATAATGTAAATTCTTCTTTTGTACAAAGCTAGTCATTGTTTAGATAATTTTTTGTATATATCTTTGAGAACCTTTTAAATGGATTGTTTAAAGCTGTTTGATCAAAATCAATTGAGATTATTGATCACCAACACCAGACAATCCATTTAAATGTAAAAGCTTGTCTGTTCTCACCTCACATAATTACTGATGCTTTTCATCAGTGCTAAGATGCTTAGCATTTTTGCTAATCAAAGAGCTTTACAACGTCAGTGAGAGTGTTAAAGAAAATGAAAATTAGCCCATGATTTACTCACCCTCAAGCCATCCTAGGTGTTTATGACATTTCAGACGAATAATATAAAAATGTCCTGGCTGTTCCAAGCTTTATAATGGCAGTGAATGGATGTATATTTTCATATAAGTCCATCAAAGCGCGTCCATCCGTGATAAAAGTGCTCCACACGGCTCTGCAGGGGTTAATAAAAGCCTTCTGAAGCAAAGCGATGTGTTCGTGTAAGACTAATATCCATGTTTAAAACTTTATAGACTAGAATAACTAACTAGCTTCTGGCAGACAGCCTACGCAAGTCGACTTACGCCAAAAGAGTAACACGTGACAATGTAGGACGTAGGATGTAAGAGTATCGTGAGCTTTGATGCCTCTCGCGGTTCAAACAAACAGGTCTGGGCAACAAACTCAAGCTCCTCTGACATTTCTCTTTAAACATTGTAGTTTTAGACTTCTAACAGAGAATGTCTAATAGAAAGAGAATTGGCACTGTCTGGTTACTTCCGGTTTCTGGACTGGCTGCAGTTACACATCTCTGTCCATGCGGGGGCGCTCGCAGGCGAGTGCAGAATGAATGGGAGTCTATGGGGTTTCACCCGAAGAAATCTTTTGTCTAGTAATTTGAAAGTTGCATTCAAAAGGGAGGGCTAAGATAATACACTCAGCTGAAAATTGCATTTTTAAGTTAACTTATCTGTTCTAAAAATCCGTTCAAAAATGTGATTACGTCACATAATAGCAGAATGCTAGGGTGTTACGGCCAACAACGGCCTAACCTGTACGAAATCGAAAGGACATAAGTACTCGTTCATTCGACTTTTGGTCTATAATCTATATTGAACTTGCGGAATCAACAATAAAATCAATGTTTATTCAACGACAAGCAGGAGAAAGAGATACTTTTAGCCGTCTAGCTCCATAGACTCCCATTCTGCACTCGCCCGCGATCACCTCCGGTGGAATTCTAATGGAACTGCAACCAAGATGATACACATTGGGGCGAATAGGAAGTACCAAGGTTCTCCGTTAGACTGGCTCTGCTTCTAATTCGTGATTGGTGTTTTGTTTTGCTCTATATCCTCTGCGCTTCCGCGTTCGTCATTACGTTGTGTGTCAAGGTCAAGGGTCACTCTTTCGTCGTAAGTCAATGCGTAAGGCCGTCTGCTGGAAGTTATTTTAGTGGATAAAGTTTTAAGTTTAAATTGTTGGTGATTATAATCTCAATTGATTTTGGTCAAACAGCTGTTAACAATCCATTTAAAAGGTTCTCAAAGATATATACAAAAAATTATCTAAACAATGACTAGCTTTGTACAGAAGAAGAAGAATACACTATAAAATAATATGAGGGATCCATTGTTTTTTTTCAAGTAAGACTAAAACGTAGGCCTAAAATGAAGAACAAACTGGTCCGACATAATTTCAAACAAAATCAGGTAAAAACAAAGTTTGTTTGGTGTTCGTTTCGGGATTTTGAAACAGCTTGTCAACGTAAGATTTCCGAAAAAACACCTTTGAATTTCAATTGGTCGGTGGCGATGATGTAATAGGTAGGCGTGGCTTTGAAGCTCTTCCTTCTTTGTCGTGGAAATCTTCTCCGGTGCATTTTTTTTCTGTTCAGTCCATCAAGGTCTGATGTCTGTGAGTAAAAACATGAACACACTGGAGAGCAGCTGTATAGTAGAAAATAAAGATGTAATTCTAATTGAAAGAGACAATGTCAGTAGACACGTTTCCGTTACCCTTCAAACTTCGCAAATTAAAATTGCGAATTGAAAATACGCCCAATGGAAACAAGTCGATTTCGCGAAAAACTCCCATATATGCCGTTTAAAAAAAAAATACGTTTTTTACGCTCTCATGAGGTCTTTTTTTCAGGCAGTTCAAAAAAGGAATATTTCCCAAAACTGTAATGGAAACGCGGCTACTGTCTTTTAATTTTTAATACTGTAAAGTTGCTTGCTTTTAAACAATCTTTTGTATAAAGTGCTATATAAATAAACTAGTGCTGTCAAATCGATTAATCTTGATTTATCGGATCTAAGATAAAAGTTTGAGTTTACATAATCTATTTATGTATTATTTGTGTGTGTATGTGTGTATCCGTGTGTGTGTATATATATACACATAAATGTGTGTGTGTGTGTGTATATATACATACACACACAGACATATATATATATATATATATAATATATATTAATATAATAATATACACACACATATTTTATGTAAACACAAACTTTTAGTTTAGATGATTTGACAGCACTAAAATTAACACGATGTTACTTTACTGGAGTGCCGAATTGCAGAAGTCATGCAAGCATGCAATTCAAGTCAAGTCACCTTTATTTATATGGTGTTTAAAACAATACAGATTGTTTCAAAGCAGCTTTACAGTGATAACAGGAAAATTATGCATTTGCGGCTGTTTTTAGCTGAAGTCAGTTCAAGTCAAATGTTGTAAAGATCATCAATTCTTAAATTAGTTCATTTAATTTATAAAGCAGTTCTGCAAAAAATTGTCAGCAATGTCATTTTCCAGCTCAGGGGGGACACAAGTCAGAATTCAGGTCGGGATCCGTCGCATTCAAATATTCATCCAGTTCCTTTTGCTTGAAGATTGGATTCATCATGCCGGTATGGAGCTGAAGCTGGCCAAGTACTGTATGAACAATATGAAAGTGAAGCTTGCCTTAGCAAACATGATTTAAAAAATTATAATCTAAATACTGTGATCATGCAGCACGTAAGGGCTCCAGCTACAGTGAATCATCAATGCCAAGCATCACAAAGCATTTCAAACGGCCCACAGACATTTTTCCGGTCCTCAGAACATCCTCACCATTTGGCATGTGTTGAACTCTATGGAAGCACATGGATCACATTTGCTGGTCAGCTCTTAAGTTAAGCATTCACACAAGGTCTGTCTTATTAACTGCATGAAATATACTATGCATATCTGAGTGCAGTATGTGGGTGAATCATACTAGCCTGTTTGTCATCTGCGCAGTTGCATGTTATGTTATGTGGGGGCTGAAAGTATAGGGTCCCTGTCATGTACAATAAGCTGGCGTTGTATGTAGAAATTTCTGGAAGACTTGAGTATACATGGAGCCTTTGCCTGGAAGGAGAAGGAACAATAGAGACAATAGCTCTGTTCCAATACCCAATGACTTGCCCTGCTTTCAATTATCTACATAAGAAGCTGCTTTAAAGCACGGGTGTCCAATTCTGCTTCTAGAGGCCACCGTTCCTGAAGAGTTTAGCTCCAACAAAACTGCTTGTAAGTTTCTAGTGATCATAATAACTTTGATTTGCTGGTTAGGCGTGTTTAATTAGGGCTAGAGATAAACTCTGCTAGAAGCTGGCTCTCTAGAAGCAGAATTGACCCTTCGCAGGTAGTTTGATTCACGAGCAGCTTTAACTGAGGCTCTACAGCGATCTCTCAGACACATAAAAGAGCCACACAATGGTATTTATTGTTTAAATCTCTTTAAAAATGTCTCAAAGTTGAGACTTTGTTTCATATCGAAAGTAACCTGGTCTGTCCTGTCTGTCAGCGTGTTGCCAGTGTCCTCTCTGCTCTGCGATGTATTTTCCACGGCGTGAGAACATGATGGGGCATGAGAGCGTCGTGGCTTGTCGGACATAGTCAGTAACTATAGGGGGCCGGTCTTTGTGAACGGTCAATTGGACACCCCTGCTTCACAGACAGTGTCCTGCTCCTGGAGGGATGATAGCGAGTTTTTTAAAAGTTCTTTTTTTACAAAGCTTGCTGCAGTGTATTCTGGAATTGCATTCTCCACAAGGGAATCATACTATTCTGCTGGCGAATTTTGAATGCACTCACACACTCTTGCTTTTAAAAATGCAAGGCAAAACAGAGAAATAGAAACGAATGCAGGGCAGTTGAACTTCTTTTAAAGCTAGGGTTGGAAATTTCAGAGAGGCTAGCAATAGCAAGTTAGCTTATAAAGCATGAGATCCCACCCTCCCTTCAGAACGTGTACAAAGCCACGGCTCCTTCAGAACAGTCTGCAAAGCGTCACAAGAGGCGCTGTTAAATTACTTCATGTCTCAAAGCACATGACATTACAATAATAATGAACATTAACAACTTACAGAGCTCTTACTTGTACCACCTGACTGCTGCAGTTTCATTTCAGCGTTGATAGTGTTGACAAAGAAATGCAAAAATCCGTGAACAGCTCTGGGTAGAACTTCACAGGATGCCATCTTGTAATTATCTAGTTCTGGCATGAAACTCTTGATGCCGCAGGTTCATAGGTCTATACGGTTGATAGGTCTAACTAATTTGGTAGCGATCATGTCTTTATCTACATAGCGCAGCTGATTGGTTGTTGTTGCATCAGCGGCCAATGAGCTGCGGCTCAACATTCAAACAAATACTGGTAGTGTTTCTGTTAGCAGTCTACAGCACGATTTCAGAAACCCTCCACCTTCCCCAGCTCCACCTGTATAGATCTGCAACGGGGTTAATTCGTGTGTGTGCAGAAGCGTGTCTTACATCCTCACAGCAATGTCTGTGAATGTATTGGCAGAAGCAAGTCTGGGAACTTGTTCTGCAGCAGCAGCAGCAGCAGCAGCAGGGTATCCATATCCATTGCTATACCAATCTCCCGAAAATTGTCATGACAGAATTACAACAGTCCAGCTAAAGCGTGTTAACATTGAAAAACTATTTGAAACACACAGACACACACACACGAGCACTTAAAGTGCTGTCTATAGCGTGCCGTACCGAACCGAACCGTCCCGTACCATGCAGTGGAAAAGCGCCATAACTAGGGAGCTCACAGGTTTTGGAACAGAGCTAGTGGTTGAGGTCTGTCCAGTGTGTGTGTGTGTGGCATGTAGGTCAACAGACAGCTGGGAAGTGAGCTGTACACACACCCTAGAAGGAACTTTGAAGAGCGAGGACACACAAGTCACGAGCCCCCATAAAGCTGCAATAAAAAATAAGCCTTTGTGTTATTGTTGGTTGATATAAACTCTGCTCAGACGTTTAATGATTGACCGTTCCATGGGACCTCTGCATATCCTGGTAGTATTAGAAACGCAATGTAACAGCAACAGCTCTCATCCACACAATCATCTCATTCACACAATCATGGTCAGATGACATTCACTAATTTTTGCATAGTTCTAATAAGAACGATGTCTTTGTCTTTTCAGGGACAAACACCTGCCACTAAACACCCATACATTTATTTCCCTTTAAAACACAGGCTGTTGACTTCTGCTTTGCTTCACAAAGACTCTGACCTCCATGCCTATATGCCCACTCCCTCCTTTATCAGCATAAGGAAATTCTGCAGGCACCAGTAAAGACAGAAAACCTCTCATCCGTGGAGATGAAAAAAAAAAGAAAACCACACAGTGTCACAAGCCGGAGCTAAGAGGGAGAAGATCCCTCTCTGAACAATGGGACAGCGGGATTATCTTTGCATACCGATTTTCATACTCAGCTTTTAGTCTCTAACTGCTCCCACGGTCTCGCTCTCCTTTTCCTGAACAATTGAGAATGATTTTTGCTGAGAAAATTACTATTATACTGGATATACTATATATAAATACTGGATATCTCTATTAACCCTTAATATTCAACAATATTATTGATCTGAACTAAACTGAACCGGGCGATCAGTTTTCTCCTATAGATAAATGAACTAAACTTATAACTTTATAAACTTTTTTACAACAGAAATGCACCATTACTGAACTTACTTAAGCTGGACTTTGATACTATTTTCTTCTAAATCTGCAGTACAGCCGAAACAAATTTTGTTGCATTATTTTCCTGTTATCACTGTAAAGCTGCTTTGAAACAATCTGTATTGAGCGCTATATTAATATGGTGACTTGACTTAACTTTTGTTATTATCAACAACATCTCAAAAAACATACGTGAAGCTTGAAGAGATAGCTAAATGATAAAAAAAGAAGACTGTGAAAACGGGGAATTATTGAGGAATATCCTGAACACTTTTTCCAAGTTAATAAATGTAAAAAGGACGGACGTGGTCCAAAATAATAAAAAGCACCATGAAAGAGAAAGAAGTGCACTTAAATGTTTTGAATGTACACTTGTATAGTGTACTTCAAATCTTAAAAGTATATATAAAAAACTGTACTTGTAAATAATATAATATTAATGAAATAAAGGGTTAAATAAATTAGTTACCGTATTTTTTTGTCATTACATTCAACCATTTCAAAGACAACAGAATGTAATTATGGAATTACATATAAAGTATTCTGTAGGCTACTATTTCACAAGGGGATGTGAATCTTTTCATGGGATTCAATTGTTTCAGTTTCTATCTGCTCTTCACACAAAGCGATCATGTGAATTCAAAAGACTTATCAGGCACATATTGTGCAAAAGCCATATGGACTTTGGCCAGAGCCCAAATTTTACTGTTGGAAAATCACATATTTTAAAAGATAATATTTATTTTATGACACAATACAGGGATAAATAACAGAATATGGGTGTTTCGTAAGAAATGTTAAAAGTGTTTTGTTCATGGGCGGTGTTGTTGGGATTTGGATGAGGCAACTTGTGCCAAAGCAACGTTGGATGGAACCACCTCCACTTGTGATAAAGCTCACACACCTGTCAACGCCACATTGTGCATTCCGTCAGCCTTTCTGTGTCTTTCCGGCGTGTTTGTCTGTGTCTTTGTTTGGGATAGATTAAGCAGCTCAATGAGTGTGTGTGTGTGTGTGTGTGTGTGTGTGTGTGTGTGTGTGTGTGTGTGTGTGTGTGTTGGGGGTTACTTTCAGCTAATGTTTGAGGACAAACTTGTCACCAAGAGTGAGCTACAATGGGGATATGTGGTATTGTTATAATTTTTTAAGGAATAAGGTTAAGCTTTTGTTTAGAGATACGTATTTATGATTAAAGGTATAGGCAATTTGTTTTATAAACACTTTTTGTTATACCGGTTAAAACTCCCTTCACATCCTGATAGCAATCAAGAATAGAACTGGTCTAAATATTAAAACAAGTGTTTCTTCTGTGGAGGTCTCAGGACCAAACATTTTTTTTGTACGATCAATGCATTTCATGCGTTCACACCATTTTGTAACCATAATTACTAGATAGCAACCCGTGACGTTCTACCCAGAGCTGTTTATGTCAAAGCGTTTGCCAACACTATCAACTCCAAAATGAATCTGCCGCAGTCAAGTGGTACAAGTAGAGCTCTGTAAGTTGTTTATGTTCATTATTATTGTAATGTTATGTGCTTTGAGACATAACGCCGTCTCTCGTGATGTTTTGGTGAATCTGCTATGTGTTCATGTGTTTTGAAGGAGGCGTGGCTTTGGAGACGCTCTAAAGGGAGGGTGGGATCGCATGCTTTCAAAGCTAGCTTGCTAATTGCTAGCCTCTCCGAAATTACCTACCCTACCTTTAATTAATCAACATTAGATGTTTATGGTGTGTGCACATTCAGTAACATTTCGTGTGAAATAGAAAATAGAAATAGAAAGAAAAACATAAATCATGTATTTTAGACAAATTGGTTTATTTCTAATGAAAGCAGTTTTTCGAATCGCTCAAGAATTGATTGTAATGACACTCACACTTTAGACAGGCTTTATACATCACACTTTAGGGTGCAGGGTGTGGGCTGTTGGCTTCAGTTTTAGCTCGAGGAAAATGACAGAGGAGCCTTTTACACCATTTCCCCCGACAGAATATTTTTAAAACTGGGAGGATGACAAAAATGAAAAGCTTTTGATGTTTTCTGAATGAGCACATAGCTGGCTGCAACCCAGGTCTGAACCGCTCAGGATACTTCTGACAGCAAAGTCAGTTGTGTGGTGTGTGAATACAAGAGTTTTTGTTGAATAGGCTTTATGTTGAATGTGCTGTGGCATGTCTTGTTTAGATAAATAGTGCAATGTCTGACAAAACAGTTTTGTCAGTAAAACATACAGTGTAGGTATTTTTTCATTTTTGCTAAGAAACAAAAATGTCTTTAGCAAAAAAAAACAGATCATAATTTCCACGTTATTGGCCATTTAATAATTCCTCAGTGTAATGCAAATCATTTTAAGATGCATATTACATTACTTTCATCAAAAACAACATACAAAAGTAAATGCGCAAATAATACAGACAAAAAGCTCGCTCTCCAACCAAAAAGGTGGAGATATGGAGTAAACATACATCAATATCATGAACACTTCAACACCAAAAAATGAAAACTGTACCCATGGGATTTCCCAATGTAGGCCTAGGCTATAATTCTTCTCTCCAAGATGATGTTATCTTCTCTGGTATGTATACATTTTCCTGTGCTGAGATATGACCCTCTAGCCTGGTTAAAACCAGACCATTCTCAGTTGTAACTGAGTTCTGGTCTGGCAAAGCGTCATAGACAAATCATTTCCAGAGGGGCGTCACCAACGGACGTTGCGGGTAGACCTAAAACCAATCAGAGCGCTGAAGGAGATGACGTATGCAGAGCGACGGCCGGCGGAGAAACATCTCCGAGTGTTGTTCTTTGCTCGGTTTTTAACAAAAAGGAAACGTTCAAATCGCTTAAAACAGACGCGACGGCGGCATCCATCTTTGTAATGTAGGCTACAAAATAATCTGCTTCAAAATTCCAGCGCTGTCGTCATCGTGTAAAGCCCGCCCCAACGTTTCTGATTGGTGCCTCGATTTCGACGGATTGGAAATGGGCTTGAATGAGCTCTTTGCCAGACTAACTTTCAGAGCAAATCTAAATTTGCAGAAAGTTGTCTGGGTTTTCCCAGGCTAATGACCCTCCTCTCGGGACCTAAAATGAGTTTAGAGATGTTGATGTTAAAGGTGCAGTGTGTACATGTTAGCAGCATCTAGTGGTGAGGTTGCGAATTGCACCCAACAGAAGTCACGGTGGCCGACAGGCAAATATCGTGAGACAGCAGAGAGGAGCCAGTTAAGCAATGAGGTTTCTTTACAAAGATAAATGAAGAAATTATGTTTACTGAATTATTCAGTAAAATTATACGTTATTGCGAATATTATTGTTACTTGTTCATCGTGTCAGTGTTTTATTCGCTGACTTAAGCTAGCTTTATCTGTTATACGGTAGGGGGGGGGCGATATTACACATCTTCTGAAAGAGAACAGAATCTCCTGATCAAACCACAGGCGAAGAAGAAGCAGAAATAAAGAAATAAAGATTAAAGAAATAAAAATAAACAATCATTAACCGCATATAAATCAAAACTGCCTAATGCTACTGAATGAAATGTTGACCCATAAAGAGGTGACTGTGAAGCTTTGAGGGTGTTGATGGACTCGTTCTACTTAATCTGTGTTTTGATCATTGTTCTGAACCTGATCCAGTTGAGTCTTTGACTTTGACTTTTTTTTTAATGAAACTTACCTACCCACACTTGTTGATTAAAAAAAGGAAAATGCATGATTTTTTTTTTTTTTTTTTAAATATAGTTTTAAGATTTGAAGTGCACTATTAGTGCTCCTTCAACACAATTGCACACTTTCGGCAGTTTCACCAGAAAGGCCAATATGCACAGTTTTACTTAATGTGAGATTGTATCCTTGGAATTGAAGTGTATTTAACAATAAAGTTCTGATAATGACTGATGACTGGAAATTAACAAGTTGTTTGGTCTCTTCTTTTGTCTCGTTCTACTCTTCTGTAATGCAATTCTCTGTTCTGTGCTTTTGACCTTTGAACAAACAATATGGCGCTGGGTGTGAACATATGCACAGATTTGTGCTCAGATTTAACAGACAGTAAATTGTTAGTGCCAAAGGATCAACTGTCTTTTGTTAGCAGAATTCCAACTGAGGGCGAGGCGGTAGTAGCAATTTTATGCTGATTCTTAAATATTACAGTAGAAACACTCAAAAGTTGTCATTTTCCAGACTCATTTGAGCTCTCTAGTTGAATTTGAACACACCTAACAAGAAAATAGACTCAAATCACTGCAAGGTTTCATTTGGTTTCTGTTTCGGTTTCATGGGCTTTTAGACACACAGGGTTTACAAGACACCGTTTTCAGCCAAAAACGTTTAGGGGGCCTGAAAATGGAAACTTAAAAAAAAAAAAAAACGATACTGTTATCATCTTGCACATGCATTTAAGTTTTGTATTCAATAGGCACGTAGGGTTTCTTTACAAAGTGACATTGCCCACTACTGGCCTTGCAGCAGAATATAGCGTTTTTAGTTGTATTTGCGGATCCGTGTTAATGGAGTTTGACAACGTTGTGAAGTGTATGTGAAAAACTTCCCTTTTGTTTAAATGTTTTTTATAATGTTCTCATTTGTTGTCATAGCGACTCATTGTTTGATTGATTTGATTCACCTGTTTCTTTTTTAGCCCTTTAGTTTCTCTGTGTATTTATAGCCCTCAGGCTATGTTCACACTGTCAAATCCGATTATTTGGGTATCCGATTGGAGTCTGATCCAAATTATTGACTATCCACACTGTGCAGATCTGATTTGTGTGTCTTTTGGGTTTTCAGATTTGCCGCCCCACCATTTATTGAAATTTTTGCAACAACAGTTTTGTTTCTGCAGCATTTTTCAGTATGTTGCCTGTAACAATGTCTGACGTTTATGTTTTACGTGGCGTGAGAAAGTCACATAAACCATGCAAAATCCGATTAGAGAGATCAGACCAAAACGGATTTCCAGAAATAGGATTTCAAATCACTTTATTTTTTAAAACAAATTGCATTTCTTTTTTTTTCTTTTTTTTTTTGCTGTTCACATTTGCTAAAAAATTATTGGATCAGCATCAGATATGCTTCAAAAATTGGATTTGGACTGACAGTCTGAACGAGGCTTTAGTTTGAGTAATTTTTCCAGTCTCATCTATTTTTAGTAGATTATTATTCTCTTATGTTCCAGTTTTTCTCCTGTGCATGTTTAATGTTTAGGATTATTGTTAAAGGGATAGTTCACCCAAAAATGAAAGTTCTGTCATCATTTACTCACCCTCATGTTGTTCCAAACCTGAATGAGTTTCTTTCTTCTGTTGAACACAAGAGAAGGTTTTTGAACGAATGTTGGTAACTAGACAGTTAACTACACAGTTGACGGTATAGCCATTGACTTCCAGTTTTTTTTCCCAATGGAAGTCAAAGGCTACTCTCAACTGTCTAGTTACCAACATTCATTCAAAAAACTTCTCTTATGTTCAACAGAAGAAAGAAACTCATTCAGGTTTGGAACGAGTGAGTAAAATTATGACACAGTTTTCATTTTTGGGTGAACCAATCCCTTTAAATAAAATGACTACTGTGTAAAGATCCTAAGTGAATATTTCACGGTTATGGTGAGATTGTTACATGCTTTGTGTGTGTGTGTGTGTGTGTGTGTGTATGTGTGTGTGTGCAAACAACAGAAAAGGGTTGAGGAATGCATGTGAATGAGACAAACCCATCAAGCATTAGCATACACATTATGTGTTGTTTCCTTCTCACTTGTCTTTCTCCTCCTTCATTCAACAAAGTCAGTGGGCTAAAGGAAGTGTTTTGTCGAGTTAACAGGGTAGTCTACAGTCAGTCAATGCATGTATGTCATTCAGATACATACCGCACATGTTAGAACAGGCCCACAGCTATGAAGCACTATATGATGAGTTCTTTAAATGACTATCACATCAGCTCAGATCAACATCAGCTTTCAAATATCACTTACATTTATGAATTTTCAAGATGCTTTTATCCAAGTGACTTGAATTGCAATGCATACACATTTTATTCATATCACTATTAATATTTTGTACAAGAAAACTCACACAACTGATGTGTGAGGTGATGAATGTTTATATGTACAAAAACCCTAAATTCAATCTGTTCATCATATAAAGCTATTGAGTCTCTTCAGAAAATGTGGAAAACCGCTCAATTCATATGGATTAGTTTTACAATCTCTTTATAAACTTTTGAAACTTCAAAGTGGTAGTTTCATAGCTGTCAATGAAGGGACAGAAATAACTCAGATTTCATCAAAAAGATCTTCATTTGTGTTCTGAAGATAAACAAAAGTCTTACGGGTTTGGGACAACATGGGGCTGAGTAAATTATGGCAGAATTTATATTATTGGGTGAACTATCCCTTTAAGGTATCTTGCTTTGTGAATATGGTATTTACCCATCATGCAAATAAAGTTTAAGACATCATCCAGCTCAATTAGCAACGATGTAGTATTGCTGGTACTAGATCACAGTGCTCACAGGGTCAGTTCTCAGGGAATGCATGTATTGATAAAAAGTGTATAGCAAATGCATAGCTGCCTAATGCATAACTACAATACCTTCAGAATTTGGGATATTTTCATATCATTCTAATTGAATTAAGTGTCCAGCACTATAACTGCTCAACAAATATCCAGGAGTCTTGACCCTGATCCATGTGTCGGCGAGAAGGTGATGCAGTATTTCCTCTTAATATGACTTAACACAGCTCCACCCCCCGACCGTTTAACACACACCTCCCCTAGACCTGACCTTGTCCCTCTGACACCTTCTCCCATCTCCAGTCCCACACTGGAGCCTGTAAATGAGCTCAATCATCAAATGACAGGATCTTTTCGATCAAGGATGAGGATATTCAATTACTCTACCTTTCCCTCCATCTCGCTCAACCCAGTTTTCTGTGGCCAACGATTCGATTACCAGCCACTGTCACTCTCCCAGGCTCCTCAGTGCAGCTCCACAGAGGCTATTAGGTAATGTGGGTCTTGTCTATCGGTAGAGATGTGTTGTCTGGAAATGTGGCACTCTTTGAATTGACGGCCCATGCACAGCCACTTACCTGATTAAACCTAGTGCAGAAATAACATGCACTTTTACCAAGAATACAGAGAGAGAGAGAGAGAGAGAGAGTGAGAGAGAAATGGAAAAAGAGGAAAAAGAGAACAATGTAATGCATAATTGTAATTTAGTGGTGCTTAAGGGATAGTTCACCCAAAAATGAAAATTCTGTCATTAATTACTCACCCTCATGTCGTTCCATACCCGTAAGACTTTCGTTCAGCGTGTGTTCAAGAGAGCACCACGACGCATGTGTGTTTTGTTGACGAGAGAGCAGATGTTGTTGCATGAAAACACGTTGGATATTAATATTTGGTAAATAAAGTGGTAAATTATGTTAAAGGCACACTATGTAATTTTTCGCCACTAGAGGTCGTTTATTCAAAACAAAGGCGTAGCGTGGAATCATGGGAGTTGTTGTCTTCACCTCTACAGCCGGTGGAGAATACGCCGGGACTCGGGCAGAAATCATATTCATGGATGACCGGTAATGTATTAAAGAGTTATCAACGTTCCGAAAGCTTGGAGTGGAACGAGGCCGCTGGAGCGATTGCTAATGCGAGACGAGTGCGACACACGAAAGCAGTGGAGCTTTAATTATGCCGCAGACATCGCTTTCAGCTTCTTCAGGTCATGTGTGTGTGTGGAAACGCAGCGCTGTTTTATCATATTAGATACATTTGAGTGTGATGAAAGTTGTCATAATGCTACTCTGTGCGGCGGCTATATGAGACACTTGTTCCACACTGCAGTGAGCTAGATCGATATTAGGCATGGTAAATGTTGTACTCGCGGTTCATTAAGAAAACGTGTTTTAAACAAAAAGACTGACCGTGTTGAGCTGTATAACAATGATTAGCTTTCTGTCAGTTGCTCACCTGTCTAATAAAACACAATAACGTCTTTGGTCCGTGTCCTGGTTAAAACTGCTTATTTCTCTAGATAAACATTCTTAGAAACATTTGGGATAATGTAAGCACACAAATTAACAAAATATATAACACTGTTCTAATGGTTTTTGGATATTTTGATCCAAAATCTTACATAGTGTGCCTTTAAAGGTGCAAAACGCAAGTTTCTGAGTTTTTGCAGAACTACGCCCCCTCTGGCGACAAGCGAAACTGCAACCAGAGCTGTGCACGCTCATAGACCACACACACACACGCACGCATGCATGAGCACGAGCTGTTCATAACTAAAGGAGCATCTGCCGCACAGATCTTTGGTGTACAGCCAAAATGTCTTCAGAGGTAATAAAGTTATAAATCTGCAAGTCATTTCAAATATATGGAAGGAAAGACATTTGAGTAAATTACTCTTATGTGTGAGGTGAAAACGGGGGTAGTAGAAAAGTTTGTTTATGTGTTTACTGTATCCACCTATGATTGTATCGTTATGAAAACACGTTCATGAACAATATAATTGATTACTTCGCAATAGTTCAAAATAATAATCATACCTTACACGGTTGGTCAACAACGTTCACTCAAATGTCTCAAGGTAATAAACAATCAAATGTCACCATGACGTTTTCATAAAAACCAAACAGGCTAAGCGAGAAGACTTGCGGGGTTCAGCCTGTTTTATTGATCTGTAGAATATTCCAATTATTTATTGAAGTAGAATATTCCAATAACAATACATCCTTTTTCTGTTAGAATTTACTCAAAATTTGTGTCTAATTATCGGTCATATTTTTCAGCATGTTATATCACACTCAAGAATCTTGAACTGTTTTGCTAATCACTAAACTACATGTAGCGCTGATTTATTTAGTGGATATTTTGACAGGGACAATACACACTGACAAGCATTAATGTGAAATGTGTCTCACTCCGACGCTTGTCTGACTCCAGTTTGGCCCTTTGGTGGCGCTAGACAATTTTTTTTTTTTTTTTCTTTTTTACTTTACGTGGAGTTTGCGTTGGGGTTTGGAATGGACTACAAGCCGGTCTCTTTGAATCCATCTTCTACTTTTGACGCACGCGTTGTCCGCTGATGCGGAAAATGGCGGCGCCTGCGAATACACAAACTCACGAGACAGCCTGGTGAGCGTGAACGCGCATGACATCACGCCCAGTCTCAACTTCGAGCCCGAATCTCTCTTATATATTTTACTGTACAGGATTATAGAGGCAATCTCAGTGAGCAGAGAAGGGCTCAATCAGGCCATCAGGCAGTTCTTTAAGCATGTATAGGAAGAAAAACAGGTATTTTTTACATGAAAAATACTTTTGCTTTGATTTGAAACCCTTTGTAACACCCTGGTAATGTAACACAAACATCAGATGGCAGTCAAATGTCCTCTTTTCAACAAAATAATAATTGGCCCAAATATATTTTAACATGCTGTAAACAGCACGGAAATTAAGGAAATATATTAATAGAAACAAAAAATATATTACAAAATGTCTTTCGGGGGGCAAGAAAGTATACACTACTAATTGCAAAATACATTTTGGGTTAATGCAAATATATTGCACAGTACAAATTTAAATATTTATATTATTTTGCCTTATGGGATTTTTTAAGATGCAGGGCCATGTCTTTTTGTATTGTGTAACAGTGGCATAAAGCTTTCTTACCAACACCCATGAACCTCAGAGATGATTCAAACCCATCTGAAAACAAATCAACATCCTGGCATAAACATTTCCACAACACTGAAAAAAAAAAAACTTAATCAGCATTTTCTTTATTTTTTGTAAAAAAAAAATTATATACCTTTTAAACAATGTAAATGTACTGAATTTAAGAATAAATTTAAGAAATGTTCTTACTGTGCTGAGTTTAAGGTTATGCATGTAGCAAGAAAAAAAACTGTTTGACCAAGCAAACATCTTGTTTCAAGAATCTACAGAAAGAACAGGATATTTGCAGGGCCAAATATGAGCCTGAGCCATTCATTCACGTGTTTGAGAGAAAGATTTATTTTTTTGGCAGTGTACTTTCTGAGTGGCAACAGAACCGCGGAAGTGGATTTTCGGGAACTTTCATTACTTTTCCAAATAAATCTCACTCAACCCAAATGGATCCAGATTTTCCCTTTGTGGTGTCTTTCTGTATTTGCTTCTGGCTTCCTGAAAAAAGAAAGAAGATAAAAATGGAAGGAATATGGTTTAGCTTTAACCAATGCTGTTGTGTAAACACTTGTTATATACACCTCTTCATGTCGCTATACATGTAACTGTGGATGTTTCACCCTGAAATCAACATAATACAGTTTGATTAAGCTTGACATGTTATTTTAAAAGTGACTAGATGAGAACTTATGTGGCCATATCTATCTATCTATCTATCTATCTATCTATCTATCTATCTATCTATCTATCTATCTATCTATCTATCTATCTATCTATCTATCTATCTATCTATCTATCTATCTATCTATCTATCTGTCTGTCTGTCTGTCTGTCTGTCTGTCTATCTATCTATCTATCCTTCCATCCATCTCTGTCCGTCCGTCCGTCCATCCATCCATCCATCCATCCATCCATCCATCCATCCATCCATCCATCCATCCATCTCTCTGTCTGTCTGTCTATCTATCTATCTATCTATCTATCTATCTATCTATCTATCTATCTATCTATCTGTCTGTCCTTCTGTCTATCTATCTATCCATCCATGCATCCATCCATCCATCCATCCATCCATCTCTCTATCTATCTATCTCTCTTTCTATCTGTCTGTCTGTCTGTCTGTCTGTCTGTCCGTCCGTCCTTCCGTCCATCTATCTGTCTGTCTGTCCGTGCGTCCATCTCTCTGTCTATCTCTCTGTCTGTCCGTCCGTCCGTCCGTCCGTCCGTCCATCTCTCTGTCTATCTGTCTGTCTGTCCGTCCGTCTGTCCGTCTGTCTGTCTGTCCGTCTGTCTGTCTGTCTGTCTGTCTGTCTGTCTGTTCGTCTGTCCATCTATCTGTCTGTCTATCTATCTATCTGTCTGTCTGTCTATCTATCTATCTGTCTGTCTGTCTGTCTGTCCGTCTGTCTGTCCATCTATCTATCTATCTGTCTGTCTGTCTGTCTGTCTGTCTGTCTGTCTCTGATCCATTCATCCATTCATGAGTACAAAGATAAAATTACAAATAATTTACCCCCGGGACTTCTTGACTTCAGATGGGTGATATCAGTTCCAGGCTTTAGAGACTATATTTACCACATCAAAGTTAAAAAAATTCCTTTATTCGCACAGCACACACACAACTTCACACATCAAAACTTTCTGCAAAACTTCTAGTTCTTGTCTTATTGCACCTAGAGGTCATACTTTCCCTCAGTCTCTTTCTCTCGCTCCTATTTTACGAGAAGCCTTTGGCAAACACAGGCCAGTGGAAAGCCTCTTAGAGTGATTGTTTCAGTTCTCCCAGTATCATGCATTGACTTGAATCCGGCGTTTGGCTGCGCTTCTGCTTGAGCGCTGCCCTTGCCATCTGCAATGAATCAGTCAAACTGCTGTAGTGTATTAGGATGCATTTTCCATGGCAGTGTTTGCAGCCATATGCATAGGCACAGAGGGCTTTTCTAGTGAATGAGGTCTCGAGTCTGCCTTTTCCCATGACCCAGCTTGAATAGCATTAGTTATAGGTGTGTTCGTTGGAAATGTATTATCAGATGGTTAAGGGTGTTTTAATCACTGTTGTTAGGATAAGAGGTAGCTAACTTGCCTTGGAGAAAGGTTAGGCTGCAATTCACACATACATAGTGAACACACAAAATAATATTCACATCAATGAATGCACTTCCCTGCTCTTAACTGTGGCGTCTGCTGCAATAAGCTCCAGATGGAAGCTGGCCCTTCTCCAGACAAGACCTGGGATGTGGTGAAGAAACACACAAAGTTCACACAGAAACCTACACACACATACCTAATCACAGATGAGAAAGAGATATAAAGCGAAATGAATATAATCTATAGCCTATAATTAATACTTCAGGCAGAAAGCCTTGAGAGAGAAGGGAGAACGTACTGTTCAGTCCAATGATTTCCAAAGAGATTCCTGCCACTGTGTCAATATACAGACCCAGTGTTCAAATATCATTAATCTAACTCAACAAATGAAGTAGAAGGAGGAAATGTGCTGGAAAACTGGAGGGAATTTGTGCCTTCATCCTCCTCTTTCCCATAGGACACGAATAGAAGAATCAAAAAAGTATGGAAAATTGCATTTGTCAATCAATAAAGGTCTTTAAATACAAAAAGCTCATATGTCCCAAAATGATTATATGTACACCTCCACCAAAGTGCAAAGGATATTCTAGGCCTTTGTATAGACGTAAAACCCACCATTTTATTTTAAAGTGCAATTTATGAGCAGTGTTGTGGGTTGTCTTGGAATTTTTAGTTTATGTGTTAAAATAAATATTGTCTTGGGTGGAACCGGTTAGAGAGAGATGTAGTAATACATCCTTATTTTGCAATGCAGTAATTGACCAATAACAAACCTAATATGTGTGTTGATGACGTCTGCTTTGGGTTCGTGGTGAAACCACTTCTAAATGTTGTAAGTGTGGTCTGCACTGAAATGCTTTGCTCTTTTAACAATATGCTATTTTGAGACACTTTTATTTAGCCTTTATTAGCCCATATACGAGTGATTCATGGTTTCACCAATAACATATGTCCAAACCTGACAGACACAATCAGCATCCATTTGGATCCAGAAATTCTAAGTCAATATGATTTTTTCCCTCTTTTTATTTTTTTACCCGTTAATTTTTTTGTTAAAAGTGAGGCTTTTGATTAATCTTCTACTTGTGAAATAAAAGATTAGTGTCATTTAAAGGATAAATGTACATGCATTAACCTGTAACCTGTTGCTTATTACAAAATGCGCTTGCCAGAATCTCTGCTTTCCAACTCCTGCAAAAACAATCAGGAGATCAGTCAACACTGTGTTCATTCAGCCGGGAGCTGTGGACTAACCAGACTAAAGGCCCCTCTGGAGTCCACACGCACACGCGCACGCGCACACGCACACGCACACGCACACACACACACACACACACGCGCGCACACACACGCACACGTTTACTTAGCTATTTAAATGGGGACATTCCATAGACATCTATTGATTTTACACAGCTTGGTATAAATAATCCTAACCCTATAGATAAACTTTATATCATTTTTACAAATGAGGAAGTACCCAAAAGGATATTTTCTCAGATGTAACACACACACACACACACACACACACACACACACACACACAAACACACAAACACACACGTTGTTTTTTTTTATGTTTTATGGGGACTTTCCATAGACGTAACGATTTTTTTACTGTACAGACTGTATGTTCTATTCCCTTACACTAACCCTATCCCTAAACCTACCCATCACAGGAAACATTCTGCATTTTTACATTTTCAAACAACATCACTTAGTATGATTTATAAGCTGATTTCCTCATGGGGACCAAAAAATGTCCCCACACGAACAAGGATTTCGGATATTGCCATCCTTGTGGGGACATTTTGGACATAATCTTATTAAACTCAAAATGATATTTAGCATTCATTCATCGGCAAACATTCACTGGTTCTGGTTATTTCGGTCAAATACAGGCTATCTTCATTTTAGGAAAAGTATCCCCGAGCTTCCCAGTGCTAAACTTGAGTTAAATAATGTCCCATTTTTAATCAGGAAACTCATATATACAATAATTCCGATAGCATGTTGTATTTCACCATGCACGTTTCTCACTGACTCGTAATCTAAGAAACTCCCGCGCTTCCCACTCGTATTTACGACACTGTGGTGTTCATGTGCGCCATCACTACTAAATACGATCTTTCCGACATGACTTGAGTGCGTCATCTGTCTGGAACGTTAGCTTGTCTCTGCCGCAGAAAAAAAATAAATAAAAAGATAATTGCTCCTTTTTATTTCGTAATTCTGATTTTTTTTCTTTCTTAGAACTGTGAGATACAAACTCAATTCTGAGGAAAGGACTGTGGAATAACACGAAGATCTAGCAAGTTCTTTTAACTTGAGCATGCGTGACATTCGCTTCTGCCTCACCCGCTCCTTCTAGAACATAGTGTAAATATTATATAATACTTTATAGATATTGTTTTTCTTTCGGTATGTTGCAACGTTATTGTATTTTTATATTTTATTTGTATCTTTTTTGTTATTCGAGATAAAAAGAAAGAAAGAAACATGCAAGTCAATCACATCCACGTTTACTGTGTGAACGGCCCAATAGATGCTCTTTTTGATCAATCATGATGATTCATGAACAACTGAAATGAAGAATATCAGCACATCACAAGCACACAACCTGTTTAATTAGTCAAGCCAAATTGATTTGAGTAGCACTTTTCACAATACACATTGTTTCAAAGCAACTTCATAATGTAGGTAAAGCAAAGAGCCATAATCTATAATGCTTTAACTCTGACAGTATATGCTTGTCTGTTGGCAGTTTAATACCTTTAATGCCACAATCGTCTGCAGATGTTGTGTAAGTGTTAAGTTCACGTTATAGATATTGTAGTTATCTACATATATAGTTATAATGTAATCTGTTCCTGGCTAAAGGCATTAATAGTGCCTTCTAAACACTTTATAGTAGCTTAGATGGCACATTATTATCTCCTCTGCTGTATTACGAGCAAGGACAGATTATGGGGCCTGTGAGGTCCCGGGGCACCAGCCTCATGGATATAGTATCCAAAGATCTATCACAAATAAGAGAAATATTGACACAAATTTACAAGAATGAACTCCATCAGGTGCGGTAGATAACTTTCTTCATTTGTTTCACATTTTGTTTCCAAGTGTCAGGGCACCACAGGCAACAGAAGCCCCAAAGCACTGACAGTGAAGGTTGCAAATTTATTCATGTTAATCTTGTTATTTGAACTAGAGATTGACCATTGATCGGTTTTGCCAAAAATCCATATCGATAGTTTTTTTCCAGGTTGCGTCAATTGCTGGAGTGGCTGAGAAGGGTCCCCTGTCTTTAAAGCCCCACTGAAGTGCCTTGAAACGCACAGCAATATTCAATGTGTTGGATGAAATTTCCACTGAAACAGGAAGACAGGGCGGGACATATCGATCAGCTCCTCCCCTTTTTTAGCCAATAGCATTTAGTTTATATCACAGCTCAGCCAGAGCCGTTGAGCTCCATAAAGCCGCAGTTCCCTCCTAATCTCTAACCATTTCTCCTCATAACCTCCTCCATATCGCTTTAAAATACATTTTTGCACATATGATCCGCTCTGTGTATCGTGTCTCTGGACCGGAGCTGTGGCGTGGAGTTTTCGTGACACTAACATGAAACCAGACTTAATTCGCCCCAATGGAAAGCATATTTACACCGTCCGAATCATTCACTATCCCCTATATAGTGCACTGTGTGCCATTCACCATGTAATAAATGTGTGAAAAGTGACCGATTTCAGCCACAGCTCCAGCGTCTATTTATAATGTAGGGGGCGGAGCTTCACATTCTAGATAGCATTTGATTGGACAGAAAATTTGATGAGAAGCTGAAGTGCAGAGTGATGTCATCAAAATCATTGATCCATATTGGCGGAAGTAAATGCTAATCTTGTAATTATTTTGGAGCACACTATAAGAAAGGCTAACATATTCATACTTAAAAGCCAGAAAACTTTATTTTTGATTTCATGGGGACTTTAAATAGTACGAGAGCGGCCTCTAGAGGTGGAATAAAAACTGTCACTGACGCCTCGTGGTGTTTGTTCTGACACGTGAGGCCACGCGCTGCAGATTTAAACATTGACAACGAAACGGTACGTATATAGTAGCCTACACTACATGTTTTTATATCACTATAAAGTAATTAATTTGTTGACTATATAGTGCATTAGTGGAGAAAGTATGTTTGCTGTCGAGTCTGAGAGGACGCGAGTAGGCTATACCTCAAGCAAACAGTGACAAAACACGCACGGTCTAAATGTTTAATGTCTGGATTGTTACAATATATTTGCATTAGTTTGTATCCAGCTGGTAATTTTTATGCATTCGTTCTCAAGCAAAGTTGCATCTTTAAAGCTAGTGACATGAGAAAGCAAACTATCGTCTTACAGCCAACAGAAACAAACCAGAAATGTTGTTTTCAGTTCATATTTTATTATTTTGATTAGATAATCAAGTGTTCTAAAATAATAGAAATTACGTGTGAGAGTTTAAATATAATATACATATATGTGTCTAATTTCCATGCTATGGCCATCTTTAAGCATGACTCTTTGGATTTGTATGAAATGCTAACACTTTACAATAAGATCCAATTGTAACATTAACTAAGGTTAATTGTTAGATCATTAATTTCATAATTTACCAATACATTTTTTAAGGTGTATCTATTAACATTAAAGCACTATGAACTAACATGAATGATCAAATTTTAATATATTAATATTTATTTAATTTAATAAGTAGGCTACTGTTTTTTTTTATATTTATTTTGCAATCAAGTTCAGCACTAGTCAATTTTTTTGCATAAGTCTACATACTATTTTTTTATTTGATTTTTTCTTTCAGTATCCATTTAAAAAATATCGGTTGGTTAATCGGTTATCAGTCAACAGTGAAACTTACATATCAGTAAAGTCTACTATTGGTCGACCTCTAATTTGATGTAACATCTTAAGAGGTGTATTTCAAAGTGGCTAATTAAATTAGCCTAAATATTTATTTTATTTCTTGGTAACTTTTAAAATCTTTTTGTTTTAAAAAGGTTGCAAATGGTCTCACAAAGAATTATAGAATATATATTGATAAGCTAGGGTTAACGTACTGGAAAACTGGGGAATCACATCTGTTGTATATGTGTGCGTGCATCAGAATAAAACCCCTGAATATTGTGTGTTCACCCTGACATTAGAAGTGAATATTTAGTGATAAGGTGTAAGATTTACATTTTGTAGAGGGAATTGCAAGGCAGCAAACATTAGCAGTAGAAGCAGGTGAACCAAATAATGACCATTACTGGCACTTCAGTTTTGAGCGTTAAATACATACTAGTCAGTCAAATCATTAGGATATTTAAAACTTTAATCTTAAAATTCCCAGTGCGTTTCTCCATGATTACTCCATGACTGTCAGCCCATCTGGGAACATGGGAAGAACAGCTGGAGGGAGAGATGGGAGGCTGATGGCCAACAGATAAAGAGTCATGGGTAACACTTTACTTGAAGGGGTGTACATAAGACTGACATGACACCTTCATAACCATGACATGACATATGTCATGAATATGAAGTAGGGTTTATGCATGTTTATGACAACTGTCATTAAGTGTCATTCGCCCACTAATAATATTTAAATGCAAATATGACATTGTTTGAGATGTCTTTGTTATGACATCTTGACATAAACCAATACATCATAACCTGTCAGTGTCTTTGTCATGACAACTTGACATTAAATTAAGTTAAACTGTCATGTGGTTGGTTTTGACATCGGCTGTCATCAGTCCATTATAACTGTGTCATGAATATTTTTCGTGACCTCAACTACAGTGGTACAAATTGAATTTGTCATTAAACAGTTATAATGGCTTCATGACAGCCAATGTCAAAACCAACCACCTGACAGTTTAATGTAATGTTAACCAATAAAGCTAAGTGGTTTCTTAAGTTTGATCATTAATCTGCTATGTCATGTTTATGACAGGTTGTGATGTATTGGTTTATGTCAAGGTGTCATAACAAAGACATCTCAAACAATGTCATATTTGCATTAAAAATGTCATAATTGTGCGAATGACACTTAATGACAGTTGTCACAAACATGCATAAAACTTCCTTCATATTAATAACTTGTCATGTCATGATTATGAAGGTGTCATGTTAGTCTTATGCACACCCCTTCAAGTAAAGTGTTACCGTCCGATACATACCGTTCTAAAGTTTTTTGTCAGGAAGATTTGTTTATGAAATTAATACTTATATTGAGCAAGGAAGTGTTAAATTGATCTAAAGTGACAGTCAATTAATTTATAATGTTACAAAATATTTATAATTCAAATAAATGTTTTTAAACATTCTATTCATGATTGAATCCTGAAATAAAAAAAAAACACGTCATGGTTTCCACAAACATATTTAACAGCATCACTGTTTTCAACATTGATCATAATAAAAAATATGTTTCTTGAGCATCAAATCTTCATATTAGAATGATTTCTGAAGGATCATGTGACACTGAAGACTGGAGTAATGATGCTGAACATTCAGCTTTGTTCACAGGAATAAATTGCATTATACAATATATTCACAAACAAAACAATTATTTTAAATTTAAATAATTCACAATGTTTTCACAATACAATATTCCTATTTTACTGTATTTATCAAATAAATGGCATCTAGGTGAGCATAAGAGACTTCTTTAAAAAAGACCCCAAACTGAACGTTAGTGTAGGTTTTGAACGACACAAGGGCAAATAAATGATCACAGTATTTACATTTTTGGGTGAACTTTCCCTTTAAGGCTGGTATTTACCTTTCTCTGGAACAGTTACATCAGATCAGAAGAGAGGAAGTCCAAACAGTTGTTTGAGTTGGTTTCAGGAAGGACTGTAGTTTTCCAGATGTGTTGGCTAAGTGTATCACTAGAGAACATCCTGAGTAAACAGTAGTGCAAAGTGTGCTAGTCAAGTACAAGCCACAAACACACACACACCTTAGCACTGACTGACTGAAGCAAAGCACTGTACATTCTGTCTGTACATTCATTGGCACACAACATTGTTCTGAACCGTGTTTTTAGACCCATGTTTTATGTAATTCTGTTGCATCAACTGACAACATGTCGTTTGCTTTGCACTGGATCGCCCATGCATTAATAACACAGCTCTAATCTGTACTGTAACTGTGTACAAAGAAAACACTTTAAAGCAGTTTATCGTCTTATTCTTTATTCAGTGCACATTTGCAGGACTCTATCACACTCTACTGGAGAACACATTAAGCACAGGCTCACTGTGGAGAAGACTATTGCTGTATTCGGAACCACATACTAGCATACTACTCTTACTCATTTTCACATATCCTTCTATTAAATGGCATAAGAAGTAAGAGTAGTATGGTAAGGCCATCAATGAATAAAGATAAACTTAATACCATATGGTTGGTGGTGCAAACCAATGTCTATAACATCCAAACCATAACATGACTGTAAAAAGGACAACTTTACAGTTCAAATAATACATGTTTTGACCAAAAATAGTTTTATTTAATGAAAATCCCTACATTTCAGCATTTAGACCATTAAAAAAAAAAAAAATCAAATCAAATGTTTGTCAAAATTAAAGTTGTGGGGCACCATTGACTTCCAAAGTATTTTGTTTTTCATATGGAAGTCAATGTACCCACAACTGTTTGGTTACCAACATTCTTCAAAATATCTTATTTTGTGTTCAACACAAACAGGTTTGGAACCATATGTGTGCGAGCAAATGATGACAGAATTTTATTTTTTGGGTGAACTATCCCTTTAAAGAAACTAAACTACAACATCCTACAGAAACAGCGAACTGTTTTTGTGTTTTGGAAAAGATGAAGCTTCTTGGATCAGGGATATGTGATGGGAGCATTGACCAAAAAATGCATTTGATACAGTCAATCCTGTATCTAAATTATGTGCATTTCATTTTAGTAAACAAACAATTGAGTGATTTGCCTTGTATCTGAATCAAAGAGATCAGTGTGTGAAAATTGAGCAGGTTTTATGTTCATTCTTTTTATTTTAAAATGATTTAATTTGACATGTTAATCATTTTATTATCAGCTTTTCATAAACTCACAAACCCTTTGGAAAACCCTGTTGTAAAACGTTGTTACTCTTTCAAGTGGTGAACATGAACAATTAAAACACCCAACAAATGATTATTTAAAACTATTAATGAATTATTTATAATTATAGAAAAATGAGTAATAAATAAATAATAATTATAACCATAATAAATTAATTTATTAAAATTGTGAAAACATAACAATAGAATATAAGCATAACAAAATGTATGTGTGGAACATACAAGATAATCCTAAACTTCTATTAAGACAAAGAAGTTTTACATTTTGAGTAAAAACCATATTATTCAATCCCAAAATTCAAATAGTGTGTTTTATTGTTAAAATAACTAAACTGCTTTCAGTTTAACTGTCATAAGTGATGCAAAAACAATGCTACAGAGATTCAGATGTGCAAATAAATGTGTAAAATACATATAGACTCATTTTTCTGAATATAGAGGACGTGTTGTTGCTGCTTCGTAGAAGAAAATTGATTATGTATTTATTCAAAGAACCACAGCTAGGTATGCTATTGATTTTCAAAGAAAGACATAAGCTCATTGAAAATAAGTAGTGTTCTGACTCAACTTCAAATGCTGTGTGTTGTTACTTTAATAGAAGAACATTTTTGTGTTTGTAGTTGATGGTGATATGGAAGAACAACAGGCAAGGTATACGTACTGAAGTCCTTTGTAAAGGTAAGAGAGTGTTAAATTGCTTTACTGATACTGTTTTTATAATCAAGTGTTACAAGAGGATCATCATCTTATACATAAACTTACTACAAAGAAATTACATTTAATCATGATCGTGTGTGATTAAATAAAATTCTCATCACAAGTTACAATAATCTTGTGTTGAGAAACGATGAGTATGTGTAAAAAAATAAATAAAAAAATTCTTACTGACCCCGAAATGTTGAACGGTAGTGTAAGTTTAAAACATTACAATTGGTAGAATTATACTGAAATACTCCTATTAATAATAATTACATTTTTAGAAAACACAGATGGACAAGAAGTCCATCACCTGGATTAGTGATCGACTGATGTATCGGTTTACCGATATTTAAGCATCTTCCCATAATCGGGTATCGATTTTGTAATATCGGATTCGCCGATAAACGGCGCCATCTTGTGGCCGTTTTGAGAATTCCGCCATTGCAGCCCGTGTCTGAGGAGATCAGTCAACAACAACTCTGAGCACAGGTAAAGAATATGTTCTACTTGCTTTGCTTTAATTATTTGACTTTATTTAACATAACAGACATGCAGAAATGAGATTTGAGACATATATGCCTGATATAGTTTATTTATGCAGCTTGGTTCTAAAAAATTGAGACGAACTCATGGAGTCATGTAATCCGTCATGTCCTGCCCCAATAGAGACGTAACTTTACATTAAATAAAACAGACATGAATGAGTGCATGTTGAAAATAAAAGCGCTGAATTTAATTCTCTATCTGTCGTATTTGCTCACCATTAGTGTCGGGAAAAAAGTTGTTCATATTGCTGAGCACTCAATGGGTTGATGATCAGGAATGCTCAAGGACGGCCACTGAATTAAACTTTTGACAAGATTATCTTGTTTAAACACCCTATTATATTATCATTTACGACATGGCAATTATTTCGCTAATACACATCTAAATATTCTGCTTTGTGGAAATTAACTATTTATTATCACTATCAGCACGCGCGATCGCGGTTGAGAAGCAAGTTATAGTTCTGTGTAAATGCATCGTCAGAAAGCATTTCATGATCTAGACCGACAAAAATATTAATAATAAGTTGGAAAATGCAATGATGTGTATGCTGTTTTGTTTGTTACTTTCCTGACAATGTTATATTCTAGCTAATATTATTCAGTGAATTAATATTACCCAGTGAATTATTCCTCGCTCTTTAAACGGCACATAAACCTTCTAAAACTGTTTAAAATGAATTACATTTCTGCAAATGTGATTTGACTCCCCTGTCAATTATTAAATTGAAACTTCTTTATTACAACTTTATTAAAAGATTCAGGTAATTTAGGCTGTTTACACGGGAACGATCTGAAGAGAAAACGCGAAAGTGGCGTTGCCACTTTTTATTCTGCGTTTAGACGAGCGTTATGAGGGGAAAATCTGCGTGCATATGGTGACGCAAAAGTGTGTGAAATTCGATGTAGTATGCACTCCAGGCGGCGAGGTGGCGATGTGAAGCACTGCCACACAACAACACCAATATCTGAGAATATTTTGTACAACTGCTGAAAACACTCTTGTATGTTTATCAGAGCTGCGAGGGCAACTTGAAGGTCCGCCGTATGGAAATAATCCGACATGTTGGTTGTTATTGTCCTGTACTGGCGCATGCCTGTGACGTAACGCGTACGCGACGAGAGCCACCGCGAGCAGATTTGCGTTTTTACCGTTTAGACGGGAATGCGACGGTGGAGCGTTTTTAAGATTTCCACTCTGGAGGGTGGTTTCACTATTTTGCGTGTTTAAGCCCCAAAAACACCCTCGCCGTGTAAACGAAAAAATAAAGACGCTCCATGGTTCAAACCAACTCCAGAGACCATGGACAGATGTCCTTTACAAAGAATTTACAACGATCAGTCCTTGTGTGCTGTGCTTTAAGTACCAACATGTTAAATGCAAAAGCAGTAGGAAACGAGCCCTGCCCTTCTTTAGAGCATGTGCCATGTGCACCCTGAAGGCTGTGCAGCAGTATACTTTTACAATAAAAAAAACCCTAACAAAATCACAAAAGAAAATTACTGTCTTTGTAGCCCGTAAAGGAGACATAACACAAAAAAAGTGACAAATTCAGACAGGCCAAATATTTTCGAAGAGGCGAAATTAATACAACCCTTCAACATGGTGTGAGCAATTACTATTATCAAGCCCTAAGAAAATCACCATCAGAGGAGATTGTCACAGGCAATATCTCACGATGCTTAACTAAAGACGTGTTAAGGCTACACGACGGCATAATCATGGAGCTGGTGCTTACACAAAAAATTATAAAATAATGTCCTACATCTGACCGCTGGTTACCTACAACATCTGCAGGTGGACCCATTTGCTGTACACACAATGTGGTTTGCACATTTTAGCCCAGCATCTGAAAAACAAACAACAGTAACACTTCACTTGGATGTCAATGGTAGTGTCACCTCACGCATTCCCGGTCAGCTCAAGAGAGTGCTCTACTATGCTCTTGTTCTGCGGGGAATGTGAAAAAACATGCCACCATTTCCTGTTAGTGAGCTCCTTACAAACCAGCACTCAATTCCAACCTTGACATATTGGCAAATGGAAACATTAAGGGCCCTTGGTCAGATAACATCATGCCAGGTACATCAAGTGGAGACTGACTTCAGCTGGGGAATAATGTCAAGTGTCCTGGCATTCAACAAAGAAAGCTTTTTGATGGATTTTCAAAGAGCACACCGAATTGTTTCAAACACAGCAAACAGTGGTGATCATCAATTCAGTGTCTTTACATCTTTGCTCTTCACATATTATAAAGGCAGTGTGCCAGGCATTTTCAAGAAAGGACGACAGCAAGGCTTTAAAAGAGTACGGCACATACTGCTTTGCCTTGTTAAATAGCACACATCTAGAGGAGGCAATGGCAGTATACGAGGATACGTGTGTGCTGTTAACATCGTCAGAGGAAACCACTGTGGTGAATGCAGCAAAAGCTTCCCTAGACCTGAAAATAATGAAGACGACAATAAAAATCAAGAGGTCACAGAAACACCACAAATTGCAACCTCTCAGTGTGGCAGATCACCGTTCAAATTGGTGTTTAGTGCAAATCTCAGTAGCAACACGGGGAAAAAAACTTTTCTGTACAGCTTATCGACATTCTAATGAACACTCATGAGCATTTTCCCCCTCTGGAGTGGAGTGCTTCTTGGGGATCTTAGCCGTTTTCTGAAATCAGCACAACTACAGTCAGCCAACAACCCAAAACCTGGGAAACTAACTGCCATGTGGAACAGTGGTTTTGGATTGTCAAACAGAACATCCTTCAGACAAAGATGTTCCTGCGTCCTGCTGACTTTATCCACAAAATGTATGCATCCCTACAAGTCAGATACAGAGAACTCATAATTAACAACATCTTACTGCCTTATCCTGATCCACAACCAAAAGAAAACTTATTCTGCCAGAAAGAAGAATGGGCAAAGAAAACATCTAGAAAACATCACAAACGTTGGACAAAATACTTTGACCCACCTTATGTGTTGAACCACAAAGTCCAGAAAACAAAGACATCAGCATCAATACCAGCCAGAACACCAACGTGATTCCAGATACACCAATGGACCTGTCAACCAAAGCAAAACATGAGCCAAAATACAAGGACAATACTGAGCCTGATAAACATCTGAGGTCATAACTACTGAGGTATTACTTAATATTATATTTTGTAAAATAATTAATGAATTTAAAAAATTTCGTGCAATAAAAATATAATTTGCAGATCGAATACCTTTGGTCCAAAAAAGACTGAAGTGGTGGTTGCTGTTGTGTCGTCGGCAGAAAAGAAGACCACGCACACCATTCATCACTCAGTTCAAAACTCTGCAACCTCACAAGTGGCTTGTGGGAGAGGCAAGAATATTCATGAGCAATTATTATTTAAAATTGGCATGATTTAAATCACCGAAGTACACCATAAATATTGTGCACATCTGAAAAGCTGTCAGTTACCTTTGTCTAATTGCACGTTTCATACATTTTTCTCTTTTCATCAAGGTAATTGAATGCTACTTCCAAACCATCCTCAAAAAAAATGGGAAAAGACAGTAGCATGTACCCCCTCAACTATTATACTAAAGTAATCATGACAAAAGAGAGAGATGCAGTATGTAGACAGGGTCTGCAGAAGGTATCATTGCATTGTTATACATTGAAGATTTGAAAACACACGTTTAAAAAGATTTACTAATGTGAAATTATTGAACATTTCAGGTGGACTTTGGAAAGTATCACGCAGTTATCAATTTCCTGAATATGGATGATAACCACTGGAAGTTTTTGGTGAAAGCTTTCAAAACACCAGTTAGTCCATGGATATGTGGTCAAAGCTGAACTGAAATTTTAAATGGGTTTCTCTCTTTTTTCCAGTTTCTACATATATCTTCCAGTCAGATTTTTCTTATTAATCCATAAGGAGCGGATGAAGAGAAGGACTCTGAGCAAGCTGCAATCAGATTTAGGTAAAAATACAATGCTTAAATAAAAGCATTAAGCCCAGCTCAAATTACTTCCATCGCATATCACCAGCCCATATCACATACACACACACAAACAAAAATCAGAAATATCACCTTAGGTAAGCTATGATGGCATATTCACCAATAAAAAAAAAAGGTTATGAAATTAGTTTTTGGTAAATCGATCAAATGTCTGTGTTGCCAAGCGGCAACACTGTGCAATAGTGGAATGACATTGCAATAGTTTAGCTAGCTTGAAAGTCAGCTGCAATATGTTAAGCTGTAACAATAGCAACATTAATGCTAGTGATATAATGTTGATTAGTCATACTGAACAAAATTATAAACGCAACACTTGTTTTTGCCCCCATTTTTCATGAGCTGAACTCAAAGATCTTAGACTTTTTCTATGTACACAAAAGGCCTTTTTCTCTCATTGCTCACAAATCTGTCTAAATCTGTTAGTGAGCACTTCTCCTTTGCCGAGATAATCCATCCACCTCACAGGTGTGGCATATCAAGATGCTGATTAGACAGCATGATTATTGCTCAGGTGTGCCTTAGGCTGGCCACAATAAAAGGCCACTCTAAAATGTGCAGTTTTATCACACAGCACAATGCCACAGATGTCGCAAGGTTTGAGGGAGCGTGCAATTGGCATGCTGACTGCAGGAATGTCCACCAGAACTGTTGCCCGTTGTTACGAACCTTGGCTCAAGGGAAGCAACAAAAACAAGGGACACAAACCAAATTATAGGCTCAAAAGTAATGTTTATTTAATTACAAAAACAAGGCAACACTAAATAATAGAATGAATACAATGAAAGAAAACAGTGTTTCTGTATTCATCAGCAAGATCAGTGTGTAAAGCAAGATGCATGGTTTAAAGTGTTGCAATGTTGAAGTTGAAATGTAAATGCAAAAGGTAACAAAACAGGGTTTCTGCAGGTATCTTCAAATTAAATGCAATGCCTTTTTAATGCCATTTAAAAAAATGAATGCCATACACGACCCATGACTAACCACGGATATATATATACACACACATTTTTTTTTTCCTGGAACAACTCAGAAACAACTTCATTGGACGCGTAATAGTGGTGATGGACAGCAGTGTTCAGACCTGCCAACCTTGAAATATTTTTTTTTTTTAGTTCATATATTTTTGTCATTTTTTGAGAAACACATCCCTATCTTCATAATTCTAGTTGACTTCTAAAGTTTTGTTTAATTCGACCCAAATCCAAAATTTCTCTCACAGCACTGCAATTTACAGTGAAAGTCCAAAGTTTCAATACTGCTCAAAATCATTTTTTATTCATGATTCGCTAATATTGCATTGCATATCAACTAGTCTAAAATTAAGAAACCCCTAGAAAACAGTTACAAATATATGAAAAAGTTAAATATATTAAAAAATGAAATAAAACAAAAAAATATGAACATTGCGTGTACATTTAAGATTGGCTACTTAATTTATTATTCCAATATCCAAATATGATACTAAATCTGACAGAAAAAAGGGCTTTTGTTTGTGACGTACTGTCCTTGTATTTGAACTGCACATTTTAAACAATACACGCATTAGCTGAATAAACGTTAGCGAATACAAACATATTTATAGAATATGGTTGACAATGAATAGACAGGAGTCCAATAATAGCAAAACGAATCACTTGTTCTAAAAATAATATCAAGTAGGCTATAAGTTAGACAAATCCGATATACAAGGGCTGTGTTAACAGTAAAACGTCCATCATTTAACCAATTTTAAAAACACGGATGGATGATACAAAATGCTTTGACATTTTGACAGAAAAAAAACACAACCACGAACAAAATTTAAACTTAGCCCATTTTACAAATATCTTCGCTCTCTGTGTGCGTGGTCTGCGTTTGTGAGAGAGCTCACGCAGCACTGATACAACAGTAGGCTACTTTTTAATCCATAAGTAACATAATTCGATTATTAACACAAAAAGTAACACATGCAGGCTACGTTTCTCAACTGAGAATGAATAAATAAACACCTGTTTCTCCAGACTCGCGTTTATTAGTAATCCACAAATCACAGCTTTCCTAAATCACTAAGCCATAGCGATTTTTATTTTATTTCATTATTGTTCAGCATTACATAAGCATTTTATAATTTGCATGGCTGAATGATGTTTTCCTCTTATCTGAGTGACCATGAATGACGGATTATTTTACGATAATCCATGCGATCACGCCTGTGTGTAGCCTACTGTAGCCTACTGTCCTGTGTACGTAGCCGCTACGCAGAATGCGTAAGGTTGGCAGGTTCAGACCATTTTTTACAGTCTATGGTTCAGACACCAAGCACCTCTGCCTGCAAAGTCGCATTCGAGCCAAACGCTGATCGAATGTCGCTCGATTTTGCTACGGTAACATTAGCTGTAAATTGATTTAAAATTCTCTTCAAAACTTTCACAATTTTTAATGCCTGTAGGGATCAAATTGAATGCTTTTTAATGCCATTTAAGGCAATTATTTTTGCAAAATCCATTTAAGGACTTTTAATGTCCCGCGGAAACCCTGCAAAAAAAACAACGCAAGCAAAATCCAAAAGCAAAGTTCAAAACCAAAGTTCACTCTCTCTTGGTTCAGTTGGTGATCTCTTATGCCTGGCTCACACTACAGGAGTTTTAGGAAGATTTTTGCCCGATTTCCCCCTCCCAAAAATCTTCTTGAGGACCTCGATCGGTTGCGATGTTTGGCGCAGATTATCTGGTAATGTGAGGCGTTCACAGATCGAATCTTACACCTCCCGATCTGCTCTCACACAAATCAGGCTCACCCTGATCATATCAAACATGTTTGATATTTATCTGGATGAGCAAGATTGTGATTACATCAGTACTGTCACAATAGCCAATAGGATACAAGTCTACTACGAGATTGAAAAGAGAGACTTTTTGAAATGGCATCCGCAAAACTTGCAACACGGATCCGTTGGACTTCGGAGATGGAGGAGCGACTTGTTGAAATGTGGCAACAAAATGACGGTCTATACAACGTTTTTTCAAAAGTGTACCAAATTCTAGCACACTACGATAGTAATAAGGTCAATTAAATTCTTACCTCCATTTCTCATTGAAGAACTGACAATCCATGTTGGGCCCGTCTCCCCAACCATTTTCTCATCCACACTCGTTTATTCTTCCGCTTTTGTTTTTTCTCTCACAATAAACGATCATTATTGATACAGCAAGTTTTCGTGTTACAGGATCCATTTTGTTTACATCCACTTTCCCGCTTCGGATCTGCTGTGTAGATCACGTGAGGCGCTTCCTCTGGCACGATAATCTTAATAACATTTTGTAGTGTGTGATGCACCGCGATTTTCAAATCTTGTAGTATGAGCATGTTTAAGATTTGAGGTAAGAAAATCTGCAAAGATTCTCCTTAAGTGTGTGCTGCAACCAGATTTCAAAATCGGTTAGGATTTTAAAACTCCTGTAGTGTGAGCCAGGTATAAAGAAGCATCTAAGGTAGAGTCACAGGTGTTTCCAGTTGACTGCCAATTGAGGTAATTAGTGGGCTCAGGCACCAAACAGCACTTCCCAAAACCAACAGCAGAGTTCGTCACACCCTTGAATTGAATGTTAATTTCTCTACCATAAGCCGTCTTCCAAAGGTGTTTCAGAGAATTTGGCAGTAAATCCAACCGGCCTCACAACCGCAGACCACGTGTAACCACACCAGCCAAGGACCTCCACATCTAGCATCTTCACCTCCAAGATCGTCTGAGACCAGCCACCCGGACAGCTGCTGCAACAATCGGTAAACATAACCAAAGAATTTCTGCACAAACTGTCAGAAACCGCCTCAGGGAAGCTCATCTGCATGCTCGTCGTCTTCATAGGGTCTTGACCTGACTGCAGTTCGTCGTCGTAGCCGATTTGAGTGGGGAAATACTCCCATTCGATGGCGTCTTGCACTTTGGAGAGGTGTTCTCTACACGGATGAATCCCGGTTTTCACTGTACATGGCAGATGACAGACAGCGTGTATGGCGTGGTATGGGTGAGCGGTTTGCTGATGTCAACGTTGTGGATCGAGTGGCCCATGTTGGCGGTGGGGTTATGGTATGGGCAGGGAATGTTATGGACATTTTTTGTGGCATGTTTTAACATGACCATATGACAGCTTAAAAATGTTATCTGATCTAATCAAAAAATGATCCAAACTAAAATACATTGACAATAAAAGAAAATTATTATTTTTTTCATATAAAATATTAGCATTTTTTTAAAGATATTCAAATTAAAATAATTTTGGAGTATGACAATGAACACACTGCAAAACAGCTATATGGCATTGGTTTAAACAATGCAGGCAAATAGATGAAACACATTCAGAAAAACACAAAGCTGAACACAACACTCTCCTCCCTCCCTCCTTAATAAATCTTCTCCCGTGGCCTCATTGGAAAGCAAAGTGTCCATCATATGCACACTTAAGAATCTCTCCGTTAGCAGTAGATCATCTGGGTACATTCTTTTATGAGAATTATGAATTCGGACATACTACTTTTGTCACATACTGGTTTTCACCTACTATATAGGGAAGCATGAGATTTTGGATGCAGCCTGACTGTTCTATTTGGTTGCCATAGTTACTCGTTATGTTCACCTGTTTTTTGTTTAGTTACTTCTTTACTCTATATGTAGCCCTGTGTGAGTCTTTTTTTGTTTGTTGTCTTTGTTTTTTTGTCTGTTTTGGTGCAGTTGAATTACCGTCTTCATCTTGAATTATTTTCTTGTTTTTTTTTTAATAAACTGCTGTATGAAGATCCACATCTTCTACTCCTTACCTGCAATTATACACTATTTAATTTACTGAAACTAAGCTTAAATAGTAGGTTATTAAGAAATCTTATTGATGTTTGAATGATTGTGATGACGTTATAGCCAATCACAACAGAAGTCATATATAAAGAAATCTTACGATTGCAAAAATTAATCGCAGGATAGGTGAAAATTATCACACTTGATTTTGTTGAACAAAAAAAACACCCTCATCTTGGATGGCTGATCTGCCCTGGGATTGAAGAGCCCGAGTTAGGAGTACTAAGATCAGTGGCAACATGGTTTTCTTCTTCATCATTATCATCAAGGATTCTCTCTACATCCAGGTCAGCTCTGAAAAAAAAACATTATTTTTCTCATATTCTCCATTGTTACAGCACCTCTCTTTCCAGTCTGTCAGTAACGCTCTGTTTAGTTTCTGTCTCCATGACGCCCCTTACTTGATTGGTTGGTTGGACCAGTGTGTTGTGATTGGTCAACAGCTTCAAGCGTGTTTGGGGAAATGTCCCACACTGTACAATAACTGCTGCTGCATCCCAATTCGCCTACTTATACTACACCCTAAAAGTATGTACTCATTTTGTGAAGAAGTGTATCAGAAAAGTTGTCAAGCTTTGGATTGTTGAATGAATCAAAATTATGTAAACTGGAGGAATTTTGAAAGATTTGTGATATATTGGATAATAAATTGGAGCAACAATAAATCAAGCAACAGTTTCAACAGAAGCTGCAAACAGGGAAGAATTGGTTATCTGCATAATTTATTCAGTCGCATATCCAGCAATGGAGTACCTTTTTATTTTCCACAGATTTCAAACCTTCCTCAAAAGCGTTCAAGTTGTTGGAAATGCACAAAATAGGACTTATATGGTTTCTGTGTTTAAAATAATTATACAAGCAGTTTTTATGACCTCATATCAATATCTACTTTGTATGTACTTTCAAAAAACAATTGTCACCCCACTGTTTAGGTGACTGGTAAAAGCTGAAAGGTCCATTAAAATAGTAAAACACTTAATGAAATCACTTAATCAATCACCTAACATTTAAGACATTTCTCTTTATATAGAACACAACATACTCTTCTCAAAAGGCAAGTGTTGTTTATAAAAACATTATGACAATACAAAATAATATTATTCAAATTAAATAAAACAGAAAAGCATGTATATTTTATTACAAACCAACATAAGAGTCCATTTTGTGGACTCACTTTTTTCTATTTGACCCAAATAGTCACTGGTCGAAGCTCCGCATTTCTCCCTCTGATAGACGTATTCGTCCTAAATATTGCGTGAAGATTATTTTGTCACTTATGACTAACTCTTTGACTAACAACCAATTTCAGTTGGCAGTCCGAAGTCAAAACTACAATGGGTGGGTAGGCCCCTCACCAAACCAACCCCCCCCCCCCCCCCCCCAAAAGCTAGTTATTTTAGTCGATAAAGTTTTAAATATGGATATTTTTCTTACAAGAATGCATCGCTTCACTTCAGAAAGGCCTTTATTAACCCCCCGGAGCTGCCTGGAGCACTTTTATCATGGATGGACTTCAAAACATAAACGGCTATTCACTGCCATTATAAAGCTTGGAAGAGCCAGGACATTTTTTAATATAACTCTGATTGTTTTCGTCTGAAAGAAGAATGTCATATACACCTAGGATGGCTTGATGGTGAGTAAATCATGGTGTAATATTAATTTTTGGGTGTACTAAAAAAAAACAAAAAAAAAAACAAGCTCACCCCAGGTGAGAAGAAGTAACGCAAAAGTAATATAACGCATTACTTTTTCATAAAAGTAACTAAGCAATGCAATTAGTTACTTTGTAAGGGAGTAACACAATACCGTAATGATTCACTTTTCAAAGTACATTTCCACAACACTGCTCCTGAAACTGCAGTGTGTAGTTTCAGTTTCAGTTTGTTTTATTTATGAAGCACATTTTAATACAACCAAGGTTGCCCAAAGTGCTGTACATCAATAGTAAAAAGAATAAGAGGGTCAAAACATAAGAAGTCCAAATGGTTGATTTCAGAAACCACTGAAGGTTTTACAGATGTGTTGGCTACCACGTATATATCACAAAAATCTACAGTACAGCAGGGCAAAATGAGCTGGTCAAGTTCAAGTACAACACAACATTGTTCTTAAATTGCCCCTAATATAGTTTTTTGAATATTCTCTTTCATGCAGTGTGTAATATAGCTGTTTGTGAATGTAAAATGTCAACAAAGTTGTAAAGTCGAAAGAGCATGATAAATAAAGTTATTGTCTTGCAAAAGAAAGAATCGACTCTGAACTGCCTATACGAGTCGTTTCTCATTCGAACTGCTTTAGGGTTCTACGTCACTAGAAGATACATTTGCATAATGCCCGCTATGTTGTACGTTATCCGCCTGCGAACTTGTCCAGCCCACAACACATCATTTTACTGACGACTGCTGCTCAAATCTCAGAGTTGAATGCGAGATTGGAAAAGCGCTTGCTGAAATACTTCTGCTAATCATCTGTGGGCCACTATTACTTACTGAGACACGTCCTGCTCGAGTCGCCCTTGCGATGGAGGTTCGGATTGAATAACTAGTTTTCCCAATGATTCATCTTCGGACTGAGAATTGGCAAGCAGCAAAATGTGCCACGGATTCAAGACTTTTTGTTGATCTGGTCACATTTAGTAGCAGTGAATCGACTCTTGTAGGCTCTCAGAACATGAGGAAAGGCTTGTGTAACCATAGACCAACTTAAGCGACTATGCCTCTTTTCAACCATAAGACACTGATTTAAAAGGCACAGTTTTTGAAAATGTTCTTCATCATAATCCTTAAAGGGACTATAAGTAGTTTTTTAGGTAATTTATAATCTAAAATCATTATTTTTATTCATAAATATGTCCCCAATGGTGTACAAATACTTCTGCCAATTATCTGATTTTTCCTCGTAAACGAAGAATTTATTATATTTATATACATGGGGCGGGTAAGTCCACGGAGGCTTCCATGTAGTTCCGCCATCTTGAAAAACTATAATAGCAGAGAGGGACAAAAAGTATGCCAACGCGTTTTCCACAACGCGTTTTCGTTCAGAGCCGCAGCGTGACGTAACTGAAAGCTGCAGAAACGGAGGAGCAGCAGTGAGAGGCGCTTGTCACTTTTATTTTGACCTATGCCGAGCCACTGGATAAGAAATTCTCTTCGCCAAAACAGAACAAAAATGATCGTAAAAGGAAACGTGACCGGAGGATACAAAAAACACGAGTGAAGGTCGGGATTGATTTTTCCCGGTGGAAAGAGCTAATGCAGGAGAAAGAATTCAAAAGAGACGCTGAAGTTGCCTGCTTTCTCCTCGACAGGTAAATCAACGTTACAGTCTTAATTACAAGTTTTTTTTAAGTGCTTGGTTGTTTACTTTATTATATAGACAGAAGAACATTTACAGTTAAAAGTTAAACAGGCTCTTTGATGAATAGCAGATATTGAGTAAAGTAGAGAAGGCACTAAAAAAAGTTTGTAAGTTTACATTTGTAAGCTAGAAATTCGATACAAATATATTTTAATAGAGCATATGATTGTTCTTGCATTGTTTGCATAGCGAAGTCTACTTCAATTTTTATGTTATCTGTTATTTTCTGTTATTTATCATTTATACTGTGACCTCACATTGAATAATACAGACGCATAAATTCTGTAGCTCTTGTAGCTGCCGGGCATCTTTGTCGTCGTTGTATTGACTCTCACTCTCCTCGTCTTCCTCGTCGTCCACCTCCTCGCCTAGATCCCACTGATCCACTGCCTCTCTGTCCTCTTCCTCTACCTCTAACGTTACTTCTTCCTCTCCCTACTGTTGAATCATCTGATGATGATATCTAACAATGCACATACTTCAAAAAAATATAACGAGTAAACAAGGCATAACTACTAATTACAATAGTTCATGTTTTTGACACTCATTACTACTTCGTACTGTAACATTCGTTTGTTCGTTGTGTCAATTTGAAGTTTGTTTGAAATAACAAACCTGTTCATCCGAGGGAAAACTCGACGAAGTGCTATTAGAAGACATCCTGTCATAGCTTTTTGGTACATAACAGCTACCGTAGATGCAACACGCATTTGAAAACGTGACGCACAATTCGTTTGAATGCAAAATACAATTTCACCGCTAGATGGGAGTAATTCTTACTTAATGTCCCTTTAATGAAAAAGCATTTCAGACTGTAAGTTAGGGTCATTGTGGTGGTCTCAGGAACTCCCAAACTCGGTCCTTCTCCGGACAGAGATCGAAAGGTATGCATGATCTTTTATCCTTCACAACTCGCAAGCCCGGGAAGCGTTTCGCCAACAGCTCACAAACCGTGAAATGCTTCTGTTCAGCAGCCTGTGTGCATATACAATCACAACCCCCCAAATTAATAGACCTTAATCAGGGTAGCAACATGTTTAACTTTTGGCAGGAATGAAAACAAGGCTGGGGGGTAGAATTACAGTGTGTTCAATGGATTGTATTGTTGTTTAACAGCATTCATTGTTCAGCTGATGAAACGATTTTCCAAAAAAAGTAGACAAATCTCAATAAAACAGTTTTAAAAATATATCATCTAGGACCTTTATACAGTTCTAGCCATTTTAAGACTGTAATTCTGCCTTGTTTTCATTCTGCATGGAAGGGATAGTTCACCCAAAAATGAAAATTCTGTCATTAAACATATAAACATTGATCAGCAAAGATAAACCGCTCAACCGAACCTGCTTGACGCACGAGAACACACCTCTTGCAGAAGCTGCGTAACACGAGAATGAACCTCATTGGTTCTTGCACGTTAAGCCAACATGCTTGAGCTTCCGTTTACCATAACTGATGTGTAGTTGATGAATGTGATATGTGAATAAAAGCCTAAATTAAATGTTCATCATATAAAGCGATCGAGTCTCTTCAGAAAATTTGGACTAAACCGCTTCATTCAAATGGATTAATTTTACGATCTCTTTATGAACTTTCTGAATCGTCAAAGTGCTAGTTGTGTATCTGTCAATGGAGGGACAGAAAGCTCTCAGATTTCATCAAAAAGAGCTTCATTTGTGTTCTGAAGATGAACAAAAGTCTTAAGGGTTTGGAACGACATGAGGGTGAGAAATTAATGACAGAGTTTTCATTTTTGTGTGAACTAACCCTTTAAATTCAATATGCCATCTAACCTGACTAAGGTCTATTACTTGGAACCTACATTTTAAAAACAAGTTCTATTAAGAATTAAGGGAAATAATAAAATGAGGTTAGTTCATCAAATATAGCTATGTTGTGCAGTAGTACCTTATGAAGTGGTGTTGATCCATCATCATCAGTCAGACATGGATCGGCCCCACGGTCTAACAGTAGCTTGAGCACACTGTGGTGTCCGCAGTAAGACGCCCTATGAAGTGGTGTCGCCCCACCACGAGTCTGTGCGTTCACACAAGCGCCACTGTCCAGGAGTAACTCACACACTGACAGATGTCCTGCTCGACTGGCATAATGCTGCTCCAAAGAAAAAGAAAATCTGGGTTATGCATTATGATGTGATTGCATTCGTGGTGAATTATAAAATGAACAAACCAAAGCAGTGTAGTTTGCCTGGTCCCTCATATTTGGATCAATTCCTTTTTTAATAAACGCCCTGACACTCTCCACATCTCCATCCATTGCAGCTGACCAAATACCTACAAACAAGCAATTCACATGTTTTTGATATACCAACATTGTGTGATATGATGATATATGAGCATAAGCAGGGGATGCACCTCTCTCAAAGTCCATCTCCTCCAGGGTTTGATGGACGCTTGGTGTGGAGCGATGGGCACTACAGGTGCATTGACTTCCATGGGAATCCATCCTAAACGCTATAAACCAGCATAGACCACAGTTTTGTGATATATAAAGTGAAGTGTAAAGTGAATGTAAGTTAAGAACTGTGTGTGAAATAAACGTGGTTACATTTTGTACATACAAATTATTTCATATTTGTTATGGACACTAATGACTAAATCAGTTCTGCTTTTGTTCACATTTCGCATTCACGTTGTAACGAATAATTGACACTTTTGTTTAAGTAACTGAAACAGTTCAAATTCAGAACAACCAACACCTATAAAAGGTGTATAAAACTGTCATACCTGCACACATGAGTTGGGGAATACTGCAACATGAGCCCCAGTAAAGAGATGAGCCGTGAAACCTCTGCGTTCAACAACAGGACGATCTTTCAAAATAAAAGTCCTGCGTATGAGACGTACCATTGACATACCAAAATAAAAGTCCTACAGTAGGCGGCATACCATTGGATCGTTTTGGTTGGGCTAGTCTTGAACTATCCTTGGTTTTTTTTTTTTGGTTAACAAATGTATGAGTTTTGTGAGCACATATGGGTGTGCTGTCTGAGTGTCCACATTATGGAGAGACAGACAGTTTAGATATGATTGTTTCTAATATGCTGATTTGCTGCTCAAGAAACATTATTATCTGTTATTAATATCCACAAAAATATTAAGCATAAACTGTTTTCAAGACTGATAATAAAAAAATATTATTTCTTCAACAGAAAATCAGCATATTAGAATGATTCCTGAAGGATCATGTGACAATGAAGTCTAATTATGCTGAAAATTCAGGTTTGATCACAGGAATAAAATCTTTTTTTTAACATATTAACATAGAAAACAGTTACTTTAAATTGTAATAATATTTCACACATTTATACATTTAAAACCTTTGAATGTTAGTGCATATACCTCCACACACATAAATAAAGACACAACCAGACTTAGATTATAACAGTCTATTTATGGAAACACAGTTCCGTAATAGAGTGCAACAGGGTTCTGTAAAGAGAGAACCGATAGATCCTCCCCTCCACCACTTACATAAATACAGCCTGATACATAAATAAATAGCTGGCACCCTTTCCATAAGGGTCTGATATACATAGAGATCACACTTAAAGTGCAAACGTCTATTTTGATTGCCTTCATTTAACAGGATTGACGGAGTACCAACAATAAAATTTGTAAATGAAAATCAACAGCATGTTTTATAACAAAAAACTCTGAAATGTCAGAAATCTCTGACTGAGATGGTTAGGTTTTCATTTAACCATGCAGCAAATAATCTAGGAATAGTTGAGCAGCATTTTATAAATGTGCTACTTACTACACAGAGTTTTTGGACACAAATGCAAAGTCAAACAGGACAGTATTGATGAGCATATGTTATATCGGAAACACTTTACAATAAGGTCTCATTTGTTAATGATTTATTGTAATAGCAAACATAAACTAACAACGAGCAATACATTTGTTACAGTATTTTTGAAATCTTTTTTAATGTTAGTTAATAAAAATACTGTTGTTCATTGTTTGTTCACAGTGCATTAACTTATGTTAACAGATATAATAATGGATTAGTAAATGTTGAAATTAACATTAACTAAGATTAATAAATGTTGTAGGAGTATTGTTTATTCTTAGTTTATGTTAACTAATGTAGTTAACTAATGAAACCTTATTGTAAAGTGTGATCGTTCTATCATGATAAACATTACATAAGGAAGCACTGTTTGATAATAACCCGACAAATATCACATGACAATTTTTGGTGTGGGTTGGTCTCTTCAACATTTCATTTCAATGAAAAATAAAACATGGGGAAAATAAGAACTGCGAAAAGCATACCATTTCCACATATTATATAATGATATGATAAAATAGCATTTTGGCACCACTGGTTAATTATTGTGCATATTAACCTATGGCTAAGTGTTATTACACAGTTATCAAAAATGAAATAGGTTTTGCAAAATGTGGTTTGCATTTGGTTGAAGTCTTTGTCTGACTGCATGGATTCAATAACTAAAAATAAGAATGGGTTGTATGGGAGGTAGATCAACAAATGGCAAATCGAAAAACAAAATAAGCAATAAATGTCTTTTATGAGTACATTTAAAAACAGAATATATAAGAGCTGTATGTTTATGTTGCATATTTGACACCAGAACTGTCAGTTATATGAGATGTTTAAGGTATATTGTTTCATATTATATATACAAAAAGCTACTATTATATGAGTTTGTTTCGCCAGCGGTAAGCTGTGCAACAATAAGCCTCCTATAAATTCATTGATAAATCTAAAATTCTATAGACATATTTGGTTGTACTGACTGATTGAAAGGTTGACTTCATTATTTGAGACAAAACACAACATGAAACGTATACATTCAGTAAAATCGAACAATAGTTCAACACAAAGCATAAATAAAGACAAAACCAAAAGCATTAAGTTTGGTTTGACAAACGACCTTTTTAAATATTTGGGATCTCTACGATACGCTTTCGATATGTTGGCCATGACTACAGACCCTGGATGTGCACTAGTGCATGAGAGTAAAGCTCAAAGATTAGAGGTGGGCAAAGTGCTAGTATTGCATATTGCACGGGATTGCACGGGAGCGTGAAACAAAAAGGGGGTCGGGGTGAGGGAGTGCTGAGAATAGCTGGCTGGTGAGGTTTCTGGGCAGGGAACAATGTAATTGGTTATCTCACACTTTGGGACATGTGCAGTGGAGTCAGCATCTCCTCAAAGATGGCTCCTTTCACATTTGAACCACGCAGATTCGCTTCCTGTAGATCACAGCCTGAGAGATCGCAGTTCTGCACACACATTACAGAAAATGTTTTTCAGTGCAATAATGGTGTCACTATAGGCCCCAAAATAACACACCTTCAATCAATACTAGCTCCGTTTACAGAGACCCTAAATAATCCGACTGTCATCAGCCTAGAGCACAGTCGAAATAAAAAAGTCACATGTAAACTCGTCACTCGGAATGAATTGACCAATGAATCGACAGGACATGTAAACGCTTTGTTTGTCTGGAATGTTCTCAGCACGTGCAATGATGTAGGAATGGCGTAATGGCGCGTGGAATGAGTTGTTGTTTTTGAACAAAAGTCATGTCAATCTAAAATTCTCCTTCCACTCATCGTTTGTGAAATGGTGCAGGAAGCGTCCCAGCAGTCTTTGCTTCGGACTCTCCTCCACAGACGCCTTGTTTTGGGCACAGGAAGGGTTTTTTAACTGCTTGATAAATACATGCAGCACGGCACAAAGCGTCATGTGCTAGTCTTATCCTACATAGGACCCGCAATAGGTATTAAAGGGATAATTCAACCAAAAATGAAAATTCTGTCATCATTTACTACATACAATTTACGAATTGTTCCAAACCTGCATTCATTTCTTTCTTCAGCTGAACACAAATTTTGCTAACCAAACAGTTGATGGACCCAATTGACTTAGTATTGTTTTTCCATACTATGGAAGTCAATGGTGTCAACCAACTGTTTGTTACCCATATTCTTTAAAATATCTTCTTTTGTGTTCAGCAAAAGAAAGAAATTCATGCAGGTTTGGAACAACTTGAGGGCCAGTACATGATGGCAGATTTGATGATGTTCATTTTTGGGTGAATTATGCCTTTAACACTGCTTTTTAAAACAATGAAAAGGAGGATGTTTAGTATAGAGCCCTTTTCAGTTAGTAAACATGGTGACGTTTTTGTGGGCGGAGCTTAGGTGGAGGCAGAACGATCCCTCTGGCCGCTTCCCTAACGTTAGTTTGCAGGCTTTGTTTGCTTGTTTTTTAACAATTACTGGAGAAAATCCGATTTTATCTTTATGTCCAAGGTCACTTTCTGTCCAGGACAGCGATTGTTATTTGCAAAAGTTAATTTGAACGGACGGAACCAGATTGGCCGACCCGTACACACTCACTCACTGATGGCCTTTCTGACAGGAATAACGCTAACGCACCTCCGGGTGAGTGGCCTGACTTCTACACCTATCCGATAGAGAAACAGAGCGTAAAGAGAAACTGAGGGCATATAAATCTTTAGATGCCTATGACATGTGCTGAATGCCCATGTTCAAGACGTGTGTGGTACGATCCGCAGTTCTGCCTAGCCAGCGCCAAGAAGAAGAGTGACATTACGGTGCAATTTTAATGATGTGAATATTTTCTAGAAAAAAAAAAATCCAGATAGGCCTACAGCATATTCATTTTTCATTGATTCTTGCACCCAACAACACAACAAGATGACATTTAATAATAATAATTTAAGCTCCTTATTATGTAGTCGCCTCCAGGTTTCCCTTTGTTTTGCCTCCAGCTAGCGCCGTGATGTATCTGTGATGTCGGCTTGAAATTGGTCTATGAGATAACAGCTGGAAACTCTGTATATTCGTGCAGTGTGTGCTTTTCAAAAGATCAAATCCGATTTGAAGCTTGTGACATATGAACGCACACATTAACCCGATCAATTTATTTAGTTCATGTAAACACTATGTCCGGATTCATCAATCGGATTGAAATCATTCAAACAACAGGTGTCCATGTAAACGTAGCTACTGTAGCTACTCTCACCTCAAGATCTGTGCCGGCTAATGTAGCGCCTCGCAGGTTACAGCTCTTCAGCTTAGCATTCTTCAGCGTAGCCACACGCAGATTAATACCAGTCATCTGACTGCCCTCCATGTCAACTCCTTTTAGATTAGCCCCTAAAGTGCACAGAGAGTAACATGACAATGCAACATTAATGTGGCATAACTTCCATTAGCAATAATGTTCTATGACTAATTCTGTGCGCAGGAGTTTTACCCTCTAGATTGGCCTTGAGCCCAGAGGGATCCTCAAAGTTACATCCTTTAAGGGACGCTCCCTCTGCGTTGGAGCAGAGCATCTTCACGCCCTGAAGATTAGCACCCTGGAGCACAGAAGAAAGTGATCACGCAAGACTTCCTATCAGTTCAAGAGGATTAAAACCAAACGAAAGCGAGAGATGGTCAGCTCACATCCAGGTTGGCTCCAGAAAGGTCTGCTCTCTCCAGGTTTGAGCAGCACAGGTTTGCATAGGTGAGATTGCTGCGACTCAGATTTGCCATCTTAAAATTAATATAGCGCAAATCCAGCCGAGAAAGGTCCGCTCCACTGAAATTAAGACCCTGAGAGGGGCAAAGACACCTCAATACCAACATCAGACTGACTAATACACCTGACTGAACAGTTGGTCTTCTACCTGACAGCGTAGCTCAGATTTGGTTGGTGTAGCCAGCAGAAAACGAACAAATTCCTTCCGTGAGAGTGGAGAGTGGTCTTCAGGTGGATGAGAATTCTGCATATCATGGAAAAAATGTTATTAAACGTATGCATATACACAACCTCTAAAAAGTTTGGGGTCAGAAAGATGTTTTATTATTGGAAAGAAATTAGTACTTTTATTCATCAAGGATGAATTAAACTGATACAAATATTAAGCAGCACTGTTTTCAACATTGATAATAATTAGAAATAAGCACCAAATAGGCATATTAGAATGATCTCTGAAGGATCATGTGACACTGAAGACTGGAGTAATGATGCTGAAAATTCAGCTTTGATCACAGGAATAAATTACATTTTACAAAATATTACAAAAGAAAACGGTTATTTTAAAATTTTATAATATTTCACAATAATACTCTCTTTATTGTATTTTTTTATCCAATAAATGGAGCCTTGGTAAGTTAATAAAGAAGAAAACGTTTGAAAGGTAGTGTATATATAATAATAATAATACATAATATAATAATACCTTAATGGTGACTTCTAGCTGCTCTGCCAGTTGCTCTATTCCAAAGAATCGAGCTTCTTCTAGTACTCCTATAAAACATAAAAAATGCAACTATCTAAATAATAAAACTGACTTCGGTTAAGATGACAAGAATATATTTTTGTTATTAATTACAATTATTTATTGAACAATGGTGTATTTTATTAAATTTTCCATGGTTGTTACTTTATAAAAAAAAACTTGAATTATAGTGATTTACCAAGATTAAATTTCATTGCAATAATCTACACCCCAAACCTGAATGTACCATCTGTATACCTAATAAACTAGATAAGTACTATCATCGGAGAATGCCACAGTTAACATTTAGGACTCACTCACCGAGTAAGTTGATTCCTTCATTGACAATGATCTGGCCATGCCTCAGGTAATTCAGGATGGGCTCAAAGTACTCTGGGCTTCGATCAATGAGGTAAGCCCCTCGTTCATCCTGCTTATTACCCCATCCATCTGCAGATCAAGAAAGCGGCGAAAGAACTATTTGATGAACCAGCAAAACAAACAATGCTTAAATCAGTCAGTGAGTGTATGGGAACTAAACTTACCCTTCTCTCTGAACATGTGTGCCAGCATGCTGTCAGGCTCCTTACTCACAAGAGTACTCCTTAAACAAGAGCAAACACAGAGAGCAGACATCAGAAATAGACACCTAAACGACAGACTAGTGTTGTTTTAGCATTATTTATATCAGTGGTGTCCAATCCAGCTCCTGAAGGGCCACTGTCCTGTAAAGTTGAACTCAACCCCCAGTTAAACACACCTGAACCAGCTAATTAAGGTCTCACTAAGCATACTAGAAACTTCCAGCCAGATGTGTTGAGGCAAGTTAGAGCCAAACTCTGCAGGACAGTCAGTGGCCCTCCAGAACCGAGTTTGGACACCCCTGATTTATGTACTATTATACTAGGGGGCTGTTGAAGGCTTGATTCTGATTGGTAGAGGAACGTTCTAAGGTGTGTAATTATTTTCAGGGAAACGCAAGGCTAAAGTAATTCCAGGCAGGTCTTACATTTATGTGGCGAACAGGACGGCCGAGGGACGTGAGAGAACGGCGCGAGGCCGGTGGTGCGATTGCTAATGAGCAACACCTGTGAAGCACACCGGTCTCGCATCTCTCACGGAGGAGCGGAAGCATAAAGGAGGAGCGACGACGTTGATGATCGAGAGAGGAACAGGCCTGTATTTTAGTTGTGTTTTGTTTTTGTATTTTACTTTAGTTATATTTATTTTCGGTAGCCAGCAGTCGTCCGCGAGGGGCTGCTGGCGGTATTTTCTTTTGTTTGTTTTATTTAAATAAATTATATTTTGCTTGTTCGCCGGTTCCCGCCTCCTTCTTCCCTGAACATTGTTACACTGGTGCCGAAACCCGGGAAGAGGGAGGAACGCGCTGTCAGAGAGTCCACGCCGGTGTGGGGAATCCGCGGTGCCATCGAGCATGGTGCGCGAGTCGCCGCCGCTCGCCGTGGGCCGGAGCCTGCTGCCATCCGCCGAGCGAGGGGAGGAGCAGGGAGCGGGGGACTCGCGGCCACGGACGCTCGAGGCGGGGCGCTGGAGTGAGTTGCCGGTGGGACGGTCGAGCTCGCTGCCGGCCGCCTGGGTATTGGAGGGGCGGCTGCCATCCGGGAGGGAGAGGAGGAGTCGCCGCCGCTCGCCGTGGGCCGGAGCCTGCTGCCGTCCACCAGTGAAGGGGAGGAGCAGGGAGCGGGGGACTCCTGCCGTCTGCCCAAGGCACCCGAGGAGCCGTCGCCGTCCACCGGGCGGCGGAGGAGCGTCGAGCCGTCCACCGAGGGCTACCCAGCGTCACCGCCAGGCACCGCGGAGGAGATCGCCTAGCTGGTGGGGGACCAGATGGCAGCGCGTTGTGGGAACCGGACCAATTTTTTTTTCCTCTCTCCCCTCTCTCGATCTGTCGCTCCTCATGCTTCCGTCTCCGTTTCCCTCGGTTTGTCTGTCCATACTCCCCAGGGATCGCCGCCGCCGGGGGGGGAGTAGGCACAGGCTCGTGGGTACCCCCCGGCCTGTGAGGGGCGATGGGGGTATGTGGCGAACAGGACGGCCGAGGGACGTGAGAGAACGGCGCGAGGCCGGTGGTGCGATTGCTAATGAGCAACACCTGTGAAGCACACCGGTCTCGCATCTCTCACGGAGGAGCGGAAGCATAAAGGAGGAGCGACGACGTTGATGATCGAGAGAGGAACAGGCCTGTATTTTAGTTGTGTTTTGTTTTTGTATTTTACTTTAGTTATATTTATTTTCGGTAGCCAGCAGTCGTCCGCGAGGGGCTGCTGGCGGTATTTTCTTTTGTTTGTTTTATTTAAATAAATTATATTTTGCTTGTTCGCCGGTTCCCGCCTCCTTCTTCCCTGAACATTGTTACAATTTACATTTATTCATTTAGCAGACGCTTTTACCCAAAGCGACTTACAAATGAGAACAATAGAAGCAGTTAAACTAACAGTAGGACAACAAAATGTAAGTAATATAACCTTTCTCAGTTTAATCTAACGCAGAGCCCATTAAGGTTTTTTTTTTAATAGAAAGGAAGAGAAAGTGTTAGTATTACTGGAACAAAAGTAAAGCTAAAGTAATTCCAGGCAGGTCGTGACCGCATTACAGCTCCATATCACTTCGCCAAATGATTTCAGTTATTTCAAAGGTCCTTAAAGCCGACAACAGCAAAACAACCAAAACCTACAACGATACTGAGCTAAAAAATAAATATAGTAATGAATTGGGTAAAAAAAAAAACTTCCACGGGCAGTGTACGGACACACACACGCACAGAAACGTGTTGTCAGCGCTGCTCTGACGATTTTATCAATATAATAGTTAAGCAACTTAAATGCCACATGACATTTCTCACTAGCGAGGTAATAACAGCGCTGTTCTTAAAGCAGATAAACGTACAGTTTTCACTATTAGTAAAGATGCTGCCGTGTTGAGAGACACACAGACTCAGGTAATTCTTAACCTCTCTCTCTCTCTCTAATAACCGCATTAGTCTGCTATCAATGGCTCAAGCCTCCGATACTAGCTCTAAAATAAAGTTTTGGAATTAAGAAACGGAGGAGTGGAATTAGATGCGTGAGGAGTGTAGCCCTAGTATAAGCAGAATAATTGACTCGAGTCCATTGAATTATTAGAAAATAATGCACACCTGAGGTGTAATTATCTACCACTTCGGGTGAGCATTATTTCCTAATAATTCAACGGACCATCGTCAATTATTCCTTACTTAATATAACCACTCAAGATTAAGCATTGCTGGGATTTTACTGGTTAAGATGGTTTCCTTCTTGCCAAAAAACACCTCTTAACTATTGTCAAATCGCTTTATTTCCTTTCACTTATTTATTAGTTTACAAAAATATATACTAAGAGTTGTTCCAGTAATAGATAAGAACTTGTTATTTCAATGAAAGTTACAGTAACCCAACAAGACATGGTTACCTAGTGGTTGTGAAATGCCGCCCACCAATATTCAGCGTCAGCCAATCAGTGTGCGATCCTGAGATGTCATCTGACGTTCTCCCATCACTCTGAGGATCTAAAACACAAACACAGTCATAGTTTTACACACTGACCTATATGTACACCTTTAGTTTCACTGAATAATGATAATAGATTTTATGCAACAGTGACTTTTTACACTTTTATGAAAAAAGACTTTAAGCTATTCATTTGAGAAAACAAAATGATGTTGACTCACCGATGAAAGCGTCTCCTTCTGACACATATAGCACATCATCATCTCTGTGGAATACATACAATAGCCAGTCAGTATATCCAATACATTACCTCGCATTTGCCTATCCCACTCAAGAATCAAGTACAAGGCTCCGGTGTAATCGGTTACACTTTATTTCGATGGTCCCCTTCAGACATTATATTGAGTATAAGTACAACCCCAAATCAGAAAAAGTTGGGACATTTTGTAAAATGCAATAAAATCAAGCATCTGTGATTTTTTTCATTCTATTTAACCTTTTATTAACTGACAAAAGTACAAAGAAACGTTTTCCAATGTTTTCACTGACCAACATAATTGTATTTTGTAAATATATCCAAATTTTGATCTTGATGGCTGCAACACACCCCAAAAAAGTTGGGACGGAGACCAAATAAAAGTGAAAAGATTATCCAAATTAGATTATCCAACTATTTTGAAACAGTCCACAATGAGCAGGTGAATTGCTAATAGTTGAGGTTATCATGTTTGGGTGTAAAAGTGCTTCTCAGTCTTTTTAAGCAAAGATGGGTCATGGCTCATCACTTTGTGCCAAATATCTTGAGAGAATTGTCAAACAATTAAAAAATCACATTTCTCAATGCAAGATTGCAAAGCATTTATGACTTTCATCATCCTCCATACATAATATTGTCACAAGATGCAGGGAATCCAGAGAAATCTCAGTCTGTGTTGGGTAAGGCAGTAGACGTGTAATGTGCGTGATCTTTGAGCCCTCAGATGGCATTGCACAAGATACCATCATGCTACTCTGTCAAATACAGCCACATGTGCTCTGGAGTAATTTGGAAAACCATTTTCACTGAACACAGTCTGACGCTGCATCAAGAAATGCCACTTGAATCTCTGTTACGCAAAGAGAAAGCTTTACGTCAGTTCTATGTGGAGATGCTGGCGAGTTCTCTGGGCCTGAGCTCATCTCAGATGGTCTAGAAGACAGTGGAAATGTCTGCTGTGGTCAGATGAATCCATGTTTCAGCTTGTTTTTGGGAGGAAATGGAATTGAGTTCTCAGTCCCAAAGATGAAAGGGACCAACCAGACTTTCACCAGCGACAGTTGCAAAAGCAAACATCTGTCCTGGTATTGAGGTGCATCATTGCAAACGGTATGGGTAACTTGCATTACTGTGAAGGTACCATTGACATGGAGGCATATATTTGGATTGTACAGAGACATAAACTGCCATCAAGATGACATCTTTCCTGAGAAGCAAGACAATAGCAGGCCTCATTCTGCACGTGCTACAACTGAGTGGTTTCTAGACACTGCAGCATCGAAGGGACGTGCCTGCCTGTTTACTGCAGTCCAGATCTGTCTCTTATGGAAAATGTATGACCCATCATGAAAAGGAGCATCAGGCAATGATGACCACAGACTGTTGAGCGGCTGTCTGGTATCAGACAAGATTGGGCAAATATTCCACTAGCAAAACTCCAACAATTAGTATCCTCAACTCCCAAATGATTAAAAAGTGTAATTAAAAGGAAAGGTGGTGTGACACAGTGGTAAACATGTCTCTGTCCCAACTTTTTTGGGGTGTGTTGAAGCCATCAAAATAAAAATGTGTTCATATTTACAAAATACAGTTATGTTGGTCAGTGAAAACATTGGAAAACTTTTCTTTGTACTTTTGTCAGTTAAAAAAAAAGGGTTAAAAATAATGAACAAATAACAGATTCTTGATTTTATTGCATTTTACAAAATGTCCCAACTTTTTCTGATTTGGGGTTGTAATACTGCACCCATCATGGGGGCCCCAGTGACTGAAAGATGTTTTACAAATAAATTATATTTTCAATTTGAAAGTAAATCTGCATATTGTATGTATTGTTTATAAAATCATAGTAAATTCACATCAAGATTAAAATAGAATTTGGTAGAATAAGGGGTTAGGGTTAGTAGAAAAAGTTGACATGTATATGTGAAGTTACTTTTAGTCAACAGAATGTCTAAAGAGGACCATCGAAATAGTGTTACCAGGTCATCTTTGTTAACTCATTTGTTTATTTAAAGCAGGTTTAAATAACAGAGAATAGCAATTTGTTTTTGTTTTTTTCATATTGTTCCCATCATTGTCTTTCATAAATGAATGAATGATAGTTGAAGAATGCCGATGCAACTGTACCTGATGAGCGCTATGTCATCTATAAGACCACCTTTCCCATTATATAAGTTACAAGCCCTGATTCCCAATTTATTGCTGGCGACTGTCAAAAGATCAGGCAGAGTCCCATAAACGGCTATAACCTGCATAAGAAGCAAAGACGTGAAGGCATTAATATTGCAATGTTTGCATTACAGTGTTAGAATGTTTATTACAATAATTGGTTACACTTTATTTTAAGGTGTCTGTGTTGCAGTGAATTTATACATTTAAGTACTGAGTAATATTAATTAACTACATATACTTACTAGGGTTAGGAGTACGGTTTGGTAGTATTAGTATAAGTTGCATGTAATTATGCATAATTTATAGTTATTACTATAGTAACTAGATGTAACATATGTAACAAGGACACTGTAAAATATAATGTTACCCAATCATTATTATGGAAACACTTTATAATAAGGTTCCATTTGTTAAAAAGTGGTTAACTACCCTAGTTAACATTAACTAATATTGAAAACATTTTGCATTTTTTTTAATCTCAGTTAATGTCAACATTTATTAATACATTATTACAATAAAAAGTTGTATCTGTTTATATTATTTAATGGACCTGCGCTGATAAGAACTAAAAAGAACCAGTTGTATTTTTAATAACTAATGCTAACAAAGATTAATAAACAAAACTAACGTATTGCTCATTGTTAGATCATATTAGTTAATAAATTAACTAACTTTAACTAATGGAACATTATTGTAAAGTGTTACCACCCTATTATAATCATCAATGCAAGTTGTTGTCTGGATGGATAATGTGGAGTGAATAAAGCAATATCTTTCACTATTATAGAATATAGAATACTAAAAATAGAATACTAGTATTGTAACTGAATACATATGAAATATGCATGTTTAGTATATAAATGAATAAAAATGTATATAGTAAAAAAAAATTAAATGTATTGACGTAACTAGTTAATGTTGGTAGTGTCAATAAAATACATAAATGCATTTACGAGGTATAATAATAAACAATAATGTTAAAATAACAGTAGAGCTAGCTCTTATGTGGCCTTACCATATCATCAGGAGTAAAATAATAACTTAAATGTTTTGAGTTCTAACCGTTTTCTGTGTCTTTATTAAATAAAGTGAAACACAGTCATAGTTTCATGCGATTAACAGGACATCACTGTGTGTCCACACAACACTTACTGGAGTTGGCCAGGCTAAACGTGTACTGCGTGTGTTCACTCACCTTGCCATTTTTGGAGGTTCCGTTGACAAAAAGCGTCACCCTACGCATGCTTTGTTTGCACAAATTTAAAGTTTTAACTGTACAAATATTAATAAATTAATATCTCGCTAACTTATCTATGTATTAAACTAATACCTACGTAAGGAGTGTAGGAAGAACCAACCTAGCTACATTGTATCAAGATGACGAAGAAGCTGTCCAATCCAAATGCGAATACGGTTGCAGACCTCGACGATTGACCAATCACAGGACGCGTTTCATAAACCGGGGCCTGCGTATCGGACCAATCGGACACAATTGTGGCGTTGGTAATTTTAATGAGAAACTTGCCTGGTGAGAATGGAATTTTGACGCAAGGGAAATGATTACCTCAGTGACTGTGGGCTGCTCAAGTCAAGCTACTCATTCATTACAAAGCCGTATATAGGACTGCGGGAAGTATTTTGGAAGTCCCAGCCTACGATAGACTGTAAACAAACTGTCAAGCTGAGGTAAAATCAAAAAAAAAACAACAAAAAAAAAATCCAAAATCTCATTCTCATTCACTCTCATTCTAATGCAAAATTTAGAATTGTAAAAATAAGAATTGGGGGAATATGAAAAAATAAAGAAAATAATTATGTAGCTAAGTATTCGATGGTTTAAAAATGATATATGCAGCATACAAGACTTTATTCTACACTAGGGGGCAGAGTAGGACACATCTTTTTATTTATTTATTTATTTTGATCTTCTTACTTCGTTCCTATTCGTTTAACATGACATTCCAAGAAATTATCAATTGTTTATTTACTCTTGTGAACTATACATATATAGAATTTGTTTTGACAGCCTTCACATGCACACACAATCTAAATTATCATTCACATTTATTTGTATTGACAAAACAAGTAGTATTATAAAGAATATGCATCAAATTGTAAAAATTTTCACCCACATACATTCAAGGTCAACTGTGTGTTCAGGGACTAATAACATGAACATTATGATGTCCTATATAGTAATTGTCTATAAAGATCTAATGCAAGTAAAGTAGTCATTTCTGCATGCTCACACTTGTTTATTACAGTAATTGTTACTTTAATAGTTCATTTATTAAGTGCAATGAGAAACTCTTAATCTGTTAGAGCTGCTGCAAATTTACAACTCAACTGCTCACCGAGTGAGCCTATTATCTTTTGTAATACTGACAGTAGGCCTATTAAAAAATCCCCATAAGGTAATATTGTTTCTTGGCCAACAGATGTGTTTGCCCTTCTATCTGGAGCATTTAGAAAAAAATAAAATTGGCCACATGTAGAATCATTGATAAAAGACGTTAAACAATAAGGCAGCGAGTGATAATATCCTGCTTATAGCTGTCTGATTCTTACACGGTGGCCCCAATCTTATCTTCTGTAAAAAGGCTGTCTTCCAGAATGTCCCAGTGTGTCTGTAACTGCCCACATGCTCTGCAAACACAGGGCCGATAATCACTTCTCTTACTGTTCACAAAATTTCCTTCAGCTAAAGGGAAGTTTCCAGTTCTCCCTTGATTTCCCGTTCAGGTTATTTGGGTTGGGTATTGCCTTCTTGAAAAATAAATGAGATAAGAGCCGTATGTGCACACACTATATAGAGTGTGTTTTCTTTACACAGGTTTACAGAGATAACGTTATGACCTGATTTATATTCAAAATTGCTGTCAAGCATGTAAGGTTTACCTCCTGAACTGACCTTGTAAGACTTATTAGTTGTTATCAATTGGGATGTTACCCAGATTACTTCTAGTCTTATATTGTTTGACTGATTACACATTTAATCAGTAAATGTGGAACCAAAGCACAGCTGTGCCACGGTTTCGTTTAGACTAGAAATACAACAAATCCATTCTAAAGCCTTCTCTGTCACTCTGACAATACACATTAAAAGTCACGTTATCATCTGAACTGGACTGATGGAGCAGGGTAGCAGTGACATGTGAAAGTGCCTATATTTTGCTTTTTCGAATATCACCTTTCATGCAGTGTGTAATATAGCTGTTTACGAATGTAAAAGGTCTGCAAAGTTTAAAGACCGAACTGCACAACAAATACATTAATTGTCTCCTAAATGAAAGAAGCAATTCTGAACTGCCTGAAAGGAGTCGTCAGTAATTCCAGTCTTACTTCCTGTTACAAACCTACGTAAAATAATACATTTGCATAATGCCAGTCTCCAGTCTTCATTGGCTGCTTGTGAACAACGTCTACTTTTCCCCTCAAACACTGTAGTTGTAGTTGAGACCGGAAGAGTTTGTTTTGTGTTGTTGACGTGTTGAGAAGATGTTTTCTGCTGCGAAAGCAAGTGCACCTCTGAAGGATGAGACACGCTGGAATTGGGACGGTAAAACTAACGCCATTGTTGAAGTTTGTATCCCTGTATCAAGATCCGGAGCTGAAATTTAGATATGCTAATGGGCATTTGGTTTCCGACCCGCTTTGTAAGTGGTACATTAATCTCAACAGACTGGGCCATCCGACCAATCAGAGCAGAGCAGGCTCTCAGAAAGGAGGGATTTAGAGAGGTCGAATCTTTTATCGAACTGTTTCAGACACTGTGAGAAAAGAGCTGATGTTTCAATGTATATTATGAGAAAATTCAATTGTTTTTGACCTTGAATGCATGTAAACATATTTTAGGAGATTCCAAAACCAAATTAGTCACTTTAACCTTAAAAGGATATGGAAAAGGTTTGAAAAAAACTCAAACTAAAGTTGATACAATGGTGGACCTCCTCTACATTCAACATTTTCTGCTTTTTTTTTCAGAAGATACAATGACATTTTGATGGAATTTTCTGTTGAATGGGATAAATAACTTAAGATCGGCATGAAAAGGAAGTTTCTATAGTCTTTTCTTACCTATTGTGACATATATCTGTGGCTTCTTAAACAAACAAAAAAATGTAGGCCGGGACTTGATTTTGTCCATTGGGACTTGATTGGATGGTTGTGGTTTGCTATCGGTGGATCTCATGCGATTGACAGTTTGCCCCGCGCTCGTGCCAGTAAACATACATGAGATGAGATGTTGCTGCAAGAGAGAGGGGAAGTTATTTTGATTAAAGATTACGAGGCACATGAATTAACAAAAAAATAAAAGATGCATGGGGAAATCAAGAAATCATTTATACTGTGATATTCCATAAAATATAAGAATTGTGCATTTTGATGACTTTAAAAGGAATAGTTCACACCTAAATAAACATTCTGTCAGTATTTCTCTGTGGAAGAAATTTTGTGGAAATACATTTTTCACACTGGGCTTTTTTCCATACAACAATTCTTCATAATCTCCTCCATATACAGTGGAGAACAGGATTGTCATATATTATAACTCTATGTATTATTTGTTATATTGAGAGATTTTTTTACATGTACTCACACATACTAATGTAATATTTCAGAATATGAGTTTGAAATGACATGGCGGTGAGTAAATATCAACAGATTTTGCCTTTTCGTAGTAAACGTTGACTGGTTTGCCGTAGGTCTACTTTGTGACATACCTCCACTAAGCTATAGCAGTGTTAGAGTGTAAAACGTACTGTACTGCATAAAGAGGGAAGTGTAAACAGCAGTTATTACTAAGCTTCTGTCTTCATGCGTGACTTGTGTAAATTGTCTCTAAGCAACTGGGGCTCTCAATATGGTTCTGAAATGGCTAATGGGTTGTAAAGTTCACAGAAAATTATGATAAACAACTATGCCGAAAGGGGGAAGACTTTTATATTTACCCTCTAGAGTAACATGCCATTGAGGGTTGCCGGTTGTGTTTTGCTGAGATGTTGCTGAGGCTGATGAAAGTCACCGTGAAACATTTCTTCAGTTTTGAGGAAACACCGGAGTTGTGTAAGAGCAACCCTTGTGCCAGTGGGTCGTCTGAAAGCTGCACCAGTCCATGAATAAAGCATCAGGTGCCGTGCAGCTCTGATTTGTTTTTTAGGAACTCTTTGAAATAAATCAGATGGATAAATAATAAATGCATACAGTCGGAGAGGAGACAAGATAAGACAAACACAGAGAGAGATGAAGGATGAGAAAAGGAAATCGCAAACACTAAGTTACCTTAAAAACATCTTTAATTACTTCCTAATCATGACTTTTATCAGTAGCTTCCTTATTGGATCAACAGAATTGCTTTATAACAATAACATAACTATATTTGAATTTTATAACATAACATTATACATTTTCACAAATATAGGCTATTAATTATACAAATCATGTTGTTATGCAACTATGCATTGTTTTAAACAAGAAAATATTTTTCCTATTAACTTTACATAATACATTTGCATAAAATATATTTTACACTTAAACAACCAAAATACATGTTGCTATATGGCTGTAAATCTGTACCACAATGGAAAATAGGAGAGAGAAAAAAAATCCTTTCAGAAGTTGATGTATAAATATACCAATTCACATAAGAAACTCTTGGAACACCTGCAAACTCAATCTGGTTGAATTTTATCATTAACAATTTAATATCGCTCCTAAAGCTGAGCTCATCTTCCCTTTAGGAGTTCTCTCTACTTGCCCTTTCTGTAGAATATATCTGTTTAATTTGTTTCATAGATACAAATCATTATATTGTGTATATAGTGTTATATTTATGCTAGTAAGCATGTTATATAGTAAGTGTATTACTATAAACACTTCTAATGAAATAAATAAATTCAGTAATATAAATGATTTCACTATCTAAAAACAATACTAACAAGGAAATGCATTAGAGGTACAGAACTGCCATTTATGAAAATGATCATAGGAACCATTTTAACATACAACTTAGAAAAGAAAAGATATGTAAATAAAAAAAAAACATTGTCAAAGTTGCAGAAATCAAGATGTACAAGAAAAGTGTTTAAGAGCACAAGTGCCAGATAGGTGCCAGTAGCTCAGGGAGGAGCTGGTGGCTCATGGAGCCAGGGAGGAGCCGGTAGCTCAGGGAGGAGCCGGTAGCTCAGGGAGGAGCCAGTAGCTCAGGGAGGAGCCGGTAGCTCAGGGCGGAGCCAGTAGCTCAGTAGCTCAGGGAGGAGCCAGTAGCTCAGTAGCTCAGGGAGGAGCCGGTAGCTCATTAGCTCAGGGAGGAGCCGGTAGCTCAGTAGCTCAGGGAGGAGCCGGTGGCTCAGTAGCTCAGGGAGGAGCCGGTAGCTCAGTAGCTCAGGGAGGAGCCGGTAGCTCAGTAGCTCAGGGAGGAGCCGGTAGCTCATTAGCTCAGGGAGGAGCCGGTAGCTCAGTAGCTCAGGGAGGAGCCAGTAGCTCATTAGCTCAGGGAGGAGCCAGTAGCTCAGTAGCTCAGGGAGGAGCCGGTAGCTCAGGGAGGAGCCAGTAGCTTAGGGAGGAGCCGGTAGCTAGTGGCTCAGGGTGCCAGGGAGGAGCCGGTAGCTCAGGGAGGAGCTGGTAGCTCAGGGGGGACCAGGGAGGAGCCGGTAGCTCAGGGGGCCAGGGAGGAGCCGGTGGCTCAGGGGGGCCAGGGAGGAGCCGGTGGCTCAGGGGGGCCAGGGAGGAGCCGGTAGCTCAGCGGGCCAGGGAGGAGCCGGTAGCTCAGGGGGCCAGGGAGGAGCCGGTGGCTCAGGGGGCCAGGGAGGAGCCGGTGGCTCAGTAGCTCAGGGAGGAGCCGGTAGCTCAGTAGCTCAGGGAGGAGCCGGTAGCTCAGTAGCTCAGGGAGGAGCCGGTAGCTCAGTAGCTCAGGGAGGAGCCAGTAGCTCAGTAGCTCAGGGAGGAGCCGGTAGCTCAGTAGCTCAGGGAGGAGCCGGTAGCTCAGGGAGGAGCCAGTAGCTCAGGGAGGAGCCGGTAGCTAGTGGCTCAGGGTGCCAGGGAGGAGCCGGTAGCTCAGGGAGGAGCTGGTAGCTCAGGGGGGACCAGGGAGGAGCCGGTAGCTCAGGGGGCCAGGGAGGAGCCGGTGGCTCAGGGGGGCCAGGGAGGAGCCGGTGGCTCAGGGGGCCAGGGAGGAGCCGGTGGCTCAGGGGGGCCAGGGAGGAGCCGGTGGCTCAGGGGGGCCAGGGAGGAGCCGGTGGCTCAGGGAGTAGCCAGTAGCTCAGGGAGGAGCCAGTAGCCCAGGGAGGAGCCGGTAGCTCAGGGACGAGGCCGGCAGATAGCACCCCACACCACCAAATTTTCTTGGGAGTAGCTACGGAGCTACACACAATATGGCTGTAGCCGTCAAGGAGATATTACCAAAGATATTAATCAAGAGTCCTGTATTCTGTCACAGCGGCTGCTATAATGAGCGCATGATGGTGGAGAATCCAAAAGAAACACTTTATTATGAAAGAAAACAAACACGTAGGAGTTCACAGGAGAAAAAACAGAGGAACACAACCACCAAAAAATTTGTGAAAAAGACGCTGACTGCTCCTGCTTGCTCTTTATTGAATGATCTTTTAGCCGAAGCGCCCAGGGTTGAATGCTGCACTCTATGCACAGTAAGGCTGGATGCAAACACCAGAGAGAGAGGCAGAGCGATCCCACGGTGAGCTGCAGGCAAAGTAGCAATTAAAATAGCTGTTTTCGGAGTAATCTCCTGGTAGCAATAAAATTGCTTTTGTTTGCTCTTTGCAAAAATGTACTCTTTGTAGAGTTGAATGGAAAGAGCAATCGCTGTGCAACCGCTTGGCTCCGAAGCAAAATATGAATTAAAGTGAGTAATGCCGGTCCTTTTTATACCCGTATGTCCGGGTAGGTGTGACTCAGCATGCAAATCTCACTGGCCAATGTTCATTGGCTCGTTTTCTTACCACTTTGGAGGTGATTAGGCTCCCAAAACGTCGAGGCCCCTAATACGCCAGTCCGACATAACGTCGAACGTGACTGACTGAATGGGTATTCAGGGCTTATATAAAGACTGGGTAATCAAGGTAGAAACAGAACAGGTGTGGTGAACTAATTGGCAACCATGGAAACAAACTAGTGGCGGGAGCCATGGGCTCAAGTTTTTGTTTTGTTTGTTGTAAGCACATGGCTTTTTATGTTTGTTTCTTTTTTGCCATGTGCTCTCCTGTCTATTATCTTACCCCGGCCATCTTGTTAACTGATAATTGGTTTATTTGCCCCACCTGTCCTCTCCTGTTACATGCTTTGTGTGCTCTCCCTATTTATTCTCCTTGTGTTTGCAGTCCTGCACGAGTTAGTCATCGAAGGTATCCTCATGCGTCCTGTTCCTGCCAAGGCTTGCTCTCTCATTGATGTCTTACAGAGGGTGGTTTTTGTGATATTTTTTGTATTAATAAAAAGCCCATTGCTCTGCTCTACCCATTTATAATTATGCAAAACTAAAAAGTGTAATTAGGATTTCAGAGAAAACCAGAGACCTACCTGCAGAGTTCCGATCTGTCTGTAATTATCAAGATTTTAATGATCTGTTTCAGTAATGTAGGAGCTGAACTTTGCAGGAAGGTAGATCTCCAGGAACATGATTGGGCACTCCTGCAGTAATACAACTTTTTTTTCTTCTTTTTTTTTTTGCGCATAAGAAAAGTTACATAAGAAATGCATTTAATGGCACAAGGTATTGCAGAAGATGGAGTCATTATTTTGGGTCACAGATGGAGGAAAACTGTCATCTATACCTTCTACACTGCGTTTGCTCGTATTTGGAGGAGACTGAGAGCACCGGTAGATCTGTTATCTTTGACTTCTGCAGCACAGCATGAGGCATCAGATCAAAGACCAAGGAAATGGTGTTTCAGATGGTAAAGTAACATCTCACTCTGCTCCTGTCTGGGCTGTCCATGGGTAAATTATTTTTCTTACAGCGATGGAATTAATTGGAAAGTACCGAGAGAGTTTTTGTGAGTGAGTCACAGTTTCACTCAGTTTGGACTGTGTTTTCCTGTTTGCACCATTTCCCGCCACTAATTTGTTGTCATGGTTTCTGATCTGGTTTTCATCACTGGCAACTGTGTTTTGGTATTCACCTCATTTATATTTGAATTTTAGTTCCCTTGTTTCTTGTTTTCGGGTCTCGTCTTTGGTTGATGTATGATACGCTACTCTCTTTATGTAGATTTACCTGTGGATTTATTAAAGACTGCCTTATTTCCTTCATCTTCGTGTTTGTGTGTGTTCTAGCATCATAGTCCATGACATCAGCTCTGCTCTTCTCTGCGGATTCTGTTTGAGGCATAACGGTGTACGTACAGTTTACTATAAAAGAGATGAATATCCGAAACGAATGTCTTTACATGCACGTTTTATTCCTGCTGATCTAAACATATTTTTCTATATGCTTCAAGAAAAATAATATGGTATTTGAAAAGTTATTACCTTAAACCAATCAATATTCTGTTTGCTATAAGATTAAATGTGTCTAAAAGTGTCATTCCCCAACCTCCAGCTGTTTTGACTGCAGTCATGGAGAGGCTGTGCAGTTTTGTTGGGTGAGAAGGGAACACCCTTGATGAATATTTTATGAGCAATCATTCAGCTAGTTTTCTGTGGCATGACAGCTGTGAAGAGGCCTATGCTCTCTTGAAACATCCTTTCTGTCAAATTGAATGGCATGCAGAAAAAGATGATAGTATGAGTATTTGTAAAATCCCATCAGCTAACTTCAAGTTTAATGTAAAGCTAAGTGACTTTACCATCAAATAATATTGTAAAGCTTACGTTTATTTTATTTAACAGATATTTTTGAGTAAGACATCTTTGTTAATTAAACTACAGGACAGGACTCAAACTTACATCCTATCATGTTATACAAAAGGACTGCGACCACTGGACATATGAATGTATGTAATAACAGCATTTAACATTTTAACAATGTGACAATTTTGAGTGAAACTGAATTTTTCAGTACGAAATAAATGTAGAGTTGGCTTAATTTGATCCATTAATGATTGAATCTCATGAAGTATTTAAATAATTAATTTTTTTTTTCTCAACCTCCGGGGCCTGGTTATGTAATAGTAAGTTTGATGAAAGCTTATGAAAACATGCAAAAAAACCTTCTTTTTACATGCTACATTCAATCAAACAATGTCCAAAGATTTTGGCCTGATGTATTGTTTTTCTTCAAATATGCACATGACATACACTTTAATTCAGAGGGTTGTTATCCATCAAGCTGGTTTTAGGTGATTGATACAAGACTAGTTTGGAAGCTTATGTATCCCAGAAAGCATATAAATCATATTTATTTCTTGTAGTGCCACAGTTGCCAGATGATGCATGGTGCTTCTGTGTGTCAAATCCTGATATTCATGATGACGCTCATACATAAAAGTGATATGAAATCTAAGTTTCTTTTGAAAAGAGAAATTCTAGTCTACAATTTAACTTCATAATGAGTAGTAAAGCATCTGCCTTAAAACAAATTGTCATCATTTATTTATTCATTTATTTATTTAACACATTTTGTTGTTCCTCTATTATTATTATTTTTTATCAGCACAACAAGTGATACATTTCTGAGTGAAACAGGATCTTCAGCATGAAATTTTGTCTGTGATTTTGTCATTGTAATTTGGATATTATGGAATATATGAGTAATATTATTAGTTAATATTATTTTTATTCTGTGTGGCTTTGGTTATGTCAGCAGAAATAAAGGTATGTTCCCGAAGCCAATAAAGCAATAGCATTTTATGGGTCATAACTACGATGTAAACTAAAAACTATACTGACTAATGTAAAAGAGGCCAAAAAAGGACAAGCTCCTTTTCAAGAACTTCTTTTCCTGAGATGAGGAATTCTTACTGCTTTCTTGATTCTATAATGTTGTCTTTAAATATAAAATGAATAAAAAATATTAATATCTGGGGCTAATGAAAGTAATGTCCTCTTGCAGAGAAACACTTCTGTCATGCTTAACTGGAATCGAATACTGTGGGCTGCAGCTGGATTCTTTCAAGGATCGGCCAGTGCTCAGTTTTTCTCATCTTTACTTATCACAAGACTTCATCCATCTGTCAACACATTAGTCCTCGGGTCAGCAGTGAGAAAGCAGTCAGGATACGGATTCATCAAGGCCGAATGAAGCTAAATGATCAGGACCTTCTGTTGGTCTCCTCTCCTCCCAGAACCCCTGTAATAAATGAAGCTCATTTACAAGTTAATAGCTGCCCTCATTTGTCAAGCCTTATTTCCATGTTTATCTGTTTCCAGCTGATGCATAATGACTTTGAGCATGTTTTCCACAATTTATCCACATCTACAGAGGAGTAACAGTGGTCAAAGGTGCTTGTTGATGGAATGAAGCTGCATTATTCATTCTGAAAGGATGTGGATAAAATCACTTGCTCTATGTTGCCTTTTTTTAGCAGCTGTTATTGCTAATGGTCCTTCCTCCACAAAATGACCATATAAACCAGCAAAAACAAAGAGAATGGAGAAAAACAAATATGACAAATGACTTTTTCCAGTCACGAATACATATTAAAGGTGTATTCAGTAGTTTGGTGCTAATTTTAAAACGTTTTTACAAGGTTTTACAGAGTCGAATGAATAGTGTAAACTCGCATGAGATGAAGTCTTATAATAGTCATCATAAAAGTTTCCTATAACAAAAAGTATTTTAATTACGTTTAATTAAAGGTCACCAATCTATTTTGCCATGACGTGACCAACGTTGTTTCACTAAGAGAATCCCTGTGCTTATTGACGTCCTCTGTAGATACGCTAGTAGCGTAGCGCTCTTTGGTGATGCGAAGAGCGCAAATCAGACTACGAACATCTAATACCATTGTGGTGTCGGTACTTAAAGTACATGAAGAACAGTGATGCTAATGCTAGCTAAAGTACTAATTAATGCACTTTTAATCCATATTTGAATGTACAAATATTTGTCTTTTCAACTATAGTTTCGCCAATATGCCACAGTTGCTATATTTGAAGAAGCTACAAACATACAATACATTTTTGCATCTGGCAAATGCTTATATTTAAGTCCCCCTGTGGAGAAAATCCATCTTTTAATGGTGTTAATATGTCTATGTGGTGTTTTCAATATGCTTTAAGACAAACCATGTGCAAATTCATAAGTCGACAGCATTGCTGAGTATTTTCTTTTTAAAACTGCAGTGAACCAAAGACAGTCTCAAAAACACGGTTTGAAATCGCTGGTGTTTCTGACGTCACAAATACCTTGTAAACAATCAGATCAACGTGTGATCGTCAACCAGTGGATCTCTGATTCAAGCTATGTTAAGGCATTAAGAAAAAGAAATTCCAAGGAAAACCGTTTCAATGTGTAATTTTGGTGATCAAAGATGATTTTTAAGGGATGAAATTATTGACTACAGGGGGGCGTTAAAAAAACAACAGTTGGGTCATCTACATTTTAGCCGTCCCTGCATTCCATTGGAATCAATCTCATTTCATTACCATGCCAGTACTATCCATGCTCTACTATGGTTTTTACATTAGTAACTATATCTGTGACACTATTTTGGTTGGTAGTACTCTACCATTGTACATATTTGTGAGTTTTCAGGCAAGGTTGCATGTCCATGTTCCTTGTGTTTGAAAAAAGACACACAAAGGGCAAAGCTTGGGCATGGTACAAGCTCCCTTTATAAATATAGTGCTTCTGCAGAACATTTCACACACAGTTCATACACAGAGAGCTTCCATAATCGCATGCCTTTATTTGTATTTGTGCTTGATGCTTTACAACTGTCATTTAGTGTAATTGCTTTAGGGTAGAGCAGGTGCTGGATCTCAGCTGTAATTAAATAGTCTATTTCAGTGCATTTCAGACAATCCATTTAGTATTCCATTTAATGTTGTGCTATAATATTTCTGTAACAGATACATGAACACAAAATGACGAATGAGATCTATTTACACAAGTGTCACATGTGGTTGTGGGGACTGGTGATGTTTAAATAAATAAAGTACTGTTTTCTTCCACCCAGCAAATGGTGTTCTAAACAGAAAGATGATTAAATATCCCAAACGATTCAGACTGTCTTTACGTGAGGTTATCCAGGATTCTTGTGAATTCCACACGTTCATGTCTTGCTTTTGCAATAAAAAATATTTAATGTTGGTGATAAAAATGTATACAGGATGTGCTCGTCTGTGTTCTTTTATCCTCTGTTAACCTCAGAACATGTCTTTTGGTGCCATTTAATAATACCAATACTCCAAATATGGATACAAAACTCTGAGACTTGACATGCTGTGAATAAGGCATGAATTTCACAGTTGCTCATTTAAGGCAGGTGAGAACTGAATCCTAAGGCAAAAAGGCAAATTGGATCATAAGAATGGGAGGTAGAAAGCGAGAAATAGCATATGGTGGGAAAAAACAGATCTTATTATAGGTATGGGCTGGTGGATAGAAAGAGAGGAAATTAAAGTGACAGACGCTCATTAATACAGCTCATTCTGCTGTCTGTGTCCTGTCAAGTCTCTTTCTCCGGTTTTCCATGAAGCTGTCAGATTATTTGTCTACTTAGCAGGAATTACTCAAACTCCCATTCACACTCATTAGAAGTGAAGTCAGACTGCTCTGGCACGACATGCTACATCCTAATAGGACCTATTATGTGAGGTAATGAACATTTTATTCAAATTAAAGTACATGTGGAAGAGAAAGATATGTTGTGTGAGACTCGTTTCTATTCATTTTTTAGATATGCATGACCTGATGTAGACCTAGATGTAGTATGTCCATAAAGCACCTTCATACATCAGCTGGGATGTCTCATTTGAGTGCTCTGTGCAATCCTTTCATTTGAACTCTGTGAAGCAGTTATTCAGCAGTTTACTCAATTCAGAACATGACACCCAATCTGTTGTTCAGTTGCATTAAATGCAACGCTAGCTTCTCATAGGCTGAAGTAATTTGCTGACAGGCACGCAGGAAGAATTGCGGGGTGAAGTAACATCTCGTTCTCTCTTCAGGGAACCAAGGGTAGGGTCATGACCGAGGTGTTCCCTTTCAAGGGAACTCACGGAACGTTTATACCCACGCCGCCATAATGACACTGTCTCGTGTGAAATCGTGAAGAGCAGCACTAAGACGAGAGCACTTGGGACCCTGGAGTAGAGGCCAAGTCCAGGTTGTAAAACCTCACAAGTGTGTGCGGTTAGGACCAGCATGCCACATCACAAACCTCTTGAAGTGATCCTCCTGACAGAAGAGCCTTAGAGGCAGCCATACTCAGACTGGGCTCGGACTGACATAGGTGAAGTTTGTCCGGCCGACTCATATGCAACTTTCCACTTGCTCATCCTCTGCTCCAATGCTGGGGACACCAAAACAGATGAACAGCTGTTTTGAATTACGCCAAAGGGCAGCTCTGTGGACGTAAGTATCTGAATCCCAAACTGGACATAGCAGATTGTTTCTTTCCTGGTCTGGATCCTGGAATGGAGGAGGACAGAAGGCCTGCAGAACAATAGATCTAGCCACATTAGTCGCTAGAAAGACGTGCTTGCATCGTAACCAAATCCCATAACATGCTTATAAGGGTTTCTCTGTAGTGGAAAAAGCACACTCTTTTTAGTGTTTAGCCTTAAGGAGGGGGTGTACATGTTCTATGGCCCCTTTCCCCAACACAGTATTTATCTTAGGACCTCTTTCCCGCATCCTTCTCGGCGGTATTGACGGTCTTTACCCCACGAAGGCTGCGGTTGAGAGCTTCTCCCCGGCCCCCATTCTTTCTGTGGGGGAGTTGGGGTGGCAACATAGTTTTTTTGTGGCACGTGTGAGGAGCTGGCTTTAGATGTTTGGGGCTGCTCCCTCTGAGACCTGTGTGCGACTAGGGAAAAGTTTCTCGAACGCTGCCGTTCCAGCAACAACAGCATTGACAATGTCGCTGAAGAGGCCAGGAGGTGACAACGGGGCGTCTAAGTATTTATCTTTCTCTTTAATGGCGCTAAGGTTGAGCTACAAATGTTTTTCTGTGGTCACCATGATGGCTCTCCTTGGTGGCCCGCAGTTCGCTGACTGCATCCGGGCCGATACCCCACCCTCATCGAGGTCTCCATACAGATCCGCCTGGTAGCCTTGCAGCAGCGACATTGTGTGAAGACACGCCTCAGCCTGACCAGAGGCTGCATAAGCCTTACCCACTAAAGCCGGCGTTGTTCTGACCGGCTTTGGTGGGTAACATCGGGGCCTTCAGGGACGATGCAGACTCAGGGGAGAGATAGCTGGCTAGTGTCTCTTCTACCTTAGGCATCACCCCATAACCATGCTCTTTATATCCCATTATCGATTAATAGTTTGATGTTTGAGAACTATACACACAATAAGAGACCGGTTTCTTCCACAATCTCGACACCTCGTTGTGGAAGATCAGGAAATAACGGTAGGTCCCGAAGCGGAGGCTGTGACAGCGAGGGCATGCAGCGTTTGTCTAGCTTGCTTTTAAAACGAACGTCCTGCTTCTCAGCTGGCCAGTTGAAGTTTAATCTGTCACAACCTCCACCAACTCCTCATACACAGGAGAATGAGGTGGCATGTCCTCAACATCTCCTGTATCGATGCTTTCAATATCTAACTACTCAGAGCTAGATGATTGTAGCACCGGTGCCTCACTCAGGGTGGAAGAAACCGCAGTGCTTGCTTCCAAATCCTGAGAGAAAGCACAGGATCTAGAAGGAGAGGGCAGTGATGAGGCCAGACTCATCTCTAACCCCTTTGTTAGATCCATTTGCGATCCCCATGACCTAGATCCAGTAACGTGCGGTGAAATCTTGTCATGGGTAGGCTGTGACCAATCAATGTGGCATATATGTTCATTTATTCATTCAGTTAATGTAGCAACCCAAGTTCATATCAGGCATCATCACATCGCTGCCTGCATACAGCAAAGTCAGTCATATGTGAGGCTGCACAATCAAATCTAATAATCAAATTAATGGACACATGACTAATTCAACAAACAAATGTTTTGTGCGGGACACAGTAAGAGAGGGAGGCGGCGCGGTGTCAGCGAACCGACAAGCAGCCTAGTCACTCCTTCAAAATGTGCAAATGCGCACAGACAGCCGCACACACACTATTGGTCTGGTGACCACCAGGATTTGAATAGGTTACAGTCAGAAAACATTGTGTCAGCAGTACAGCTTTAAAGTACAAAAACAGCTTATTCGCTCCTACAAACTGCGCTTAGGCGCACATACCGAAACGCAATGAAAGTGACATGAAGCTAGCTCCTTTTCTGCGCGTGCGCAAATCTACATAAACTACGTTCTATGGACCAAAGAGGCACTGCTAACCTCTGGCTCAGTGGCCATGGCCTTGAATTTCCTGCATGAAACAATGTTTTTTAGGAGCAAACGATGGCAAAAGGAGTATATTATATGTGTATTCCTGAAGAATTTTGTTACAAAAATTAATATTTGGAATAAAATAAATAAAATAAAATAAATGCAATTAATAATGTGGTGAATTGATAAAGCTCTTGGAATTAATAAATGTAATGTCAACACTGCCTACCCTGACCGCACATCCCTGCCTAGATCGCCGTTGTGCCTCGGCAGCAGCGGGACCTGAGCCATGAGGAACGTGGGACTGAGAACCTTTCCTTGAAGAGCACCAGGCGGTAGCGAAGCTTCTGTAATGGAAACTGTTCACAATTCTCACAGCCAGCTCCCTCGAGAGCTGACTGTTCATGCTCCGATCCCACAAAAACAACAAATAAATCATGTGTATCCCCATCCGTGATGTAGCATGGGCAGAAATGAACACACAATCTAAAATGCTGCTTGCTCGCCATAATATATAACTTATTTTTGTACTGAGACAGACAACACTAAATAAGACAAATGATTTCACAGAGAGTGCTTACTGAAGACACAGATGCTAGCATTGCACTGTTTGGGTATGCTTTATAGTTTCCTGGTTCGTGACGTCACCCACCTCTGACGTCCCATCACACCATTGGACTGTTTTCAAATGTGCTTTACAGTGTATTCACGCAGAGCGTTCCCACAGCGTCATTTCTCAACGCAGCACAAGTTCCATTGAAAGGGAATCACATTATGAGGGTGCATGTAAATGTAGATGCTAATTGATGTATGGTTTGAGAGCGTCATGACTGGTTCTGAAACCATGTCGGATGTGGCAAAGTAAAAGAGAGGCAGGTCTTTGTGAAAGGGTTGATTAAGTCTCCAAAAACCTAACATTCACTTCGCACTTAAGTATATTATTTAAAGATTAAACAATCATTTTACAGTAATAGGCCTATATTTCCCATATAGCTACCCCCAACAACACAAATGGGATGTATATATGAATTCAATGATTCACAAAATATATGATGTAAAAAATAATATTTTTAATGAATATGAGGGTTACGTAATTATAACAATGTAATTATAAATGCAGCCAGAGCCCCTGATTTGGAGTCTCCTAGTGATATAGATATTTCTGCCAGGGTCACTATCGTCAAAGATTATTGAAAAGTAGCATATAGTTTGAATTGGTGGTCTGGTTCTGTTCTGGGCAAGAACTCAATGCCCATCCATGACGCCATGCATTGATAGGAGCAGGGAGAGTAGCGATAAACCCCCTTAGGGTAGACAAAACAGAACCGACAAATGTATTGCAGATATCATTAATGTTCAGTAATTTAATGTACAACATAATTCAAGAAAAATGAGCCAGAAGGCCAAGTCCTGACTGGAAGAGAGGTGGAGCTGGGGATGAGGAAGGGTAATTATCTTCAGAGCAACACGATAAAGCTGCTGATAAACTGAATTGGCCTTATATATGGATGCTGTGAGAGGCGTTGTATTCCTATAGATAGACGTGGATCAGCCGAGTCAGTTGATGTGAGCTTCACTGACGTGACCTGCCAGAATTAACGTTACGCTTGATATTAACAATGGTGATATGGAAAGTATGTCACCATATGCAAATGCTTTTGACATGGCAAGTAATATTTAAGAACATAAAGGTATTCATAATATAATCTTCTTCAGAAAGTCAAGTGTTCTGTTCATTTAATCATGGTATTTTGTCAGAACTTCTATATTTTTTAAGCTTTCTTAAAGCACTCAATGACTTTGACTGGTGTATTTTTTTTTTATTATATTTATTTATTGATTTATTTATTACAGTAACAAAAATAACAAATATGCCATCACAGTGACATTATCGATTTATCAGAACTGTCGAGGATAACACAAGAAAGTTACAAACTTATTTCCATTGTGGTCCTCGTTATAGTCTGATAATGATGGCCAGGCAAGCTACCGATGACTAAAAAGTACCTTGTACACTCAATCACATCCAAATACAAAACAAAATAAACACAAATACATACACTACAATGATAAATATTCCTTAAGACTACATAAAAACTAAATCTAATTAGCACTTAGCAACTATTCACCACATGCTCGATTAAAACAGCGATCTGACTGGCTAAACTTAATCTCAACTGGGAGTTTGTTCCATTCCATTGCTGCCATGTACAAAAAGGTGTTTTGCCCAGAACAGCTCTTAAATCTACAAGGAACTATGTCTGTGGCACTGCCTCTAGTTGAGTAGCTATGAGAGTTTCTAATATGATTCAAATAATCTTTAAAATGCCGTGGCTCATTCCTATGCTAAAATTTTCATGTTAATCTCAGTTTCAATTGTCTCATGTTTTCGACTGTGAGCCATTTTAAATTCTTAAGTTCAGAAGAGCTGACATGGTTCCTATTGTTGAGGTTTAAAATCAACCTGACTAATTTATTCTGTGGCGTTTGAAGTTGAACTTTTATCCTCTTGTAACCCAATGCACTTGGATTGATTCAGTCATATTAATTAATTTCCTTGACTGAACAAAAGCAGTTAATTTACACATTGACTGACATAACTGACAAAACTTATACCATTGTGTATTCAGTCATTATGTCAGATAAATGTATTATTATCTCTGGACTATAATCTCTGGACTCTGCCCTGAGTTTCAGTCATCCATAAAATTGAATTTGGCTTAAGATCATAACACAGCCTCCATTAACAACCACAAATTTACAAAGAGACAAAAGACTGTAGGGCACATAATCGTGAGATATGATGGTTATTCTCTCTCTCTCTCTCTCTCTCTCTCTCTCTCTCTCTCTCTCTCTCTCTCTCTCTCTAAGCTGTCTGTTTCTGTGCCTTTCTATGTGCAGTGTCCGTTGCAAAATAACAAAGTACAATATATATGGAGAGATTAAAATTTTTAATATACATGAAAGTATACATTCAAGAATTGAGGAAAACATCAATAGAAGTTCAATATAAACTTTGGTCCTTTTTATATGTACATCATTACCAAATACCCCATGACATGAATGATGGGCAAATAACTACACAGTTGAGAATACTTCAGAAAACATTAGATGGCCATTTGCATTCTTCATAAACCAAAGCAAATAATTGGCAGAATGTTAATTTCATTTTCTTGACTTGACTAATACTAATAGGACTTTGTTTCCCTCTTATGAAATTAGGCCATAATGAGTCAAATAATATTACACAGTTCTGCATTATATAAATTAATTATAATTTCTTATTTCTGTATGCTATGTATGGCACATTCCTTCGTCCTGAACAACACATTATAAAGATTTACATGTGAGCGATCAATGATATATAAAAGAACATTTAGTGTTGTGTTATAATATAAAATTAGGTGCGTATAGTGTTAAGAGCTGCAGGTGTCCAGGTGATTTTCAAATACTTCACTGGGTTTGTAAACAGCGTTATTATACTGTTTCAGCCTCATGAATGGACATTTTTGTGACTTTCTATTTATGGTAGGTCCATTGTAAATGCTTTATTGCAAGCAGTTCAGATACCAACTTAATGCAAAACAGCAAGCTGACCTCAGGCACACTCCACTATTGAAGCCAGTATAATAACTCTGGAATAAAAAAGAAAATGAGACAAAAATATTGATTCACATAAAAACCTCAAAGCAATTTTCTACAGGTGTATTTCTGAAATATAGGCTTCCCAAATTGTCGGCTTTCCAGTCAATAACTAACTGACCCTGCAATATTTGAAAAGCAGAGAGAGAGAGAGAGAGAGAGAGAGAGAGAGAGAGAGAGAGAGAGAGAGAGAAGAGAGAGAGAGAGAGAGAGAGAGAGAGAGAGAGAGAGAGAGAGAGAGAGAGAGAGAGAGAGAGAGAGAGAGAGAGAGAGAGAGAGAGAGAGAGAGAGAGAGAGAGAGAGAGAGAGAGAGAGAGAGTGAGAGATGCTTCTGAAATATACTGTATCACACCATAAATATCTTTGTAAATGGCGACTGAATGTTAAAACTTTTCCAGGTGAATGGTTACAATGTTTTTATGGCTACACATTAATGCCTTTCACTCTTCAGAAACTCTCAATGCAACCATGACTTTGAAAAAAACTCATGCTAGTACATATTAAAACTTAAATCTTCCCATTCAGTCAGGCCCTACAAACTACATGGCCCATTTCAGCTAAACACAAGGAATAAAATTAATAAGAGTAAGCATGTAGACAAAAGTGAACAAACGCTATAGTCAGTGTGCTCTCAGTTCTATGTTTGCTTAATGAATTATAAGAGCAGTGTTTCTCTAGGGACTGTAACAGAAGCAGAGAGAAAATAATTGATTAATATCAAGCTTTGGTGAGAACTTAGGCCCTGTCCCAAATGATGCACTTGACGTGGGCCTGTGATCTTGTGGCCTTCGCTTGCACGGGTTTGTGTCAACATCTGTCATGTTTGATGATTCAGTACGGTACTCAAGAGCGCCCCATGTGTTTGTAATCTGCCTTCTTTCTTTTGCAAGGACTTCACCGCAGACTTTTTAGCAGCTTATGGGGCATCATGACCAAAACATTGACAATGAGGAGGACTTCAAGGGTCGATGTGTCATTTGGAACGACAGGGCAATAGTAACATGTTATGGTTGGCAATACAGTGACAGATAAAAGACATTTCAAAGGTATTTCAAAAGAAAAATGATAAAAACATTAGGAATATGTATAATGATCCATGTTGAAGTATACCCTTGTGAAAAAGAAGTACACTTTTACATACCTTTAAAAAAAGAGTACTTCTTATGGAAATAGCACTTTAAATGAATTTACATAAGTGTGAACAATGTAATGTTGTCGAACACGTAAGTGCATGTTAATTGCAATTAAATTAAAATGCATTGTAATTTGCATTGAAATTAAATGCAATTATCTGATGGGTTATTTGGTGGGTGGTTTTTTGTAGTACATCTTTATATGTAATTTCATAATTACTTACTGTTTTTGAAATACTGTATGGGTAAATTGTACCGCCGAATGTACTGACAATAATTTATGGTAAACTAAAATATACTGTAGTGCCATTTCTATTGAAATTTGTGTCATGTATTTAAAAAATGTGTAATTGCATATTTGTAATGATGAAATTGCAAATTAGTACATTTAAATCAACACATTACAGTTAAAATGATAATCAAGTACTTCACATGTGCTTTGTTCATCAACACATCAAAATAAGTGTACTTCTTTAAAGCCAAACAAAAAAATATTAAAACATAATGATTGAAACAAAGTTAAACCTTTAAATTGACATTACAAAGTGTACTTTTCAAAAGTGTATGTACGCGTGTTAAGAAACAGCCATGAAAGCGTACTTTAAGAGGACTTAAGTTTAATTCATATTAACTTTTAAAATTTGAAGCACATTACAAGTGCACATTCTATATAGTTAAGCACACTTTTTTCCACAAGGGTACATTAGGCTAAGTGACAATTTAGTCATCTTAATCAAATTTAATTGTAAATTAGTGGTTAGTGAAACTTCAAATAAAGTTGATTGATCATTTTAAACATGTAACTTGACATCTGTCATTTGCAGAGTGTTTAAAAGTGTTATTATTCTAATAAATAATGATATGATTTTTTGGCCACGTATGCGTATTGCAAATACTACTTGCATACACTTCGCTTTGTTTTAAGCCACAATCCAGTGAAAGTGCAGATGAGGAACTGAATCTGTAATTCACTTGAATAGCTTTGGCAAATAAAGCCACTCAGCGAAGGACACGGCGTATTTATATTGACAGTGAAACAAATTACAGCTGTCACACAGAGCAACAACATGTGTAAATTAAAGTACATATCAATTTGAAAAAGCAGACATTCTAATCCTAATCAATGACACAATATGCTTATATAGTCATGGTGCTGTATTATAACTAACTATTATATATGTGTTTCAAATGTACACATTATACACGTATTGCTAGTTCTGCACCTTCCTTTAAAGAAATAGTCAAAAAACGAACAAAAATGACAGAAAAATCACAATTTACTCACCTTCATGTTGTTCCAAATTCAAATTACTCTCTTTCCTTGGGAAACAAAAAGGAGAATGGTTGGTCTTTTCCATGCAGTTACAACAAATTTGAATTGAAGCCTTTAAACCTTGAAAAAGGACGACCAATACAAGTATGCGATATTTCAGGTCTTCTGAAGCCAATGATATCTTTGGGTGAGAAACAGACTGAAATGTAATTCATCCGGCCTATAGCTCTTCATAGCATGTTCAAATAGTTGAAGAGAGAATAAATCATTATTTTGAATCACATTGAATCTGTAGATCGGGTTCAAAATGCCAGTCTGATTCGCAAAATATAATGACAGCTCACAGCAGAAAAGATTTCAAGGCTATTGTGTGATTTCGGCAGACTTGGAATAAAGCACACACGTCATATGATCTAGGTTTAGGATACTTTTATGGTGCTTCTCAAACAACTTTAGTCCCCTTTTATTGCAATTACATGAAAAGAGTGACAACCACGATCTTCAGAATATCTACTTTTATGTTCCACTGAAGAAGAAAGTCACACAGATGACACAAGGGTGAGTAAAGTTGTTTTTAGGTGAATTACCTGTTTAACAGCGACAAGAACCTAAATAGTTCATGTCTTTTGCTGTTACTAAGTCATACACTTCTTCCGCAGGCCTAACCTGAACAAAGACAGTGAGAAGAAAAGGCCTTCCCTCAGTATTTCATTATAACGTCTCTGAGAGAGAACCTTGCTCTAAATGGGGGAAATAGTTTTCTGTGCCACTGAGAACTCACCATATAATGAGTACAACACCAACAAGTGAGTTTAGCAGTGGTTAAAACATCAACGCAATTTACTTTGTCTTCCACTTCAGAGCCCAGCTACAAGACCATTCCTTAATGTTTTTTTCAGACCATTTCCGTATTTAAAGTCGACATCTTTAAGGAACAAGATCTTGAAATATCACAGAGATTCACAGTCCAAATTGGGATTCTGAACCTCAAATTCAGCCACGAAACGTGCACAGATTGGCTGGCCGTATTCTGAGTGCTCAAAGAAACGTAAAATGTGTCTTGTAGTACATTGGACACATTTAAATGGTCTCTTTCTGTTCCAAACTGTTCTTCTTTTGTGGTTGATAGGTGCTAGTGGAGCCATTGCTCAGGATGGAGCCCTTAGTAATGCCCGTACTGACCGTGGACAAAGGGAAACTCTCGTAACTCTCCGGCGGCCCCCAGCAACGGCATCTGGAAAGCAGCAACTTCAGCTCCTTCTGGAAGTTATTGTTTAGAAATCCATAGATCACTGGATTAACACATGTCGACGCCATGGCGGTGAGGTGACAAGCCGAGAAAATAGCATTATGCTGGCATACGGGGATTGCCTCATGGTTCCAGTCAAAAATAGTGTTGAAAACATTTAATGGAAGCCAACACAGGGCGAACGCTGCTACGATCGAGGCTAGCATGGCGTTGACTCGCTTTGAGCCTTTGGCCTTTTTCTGCCGTCCACCTCGAGCCCTATCCACCATGTCTTTACGTCGGCTGAGACGCAGGAATATACGGAAATAACAGACGAGAATGAGCGCCAACGGTAAGCAGTACTGGCACAGCAGAAGTGTTGTGGTGTACGTTAGCCGATTGCCCTCAGACGGCCACTGCTCGATGCAGATGAAGTGATCGCTGAAGGGGTTGAAGGGAAGACTGAGGTTGTGGAAGGGCGAGTTTGTGAGGATGTTGAAGGAAAGGAACGGAAGGGAGATGAAACACGCTATGATCCAGATAACCGCTACAGCCAGATAGGAGTGTCTGACGACTGGTTTCCAACCGGTGGGATGGATGATGAGCTGGTGTCTTTCCAGGGCGATTAAAACCATGGAGAAAATCGAAACTGTCACGGACATACACTGGACGAATGGCGTCACCTTACACAAAGCTTCGCCCAAAATCCATCGATCCATTAGGGTGTAGATAATGGTGACCGGCAAACACACCAGGCAAACAAGGATATCAGAGCACGAGAGGTTGACGATGAAGATGTTAGTCACGTTGCGCATCTCTTTCTGCCGGGTGATCACTAAAACCAGGCAGGTGTTGCCCACCAGGCCCACCGCTAACATGGTGCTGTACGCCACGATAAGGAAAGTGGTGCTGCTGAGAGAGGTTGGACAGACCGGATCCTCAAATAACCACGAGCCGGAGCTGTTGTTCAGATGAGAGCGCTCCATCGCCGTTCAGTTGCAGTGGTGACTCTTGAAATGTCTGGCTTAATCTCCAGGGAAGTGAGAAAATGAAGTGAAATTGCCCAGCGAAAGACTGCTCCTTCCCAACGACAATTTTCCTTTAGTTTCCAAGTTGTCTCATCTTCTTTTCTTGCATCCCACAATTGTGAAACCTGTGGACAGAAAGACAAAAATGGCTCTTAAGATCAGAAGAAAAACCAAAGTTGTAAAACATGACAACAGTATGAAAGCCCCCCCACTCAGATTCATCCCGCCCGTTAAAACTGAACGCAGATCCAAAAAATGCTGTTGCATAAAAGTATATATATATATATATTTTTGGTCAATCCAATCAAGTTGTATCATCTACCTACCCATCATTTTACTCAAACACACAAAAAAAAATGTGTAGAAACTACTCTCTTCCATAAATATATGTTATTAAATTAGCATTTTTATGCTTTTAATTTTGCTCTTTTCCATGACATTTTCAGTGACATTCACCTAAACATTGGAGCCTGATAAAAATGTTAATTTAAAAGAAAAATGTCAGATGGACTTGGAAGTTTTTGCATCTGAAGTCTTCATATATAAGCTAGATATAGAGGTGTATGACGTCCCGGTCTCATTCAATCACATACAAATAAGAAACATATCCTCATAAACCAGAACAAAATATAGACCTTTTCAAGTGATCTGTGTTAAAAGCAAAGCAGAGGGCTTAGCCTTCTGTTCACAAAAATATTGGTAGCACTTTATTTTACAGTCCTACTACTTATTATAGTAAATACAATAACTTGGTAATTACTTCCTATCCCTAAACCTAACCCTAACCCATGTAGTTACCTTATATTACCCTACTTGCATAGGTAAGTGCATGTACTGTAAAATAAAGTGCAACCAAAATATCCTTATTAGAAATGGGACAGTGACTGAGGTGCCTTGTTGTCTTCGATATTTCTTTTGTTCTGTGCATTTCGACTCTAGTCGTTGCATTATTTCTATGCATTCTCTTTATCTCCCTCTTTGTATTCAACACATACAACACCAAAGTAGTGATTAATGTAACATTCTCTGGTAAATCTCTTTTTCGAACAATCTACCTAACACCCCCAAAAAGGCAAATACATCACACAGGCAAAAAAAACAAACAAAAAAAAACTCATACAATTTCATTTTGATTGCAGCTTGCATCATGCACTTTTAATGCAGCAACATTGTAATAATAACAGACACTTACAGCTCAGTAACACTAGAGAGGAATCCCATCCAGACAACACAACAACATGAATATTCTTCAAAGAAATGCTTGCCTTTACAAATCTATCTATATAGAAAATAACTATAGCCTACTTTGTATATATATATATATATATATATATATATATATATATATATATATATATATATATATATATACTATATTTATAGTTTGACTCAAACCTTAATTTAATTTAGATTTAATATTAATCAAAAGTATTTATTTTCCCACAGGCAAAAATATTATACAAAGTAAAACGATTATTAATTAGACACAAGACAAAATGCTTTTTTTAATATAGGTCAATATACTTTTTTTTGTTTGTTTTTGCTTTTACTAATTAATTTCATCATAAACAAAACCTAAATTAGCTACAATATAAAAGTAGAATTTTCACTTAAGATAAAACTAAAAGCTTTTTATCAGTTTAATCAATGTTAAATTTACTTCGCTTATTTAATGTTTGCTATGTCTTTAAAAAAATGCCACAAAAAAACCTGAAAAACTGTGAAATTCTAAAAATGTTACATTTATATTAATAGTATACATTAATAAACAATATTTAGCCATCAAATGGGTTATTGCTCAGATAACATAAAAAATAACCAACTAGTTAATAATAATCTTTATTGGAGCATCCCCAATAACTGGCACAGAACTAACAGACTCTAGGAGATGCTTACGGGATGTTATACAACTTTGTTATGAAGCTGTTGTGGAAGCACAGGGCTGGTGTGGAGACTAAAGCTCAGGGATGGGGACGTTTAAGCCCCACTGCACCAACACACCTGTTGCTCCAAAGGTCTTAAAAACATACATCCAATACTGGGAAACTCTGTCAAAAAATGTGAGCAGAAAACCTGATAATTAAAGCTGCACTTGCAGCAGCACTCCTTCTCTCCATCTGTCTCACAGATTTTTTCTTGATGATTTCTTAAAGTGCTCTGCAGTAATATCTACTGAGCCTGCACACATTGCACACTGGCAGGTGATGAATAACCCAGTAAGGTGTAACAATGGGTGAGAATCTAATTATGAGCAGAATCCTGCTGCGTTAAGCCCATTCGATTTCCTCGAGAGTGAGACTTCAGTACAGCTAAAATACATACAGCTACAGAGAAAAATGAGAATAAATACATTCGGTTTGGCCTATTTCTGTCTCTAATTTGGCAAAGAAAATACTTACGAAATAAAATACTTGGGGAAAAAAGGGCACACTCATTAGCAGTCTTTAAAAGTTACAATAAAAAACGGGAGCCCCTACTGAAGAAATATTTTAAATCAGGGAAACATCCCTGGTTTAACCGAATGAGCCCCCAATACTTTGATTGGACGGGAGAAAAATAAGGCTTTTAGAGTGTAATTCTGCATTCAAACAGCCAAATGACATTTAACAGCAGACACCAGATGCAATCATTGCATAAAGCTTGAGAGATTACATAATCACCACAACAATAATAGCTGTGATTGGCATTAATGAATAATTCATTTGACTATGTGCATTTAAATTAATTTATGATTGCAGATTTTGTCTTTTTGAGAATGTTGTAGTTTTTTGTGTTGTGCAGTATTCTCTCCATCTGAGTCGTTTCCCCTTTAGACAACTTTTTACATATACTTTATTCAGTTATCAGTGTACTTATTCTTAATCATGAAATTCATTATTAATGAATTACTGTGTTGTACAGTATCACAAAATCTTACAGAACCTAAAAATGTTCAAGTGAAACATTTACCTTTGTGTTTTCAGCCTTTGGTTCCCTTGTGAAAAAGAAGTGCACTTTAGCATACTTTTAAAAAGAGTTATTACGGGAATAAATAATATGCTTGTTGCGGTTTGGTAGTCAATGAAGATGGAGTAACATAACTCTCAGGACAGCGTTGGAGACACTCATGTGGAGATTCCACTCCCAAAAACGTCGACTTCAGCTGTATTAAGAACGTGTAAATTATGCATTTGACACTGATATGCTATTTGTGTGTGAGAGTGTCGTAGTTGATTATGCATGGTTGATTTAATACTTAACTTGAGATTTGTGACTATTAGGCTGTTATTATAGGAAGTTGGCTTATAGCATGCTGTGTTCACGGAACAATGCAGACCAGGGCTATAACTGTAACATGATATCTTCAGTAGCCGAAATATGATTGTGCAATAGCCTAATTGTAGTTAGGATATTGAAATGTCCCGGTTTTCAAAAGGCTATGTGAATATGTATGTTCAAACAGCGTGCACTGCAGAGAGGTAGAGAGTGTGCTAGTGTGTCTCATGATGCGCATGTAAGCACGATTAATTTACATCAGGTTGAAGTACGCCCACAAGCCGTGCGAGTTATTCGTGTATTGCAGTTTGCTTGGTGGTTATGTTGCCCTCATACCGCCTCCCATGGCCGAAACTGGTATTGTGACACCTGCCGGGCCGGGGCTAGTAATTTAGCATGCTAATTCAGGTTAATATCTCGGCAGCACTATAACTTGTCATTTTTTTAATGACATCATCGCACTTATTTCTTCTCGTTCTTTTGATGCGTGTAGCAAATTTTTTTGGATATTTTTACCTCAATTTTTACATATGGCACCTTTAATGTCAGCTTTCTTATTTTGCTGAAGATACGGATTTATTTAGTCCACATGTCATGCAAACAAGAAACTGCTTCATCACACTCAACTACATCACTTTCGGCGCATGAATACTCTTAAATGAACAAACCAGTTTTAGGCTGCTTACGCAAATGAATATAATAGTATAATCACCTTTTATATTATGGTGGTGGGGGGGGGGGGGGGGGGGGGGGGGGGGGTTGGGTGATGTGCCATCTCACAGAAATGAGATGCCGGGTGGGATGTCATAACACTATTATGATCTACAACACAATACAGTGAGCTTTGGTGATATCTAAGCGAATCTTTACAGTCCCCCTGTGGAGAAAATCCATCTTTTAATGGTGTTTATATGTCTATGTGGTGTTTTTAATATGCTTTAAGACAAACATGTGCAAATTCACAAGTCGACAGCATTGCTGAGTAATTTCTCCTTAAAACTGCAGTGAACCAAAGACAGTCTCAAAAACACGGTTTGAAATCGCTGGTGTTTCTGACGTCACAAAATACCTTGTAAACAATCCGATCAACGAGTGGATCTCTGAGCTGAGTGAGTGAGTGGAGGCGGGGCTCATTTGCATATTCATAGAACTGCGTATACTAAATGAGGCAAGGGTGTAGAAATGCATTCAAGATATTTTAAGGCATGACCTTTTTTATATGGAAAAAAACGTTTAAATATGTCATTTTGGTGATCAAAGATGAGTTTTAAGGAATACAATGGGGGACTTATCCGACTTTGTTTACTAGGATACTCATGAGACTGGCGTCTTTTAACATAATTTTGAGTGAAACTGTCCATTGAAGCGCAGGAATGCATGAAAGAGCTTTACTTCACGTGCTCTGTGAGAGGCTTTCATGTCATGCTTCTGAAAATTTTTCTAAATTGTTCAGAATGTTTAAAAATGTATATTTTAGGGAATTAAAATAAGAATGAAACAACATGAAGCAACATTGAAGCAATTTCCCTTTAAGAAAAGTCCCATCAGCCCCTTTATGGAAGAATCCATCTAAATAGAAATAGCTGAAGTATAATTAACACAGATCCCAAAGGGTTATTGCAGTTAACTTACAAGTGACAGTAAATCAATCACAGAGTCTCAGCCCAGATGTGCCTCATGTACGGTTGATAAGCTGTAATAAAGCTCATTATTCCCCATCTCTAAGCTGCCCCTCTCTAAAGGACACTGATTGTTTTCAATTAGGAGGCTTTAGACTCTGCCAATGAATCTCCTCCTGGGTGACAGTGTGTTGCAGATACTCTGTTCAATATCTGAGACAAAGAGCACATGATGCACCATTGGTTGCACACACAAAGTTAAAACATCAACATCTTCCCCGCAGAGCTCTCAATTCGGTCACCATGACTCCTTCATTTTCAAATAGACAACATAGAGGGATGAGAGTTCTGGCCAGCCCAGATCTGTGTTGACTTATGTCAGACACCTGTAACAGGGAGATAACCGTACGCTTAAAATGTTAGCTGGTTTCTAGGTGGACCTAGCTGGTTATTTGGAAAATAAATATAAAAAATGTATGCATCTCTTGATGGAAATAGATTTTGTGATGTTATTTAAATCAAGAGGGGCATACATTTTTGGCCAAGATCTTGATTTTACAAAGCAAGAGTCCAGCCCTCTGTAAAGTCTCCTCCAGCACATCCCAAACACTTTCAATGAATTTAAGATCTGAACTCAGAGGAGAAAATTCTGAGTGATTCTTCATGCTTCTCACAACCATTCTTTCACAATCTGAGCCGGATTAATCTTGACATTGTCATCCTTGTAAGAAACCAGCTTCCATGCTCCAAAAAGCTAGCTAAAGTTTTTGATGAATTTCCCTGCAGGGCTCTCAGCTCATCCCGGGCTTTGGAGACACAGTATGAGGACAGCTGAAACTGCAGGTCCCTGTTGACGATACACTTCTGTTTTGCCAGAAGTGCAGGTATGAATTTTTAAGAGGTACTGCGTGAGTTCATGACTAAAAAGAAAAAATGAAGTAATGCTGAAACTTGTAATACATTACCACAAGCCATGCCTTTCTTTCTAAAACGTGATAGTACCTGCTGTGTGTTTGGAGAGAGAAGTGACATTGCCTATTATGTCTGAATTGGAAAACATGCCACAACCTACAGTTTTTATCTTCAAAAACCTGTGCATTAGCATGCATAACGCAAAGAGTGCTACATTTAAAACAGAGCTTGCCATGGGCGAACACACCCTGTGATAGCAGGAGGGATCCAAGATGAGCTTTTGCTTTGATAGTTCTCAGATGTGGCACAACCTACAGTGCTACAGTCACATGAAAAACATCCCATAAACATGCATGTTTTATTAAAGTTAATGAACAGTGGCGTGCCGTGTGGACAGAAATTCATTAGTGGTTTTATATTCTAAAGGCTAAAATCATGATTTGCATTCAAATGCAGCAAGTTTTAAACATGTCTCTGTGCATGCTGTGCTTTTATTTATTTAGAAGAACAGGATGAGTTTTACTTAACAGTGGGGTTCAGAAATGTGAAACCGCTAACATCTGGGTTTTGTCCTTTAGACCCTGAAGAGTTATATTTTAAAAGACTAATAAAAATAAATGAATATATTAAATAACTACAATTAATGTATAAATTACATAATGTTATGTAAAATTAATAATAAATGTATATATATAAAATAATTATAAATACATTAAAAATATTAAATAAACTATTAAAAAATCTGCACTATATTTATGTGACTAATAAGCAATTTTTGTGCTATTTCTAGGTTATTAAATGAGTAAATCTGGGTCAACAATCAACTCTCTACTTCCATTAAAGAATAAGATGCTTTTCGTATCATTCTTAAAGTGCTTCTATTATGCTTTTTCGGATTTGATCTTTCATGCTGAGTGTAATACTGCTGTTTGTAAATGTAAAAGGTCTACAAAAATATCTTATTGTCTTAATAGGAGTTATTGTCTCCTAAAAGAAAGAATCTAGTAACAAACCTAAATAACAATGTAACAAATTTGCATAATGCCAGTCTCTGGTCTTCACTGGCCGCTCGTGAACAACTTTTCCCCTCAAACACTGTAGTTGTAGTTGAGACCGGAAGAGTTTGTTTTGTGTTGTCGGCGTGTTGAGAAGATGTTTTCTGCTGCGAAAGCAAGTGCACCTCTGAAGGATGAGACACGCTGGAATTGGTACGGAAACACTAACCATTGTTAAAGTTCATATCACTGTATATCAAGTGCTGAGGAAGATCTGGAGCTGAAATTCAGACATGATATGACGCTCTATCAATCACAACAGGCTGGACCATCTGACCAATCAGAGCAGAGCAGGCTCTCGGAAAGGAGGGGCTTAGAGAGACTGAATCCTTTATTGAACCTCTTGAACTGAATCTCTTTATTAAAGAGCTGATGTTTCAATGTATATTATGGGAAAATGTTGTCAAAATGTCCAAATGACCTTGGATGCATGTAAACAAACATGATTAGAATCTCACATGAGCTTAGTCACAAAGGATCTGAAAACTTCCTTAAGTGCTGTTCTCTTTCCTTTTTCCAGATCGTACCTTTCACCATGATAAGGGAGAGAGGAACAAACTAGTTTTAGATGAGAGAGGCAGCCACAGCTGAGTGTGTCAGAGATGAGAGCCACCTCTGTCAGCCACCTCACGATTAGACTTTTACAGCATCTTCGTCTTTACAGAGATAGAACACTAGCAAGAAGGATAATTAACCTTATTTTGATACTTAATCTGATCTGCATTCAATCTTAAGCTAAAATCAGAATATATATTATAGTACACGTTTGTTCCTCATGCACTTATTAATAACTTCATACATCTTATGTAACAAGTGTCTTTAGTTAGAATGTTTTTGGTGGGTGATGAGTAGAGTTGAGTGTGAAATAATATTTATAATGAAAAGCAGCGTTTGCCCATTTCACCAGCGACTCTGAATCAAAGCTTTTGATGCGTCACTGTTTGCATTGGTGTTTGATAGCTTGGGTTGTTAGGCATTTATGAAGTTCAGACAGCTCTGAAGAGAAACACAGCGCAGCACAGCATAAAGCCAGTTATAATGAGCACAGCAAACCAGTTATAAATATCTAGCATTCATAACATTCCCATGGTGGAAACGACTTTGAGTCTTCACTCGTTGTTGTGTTTTTTCAGAGCCAAGCACTTGTGTTAAGAGGCTGGCTCTTATTGAAAGAGCTATTAGCTTGAGATGAAAAAGATATATACATATTTCCACCGTAATAAATGCAAAAGCATAAATAATGGCTATGTGAGTGAAGTGAATTCTGGTGTACAGAGATTCAACATTTCTTTGCTGTCTTGAATGAGATTGAGATGACGTAGTAATTCATTTGATCAACATACTTTGTTAATAACACTAATATGCATAATCTATGATAAGTCATGCACAAAAAATGCATTACCTCTTAAGATGTTGTTTATTGAGGGTTCAGAATAAATGTATCAGTAGCCTAAAACAACTTCATCTCTACTGTCAACACACACACACACACACACACACACACACTGGTTTCCATCTTTATGGGGACTACAGCTGTAATGATTTTTATACTCCTAAACCTACCCATCACAGGAAACTTTCTGCATTTTTACATTTTCAAAACACTTCATTTAGTATGATTTATAAGGTGCTTTCCCCATGGAGACAGAAAAATGTCCCCAAAAAGTCTAAATTTACGGGTATAACTAACCATAATTACTATCTATATTAGCCTTATTGCCTATATACCAGGATATCAGGTGCGCGCACACACACACACACACACACACACACACACACACACACACACACACACACACACACACACACACACACACACACACACACACACACACACACACACACACACATGTTGGTGCAACAGCATTATGAGGACTCTCCATAGGCGTAATGGTTTTTATACTGTACAAACTGTATATTCTATCCCCTTACCCTGCCCCTATCCCTAAACCTATATCACAGGAGACATTCTGCATTTTTACATTTTTAATAAAACATTGTTTTTTATGTTTTTTAAGCTATTTGAATTATGAGGACTTTTGAAATGTCCTCATAAACCCCCTATAAGTTGTAATACCAGTGTAATAGACATGTCATTATAAAAATTTGTGTCCTCATAAATCACATAAACCAACCCACACAAACACACACACACACACACACACACACACACACACACACACACACACACACACACACACACACACACACACACACACACACACACGACATTAAACTGAATAAAACAGCACAGAGCAGAATAGAAAATAAACATAACAACAGATTATTTAGAACAGGAAAAGGAAAACAGAATAGAATACAACATAGAATAGAATAGAACAAATAAGAACAGATCAGAGCAGTAAAATAGAATAGAATAGAAAAGAACCACAAAATAACAAAAACAGAATTTGTCAATATAAAAAATTACAGAATAAAACAGTGCAATAGAATAGAATAGAATGCAGATTGACGGTCATAACCATGACCATGCCTACTGACAGGACTGAACATTTAATCCGATCTGAACCGAGCATCATCGTAGTCTCCAATTTCACGTTTACGACTTAGAAACTATGCAACATCTTTCAGACCCTCTGCATCCATAAATGAAATAGGCTGAATCCACAATGCACTGTAAAGATCATTTTAACATGACACAAATACGCTAAATGTTTCGGCAAGTTCCCGTAATTAAAGCCCATTTGTGAAACTCTGCGCGCACGCATCTTACCGTGTGTGCCTGGCGTGTGTCCGTGCAGCTCGATCACAGAAGTCCAGTACCTGCTGTTCTCTGCTGTGCAGGAGTAACTGGTGGTTTGAGGAGCTGAGGTTTATCAAGCAAACCTGAGGCGCAAGAAGGAGGTGCCTTCAGATATCGAGCGCGCGAGGTGTATGTGTTCACATTCTTCACTTCCTTTTGAGGTTCTAAAGACCCATATGTTATAATAATAGGCATTGTAAAATATTCCAATTATATTGCCTTCAAAATATATTTAAAACCCACACCCTCTCTCACAGTGTTATGTTGAAAAAGGGTGTCAAAATGTGTTTTACCCCAGTAAGGACATTTATTATTATTATTATTAAAAAGCAATAATTACAAATATTTTGCATATAAATTTTTCATGCCTGGGTCGTCTGATTTCATGTTGGACGTGTTGAAATTTATATCTATTTAACTTCCAGTTCTCATAAAATTAGGAAAAGTCAAGTGTCATTATGTTTTTTGAGATTTTAAGGGATAGTTTCAGTTCCCATTGACTTCCATTGTTTTTGTGTTTGTTTTATTTTTTTATCCAAATACTGGAAGTCAAGGGCAACCTATACGTTTTGATAACCAACATTCTTCGAAATATCTTCTTTTATGTTCCACAAAGCAAACACAAAAAACATGCAGGTTTAAAGTCCCAGTGAAGTGCCTTGAAGGTGCAGCTTTATTCAGTGTGTTGATGTAATTTCTACTAAAACAGGAAAACAGGGCGGGACATATCAATCAGCTCCTCCCCTTTTTAAAAATAGCCAATAGTGTGTAGTCTATATCACAGCTCAGCCAGAGCCGATGAGATTGATAAAGTCGCAGTTCCCTCCTAATCTCTAACCGTTTCTCCTCATAACCTCCTCCATATCGCTTTAAAATACAGACTTCTGAGCAGAATTCAAAAGGGTTCAATACCTTTTCTGATCTGCGGCGACTCGATCACATGATCCGCTCTGTGTCATGTCTCCGAACCGGAGCTGCGGCGGTTTGCGTGACATTAATGTGAAACCAGACTTCATTCGCCTCGATGGAGTCGTTCCCTATCCCCTATACAGTGCACTGTGTGCAAGTCACCATGTAGAAAATAGCAATTGTGTGAACAAATGATGGATTTCAGCTACAGCTTCAGCATCTATTTACAATGTAGGGGGCGGAGCTTCAGATGCTAGAGAGCATTTGATTGGACAGAAAATCTGATGAGAAATCATTGATTCTTATTGGCGGAAGTGAAAGACTGTACGTTTTGCTTATATCTTCTAAATGTGAATTGTGTCATTGTTTTGGAGCACACTAGCTTATAGATATCAGTAAACATATTCATACTAAAAGCCAAAAAAGTTACATAATTTTATGGGGACTTTAAAGGTGCAGTATAAAATATTGGAGAGAGTTGTTTCTCTGAAAACATATTATGGTATTTTTATGCTTTAGTACAGTCAAAAAATGACAGCACCTCTAAAAAAAATTATTTGTGTACTATATCTTTAAAAGGTCAGACAGAAAGGTCAAAAGTCAATGGATAATAATTCCTTAGTTGAAAATATAATTGTTTGGAAGAGTTACATTTGCTATCCAAATATTTCAGGAAACATTTAAAAAAAAACATTTTATTACTTAAAAAAAAAACATAAATCAATAATGTTCACAATAATGTCAAAAAATAGGCCAATGACATGCCATTTTGTTGTTTTGGATATGTGGTCAATAATTATTTGATTTAAATTAAATGTTTTGAAAAGTATATATGTCGTTTGAGAGGAATAATCAGAGTTATTTAACAGATGTCAATAATGGGTTCAGTGAACTCTACTTTGTGCAAACATCATTTATTTTTTTAATGGTTGACTTAAATGGATGATTTTATGACAGCTAGTCATTTATACTAAGAATAATGGATGACTTTATAACTGGCAAGGTTTTGCATTGTTCACAACTCAAAACCTAACAAACAAAATTATAATAAATTTCACAAAAAGCATACCTCAATATTTCATCTACTGCAGTGTATTACAGTCTGGTAAGATATTAAAAGTCCTATAAAGAACCACATTAAGACACAATTATTCTTGAGACTTCGAAGAAATGTAATGCACATTCCCATTAGAGGCACACTTCCATTAGAGCAGTGTCATTAAACACACACTGTGTTTTCTGGAACAATCCATATAGAGCCTCTTCTTGTTCAAATGTTTAATCTGTTCTGCAGGTTTTATCTGGACCTACCTGGGGCTTCCTGGTGCACTTGTAACTGACATTTCCAAGTGATGTTGTTTGTCCATTCACAGACCAATACTAAGCAGTCCGACTGCACTAGGCTATATGTGCCTAATTTTAAATCTTTATAATCCAGATTTTTGTCCTAGAAATGTGAGAGAGAGTGACGTTGGTTTAAATGAGTATGGGGTAGGAGTGTGGATTAATCACTACAAGCTATTAAATGGTGGTAATGTTCATCTGGGTCATGGGACAAAGGTTTATTTTGTCAAGTAGAACATCTTTTGTGGTTAAAGAAAAATGTGTCCAACCCCCCACTTGAACTATCCAAATCAAAGGGAACGATGGCTGATAAGAATGTTCAACACTCTCTAACCTCAACCTTTTACATTGTGTATAACAAAGTGTATAACAGGAACACTGTTTCAGGATCAAAATAATGCTGATCCTGCTTGGTGAAATCATGGTTATCACAGGATGCTCAGTTCTGGCATCTGGTAATTTCATGAATAAAGGTGCTGTCAAATTAGCGAAATTTCATGGGCAAAAAACGTAGGCCTATATTGTCAATAATGTAGTGACGTATTAAATAAGCACAGCTCACAAAGAAATCTTTCAAAATCAAGCAGCTTTCTGTTGGGGAACATGGCAAATATGACCAACTTAATAATAATAATAATAATAATACATTTAATTTGTAGGCGCATTTCAGACCACCCAAGGTCACCTTACAACGAAAATAGAAGTAAAAATAGTATTAGCTATTAAAAAAAAGAAAAAAAATATTTTTAATTAAAAGTAATTAAAAGCATCCAGCAGGCTAATGCTGATGGAGGGGGAGAGGGGAGGTGCTTAAAGGTTATAGGCTGACTTGAAAAGATGAATTTTGAGAGGGGTTTGGAACTCTGAAATGGAATCTATGGCACGAAGATGAGGGGGAAGAGAATTCCAGAGTTTTGGTTATCCAACATATTGGGTCATCCCAAAACAGTCCAATGTTGCTTTAAAGGGTTAGTTCACCCAAAAATTAAAATTCTGTCAGTAATTACTCACCCTCATGTTGCTCCAACCCCGTAAGACTTTCGTTCATCTTCGGAACACAAATTAAGATATTTTTTGATTAAATCTGAGAGCTGGATCACCCCTCCATAGGCTTCTTAAGGGATCGAAACTGGCCGCCCCAAAAGTTATGAAAGACATCGTTAAAATAGTCTGAGTGACTACAGTGGCTCAATCTTAAGTTTATCAAGCGACGAGAATACTTTTTGTGTGCAAAAAAACAAACAAAAATAACGACTTTATTCAACTACTCATTTCCTTCCCTGTGGGCCTTGAGATTTCACGTAGTGGAACTGCACAAAGCTTCTGTGTTGTACGTCACACGTAGGCTCACTATTGGCCAACGCTAGTCATGTGTATGATGCATGATCCAGCTCTCAGATTTAATCAAAAATATCTTAATTTGTGTTCCAAAGATGAACGAAAGTCTTACGGGGTTGGAACAACATGAGGGTGAGTAATTACTAAGGGTGAACTTACCTTTTAAAATCCTTTGTAGATGAATTTTCAGTGTGGTCAAAGTGGATATTAAAATCCCCGATCAGAATGATGTGGGGAGACATTTCATTAATTGTTGTTAAAATAGTAGAAAGTTCATGGTTAAATTACTTTGACGGTTTAGGTGGCCTATACAGCCTGCCAATAACAGTGGGCATATGGCCGATGAGTTTCACGGCCACCATCTCAAATGAGGGCTGTTCTGGTAAATGGAAAAAATCGTTCTCTTGTTGCCAAGTTTCAACTGGACCTAAATAATCCAAGTTTTGATCAATAATAAGATCATTGATCAGAAGGCCTTTGTTGGTGATGGAACAGACGTTGTAAAGGGCAAACTTGTGGAAAGTATTGCCCGATTTTGCGACGAATTTTGGCAGTGGAGTTAGCACACTAACACGCCGATCGGAACCTTTCTTCTTCCGAGATCGTGGCCCAGCTGTAACGGTCACCAGACAATCATGTTTCACTCACAAACTACATCTCCCACTCACAGCATTGATTCTTGCACTTCACTACAATCCCCATCATTCCTTGCACTGACGATTCACACAGCTGATTCCACTAATCACGCTCACACTTTAGAACCTTCACACACCCTCTCACACGCTTTATAAGCCTTGGACTTCCTCTCTCTATTGCCGGATATTGTTCGTATATACGTTCTGTATTGTATTGTCAGCGTTTAACACTCCCCAAGTGTTAGCTACTTACTGAGCCTTCCATTGAACTCTAGTCTTGCCTTGTCCTTCGTGTGTTGATCCCTGCCAGAGTTTCTTGGATTATCCCTCAGCCTAGCCCTTCGGATTCTATTTGCACCTCGTCGACCCACGCTTGCTCTTAGGATTTCTCTGTGCTATGACTTTGCCATAGCTGTCTGCTGTTCATTGACCTTGCCTGTACTAAGACTACGTTTTTGGAATAAAGCCTTGCGAATGGATGTGTACGTCTCTCCTCTGGTTCGTTCTGTTGCAGAATATCCAGCCAAACAAGGATCCAGCGGCTTTTCTGAAGAACGTTGGTCAGGTATGAACCTTGCAAAACGGTTACTGGCCCTAAAGCAGGGTATGAGACCTCTAGAGGTATATATTCAGGAGTTCTTGGATTTAGCATATTTTTCTGATCTGCTTGATTGCGTTCTCATTGACTTTTTTTGTGACGGCATAAATCAACCCCTAAGATCTCAAGTAATCCTTGAGGGTCCTCGTACATCGCTCAGTCACTTTTTAGATTATGCTCTTCTGCTAATTGGCTCGTCTTTCACTGTGGGGGTCGTGGAGGAATGCACCATTACCTCTGCGCCTATAACAACAGATCTTCCAGAGCCTTGTTCCGTCTCAACAGATCTTCAAGAGCCTCTTCACGTCAGCCACGTCCAGCCAGAGCCTTACGTCAGCCACGTCCAGCCAGAGCTTCACGTCGCGCCTGCCGAGCCAGAGCTTCACGTCAGCCACGTCCAGCCAGAGCTGCTTCACGTCAGCCACGTCCAGCCGGAGCTGCTTCACGTCAGCCACGTCCAGACGGAGCTGCTTCACGTCACGTCAGCCATGTCCAGCCAGAGACGTTTCACGTCACGTCAGCCATGTCCAGCCAGAGACGCTTCACGTCAGCCATGTCCAGCCAGAGACGGTTCACGTCACATCTGCCGAGCCAGAGACGCTTCACGTCACATCTGCCGAGCCAGAGACGCTTCACGTCACATCTGCCGAGCCAGAGACGCTTCACGTCACATCTGCCGAGCCAGAGACGCTTCACGTCACATCTGCCGAGCCAGAGACGCTTCACGTCACATCTGCCGAGCCAGAGACGCTTCACGTCACTTCTGCCGAGCCAGAGACGCTTCACGTCACTTCTGCCGAGCCAGAGACGCTTCACGTCACTTCTGCCGAGCCAGAGACGCTTCACGTCACTTCTGCCGAGCCAGAGACGCTTCACGTCACTTCCTCCGAGCCAGTGTCTACGGACAAGATGGCCGATCCAGAGTCTGTTCACATCACTTCTGCTGATCCAGAGACTGTTCACATCACTCCCTCCGAGCCAGTGTCAACGGACAAGATGGCCGAACCAGGGTCTGTTCACCTCACTTCTGCTGATCCAGAGACTGTTCACATCACTTCCTCCGAGCCAGTGTCTACGGACAAGATGGCCGCCTCCGAGCCAGTGTCTACGGACAAGATGGCCGCCTCCGAGCACGTGTCTACGGACAAGATGGCCGCCTCCGAGCACGAGCCCGAGTCTGTTCCTGTTCCAGAGCCAGTGCCTGTTCCAGAGCCGGAACCAGAACCAGTGCCTCTTCCAGAGCCATTGCCTGTTCCAGAGTCGGAGCCAGTGTCTGCTGTACCTGAGCCGGCACCTGTTCCTGAACCAGTGTTTGTTTCTGTGTTTGTGTCTGTTCTTGTGGCTGTTACAGTTTTGGTGTCTGTTCCTGAGCCGGTGTCTGTTCCTGAGCCGGTGTCTGTTCCTGAGCCAATGCCTGTTCCGGAGCCAGAGCCTGTTCCAGGACTGGAGCCAGTGCCTGCTTTTCCCGAGCCGGTGTCTGCTGTTCCAGAGCCGTTGTCTGCTATTCCTGAGCTGGAGCCCGTGCCAGAATCTGTTCCAGAGCCTCTGCCAGGGCCGCCCGAGGGGTCTTCACCGCCCTGGCCGCCCGAGGGGTCTTCACCGCCCTGGCCGCCCGAGGGGTCTTCACCGCCCTGGCCGCCCGAGGGGTCTTCACCGCCCAGGCCGCCCGAGGGGTCTTCACCGCCCTGGCCGCCCGAGGGGTCTTCACCGCCCTGGCCGCCCGATGGACTCGCCGTTTCACCCTGGCCGCCCGATGGACTCGCCGTTTCGCCCTGGCCGCCCGATGGACTCGCCGTTTCGCCCTGGCCGCCCGATGGACTCGCCGTTTCGCCCTGGCCGCCCGATGGACTCGCCGTTTCGCCCTGGCCGCCCGAAGGATTCTCTGTTCCGCCATGGCCCCCCGAGGTGTCGTCTTCGCCATGGCCGCCAGTTGGACTGTCGTCTCCTCCCTGGCCGCCTGAAGGGCCGCCTGCACAGCCTGATCCGCCCTGGTCGCCTGCTCCACCCTGGTCTCCTGTTCCTCTTCTGCTCCACGGACCTGGCCCCCCATCCCGCCCCCAGATCCGCTTCCGCTCCACCTCCCACCTGGACAGTTTTTTGAGCGTCTGGAAGCCAACTTTGGGGGGGGGGGGGGGGCTATGTAACGGTCACCAGACAATCATGTTTCACTCACAAACTACATCTCCCACTCACAGCATTGATTCTTGCACTTCACTACAATCCCCATCATTCCTTGCACTGACGATTCACACAGCTGATTCCACTAATCATGCTCACACTTTAGAACCTTCACACACCCTCTCACACGCTTTATAAGCCTTGGACTTCCTCTCTCTGTTGCCGGATATTGTTCGTATATACGTTCTGTATTGTATTGTCAGCGTTTAACACTCCCCAAGTGTTAGCTACTTACTGAGCCTTCCATTGAACTCTAGTCTTGCCTTGTCCTTCGTGTGTTGATCCCTGCCTGTGTTTCTTGGATTATCCCTCAGCCTAGCCCTTCGGATTCTATTTGCACCTCGTAGACCCACGCTTGCTCTTAGGATTTCTCTGTGCTATGCCATTGCCATACCTGTCTGCTGTTCATTGACCTTGCCTGTACTAAGACTACGTTTTTGGAATAAAGCCTTGCGAATGGATGTGTACGTCTCTCCTCTGGTTCGTTCTGTTACACCAGCAGTCCAAAATGAACTGATAGACCCGGCCTGTTCCTCTTCGGAAATGCAGTAATTTCGCCGAGAGCCACGGTGGGTGTATTTTGGTCGCCGAAGGAGACGGCAGTTTTGTTTGCACCGAGGTTCGCAGTCGCCGGTATAGCTCATTAGGTGAGTACTTCAGTGTTCCTTCCGTTTTCCTTGACAATGATGCTATCAATTTTTTTTTTTTTTACTTTTGTAAACCCAGCCAGTATAATCACAATGAAAGCATCGAAACTGCAATATTTAACACATAGGCCTACTGTAGGTCTACAACAGCAAAGGGTAAAATATGTGCACTAAATCCAGCGTTAACTCAAATCTGCATATTTTTAAACACTCAGACAGATGTCAATACCTGAAAGTGACAGCGATTGTCTGCCCGCGTTTTTCGCTTCATTTCTTTATTTCTTTATTTGCATAAAGAGAACTACCCAACCTTATGTCGCTATCGGCTGCTCTCAACCATTTCTCTTTCTGTTGGTCACACAAGGAATCCACGTGACCAACTTGAATCCGTTGCGAAATGTCGGGAAATCTTTAGCCCTCACGTGAAAATTCCCAATCGCGTGGATTCCTGTCGAAATAAGGGATTTTGCCTGTGAAAACTCACTGAACAATGGTAAATGAGACTGCAGCAGTAATCCAAAGCAAATCAAAAGTTCATACCATAATCTTCATATCATAGTAATGAATACTTTAGACAGAAAATTACTATTTAAATATTTTATGGCAAGACATTGTCAATGCTATGATTCTTTTAAAAACATTTACCATCTATTCATTCTGGGGAAACTAACAGTCAGTCTTTACAAAGTAGTGAATAACAATGTCTCAGTGTGAAATGATATTAGAAATGAGAAATACCATAATATTAGGCCTATTTTTTTCCTTGGCAGCTCGTCATTTAGAAGCTGAACAATTGATCCATTTGCATAACATTTAACCTTGTCACATTTGTCAATCGTCCCTTTAACGCACTCCACGCCAGAAACACTAAAAAATATCTTCCACATTGTGGAGAGATTCAGCCTACATTTGTCGCTTCCTACATTGGGCCCTTATGTGGGAAATGAGGCTTATCCAGAGCCGTCTGTGTGGCACTGTGGGGGAGTGTTCACGTGGTCTCAACACTCATCCCACGAGAAGGAGATGTTAATGTAGTGCAACACCTTACTCACCATCCACACCAAAGACCTCTCAGACTATGCAGTGATTGCCAGGGCCTTATAGAGACTGAGAGAGACAAATCATTATTCAGAATTATGGTTGACTCACAATTGCTTTTTAATAGAATATTCCTAAATCAATACATTTGGCCCCACAATCCTAAATATGTGGTCACATTTTTGGTGGTTTCCAACCCTTGTGAAAAAGAAGTACAGTTTAGCATAATTTTATAAAGAATACTCAAAACAGATATAATGTAATTTAAAAGAATACACTTGTGTTTCAGATACTTAATTGCATGAAAATTGCAATTAAGTTTGGGTTAGAATTATTTTAATGTCCGTGTTACAGTGTAATTATACATTTAAGTACTGAGCAATAATAATTAACTACCTGTATTTAGTATAGGGTTAGGATTAGGTTTAGTTGTGCAATTACGCACAATTTATAGAAATTACAACAGTAACTAAACATGCAAGGACACTATCAAATAAAGCGTGACCGAAATGATGTATTATAGTTTAAATGTATATGAAATGCAATCAATTGAACTTAAGAGTGTTTTTTGACCCACTTAAGAAGGACTTAAGGACATCTTTATGTGTAATTCCATAATTACTTCTTTGAAATATGGTTAAAGTATACTGCCGAAGCTACTGCAAACATTCAGTCCATTGGAGGTGAGCTTTCCTCCTTCCAGGGCATCTACAATGTGAGGAGGTCATCAGAGTCATTAGTGACTCCAGCCACCCAGACGACAGCGAAGCATCATGACCGTACAGTCGGCTGAGGGACACCTTCCCTTGGGCTATCAGACTGCTGAACTGCAACTAATACAGTACAATACAATGCAGTCTTATAAAAAGTATAATACAGTCTTCCAATGCAGACTACACCATTTCACACATGCTATGCATACTGTCAATATCTCTGTGTAATGTGTATTGGGATATATTTTATATGTTGTTTAGCTGTCAGCACTGTCTGTGTATATTGTATATTTTATTGTATATTGTTCCTCTGTATAATGTGTTGTGTAAAGTGTATTTAAAACTTAATTTAAAATATAGTTGCAGGGGGGGGGGGGGGATTTGTGACAGAAGATTTTGCATCTTGTGTGTATGTTTTGTAGTTTTGTGTGTTGAGTTTTGAGAAATGGAATCACAGTTTCAAAAGCTGCGTGTAAGCAATTAAAAACAAAAACTGTAGCTAAAAAACCAATCCCTCAAATCTGATTGGTCGATTGAAATGTCGTTCCGGGATCAACATCGCTGTTGATGCAGGAACATGTTCTATTTGGTGAAATAACGTTAACACACACATGCAACACCTATCATTGCAACCCTTTTTGCACAGACAGGCACCACACACACTTTTCATAAAAGTATCCCAGAGGACACTGTGTAAATATAAATACATTTATAAATTGCCAATGAGTTTTGAGTTAAATGTATTTATCTGTCTCTGTCACTGTCAATTTCCAAGCCTGAAATGGGACTTGTATTGGATCATTGGATGAGTTATTTCAGTTATTTCATAGAGCCATAATTATGAGCTTCAATTCAATCTGTTCGTTCTGCACATAATCAGACAGAGCGAAATGAGAAGAACAGAGTGTGAGAATGTGTTTCACAGTGTGTGATGTGTGAACAAGAGGTGAGAAGAGAGTTTGGTGAAGGTGAGAGGTGTGATAGACAGTTTGATGGTGGCTGGATCAGATCACATCAGAACACAAGATGAAGGAATATGTCAAATATCTTTTGTGTGTGTGTGTGTGTGTGTGTGTGTGTGTGCACAATTTTTGCATTAATTTATTTAAATTACATAATCATTCCTGTCTAATTCAATGAAGAGCCAAGTAATATTTCCAGATGATCATTTGACAGTGATAAGTGTGTTTAAAACTGGCCACCTGGTTCCCTATACATTTCTGCCTCAATATAGTAAAGTAAAATGAAGATAAAGTATAAAGAAGTCACATTGTGAGATATACGTTGTCAAATACAAAGTCGCAAATAAAAGAAACAATGTCGCAATTACAAGAAATAAAGTTGTATTGTGAAATATGTGAAAATGCCCAAAAATAAATAAAGTTTCCACTGTGAGATATGAAGTCGTAATTACTGGAAATAAAGTTGGAAAAGCAAAATATGAAGTCACCATTTTGATTTTTAAAGTCAGAATTAAGTTAAAGTCAAGTCATACATTAGTATTTTGCATAGGGCTTTCATAATGCAAATTGTTTCGTAGCAGTTTACTTAGAGTGTTTATATGATGCCTTTATGCTTAAACCTAATGCTTTTGCATTCAAAAGTGATTTTGAGCTTGTATTCGATTGTGTTCAAGCTGACCAAATGGTTGGAGAAGTCTGGCATACGTCACCAGAGAGAATAAAGTGACATATAAAGTCATATTCTGAGATATTAAGCCACAGTCAGAGATATACAGTCACAATTACAAGAAATAGTCATAAATGTGAGATATAAAGTTGCTGTCAGCAGGAAGTTTATTTTCTGATAACAAAATCAAAATAACAAAAATACTCAGGCTTATCAGAAATATCAAGAAAACACAAACAGAACAACCACTAAATAAAGAAAACAGCTGACAACTGAGAAGACAAATACCGGGCAATAAATACACAGGCAAACTAATCAAAAGAAACGAGACAGGTGCAGGGAATTAATATGACAATGAATCACTGTAGAAAGGGAAACAGAATGGGAAACTGGTGCAAAAACCAAATCAGTGTCAAACTCAAACAGATTCAAACTCCCAACACCCGTAACAGTTGCAATCGAGATATACAGTGGCAATCACAAGAAATAGGTTTACAACTAGGATAAGGTGCTTCTACATTTTATTCACATATCATTTCCTTTGATTTTAGGGATAACTTATGTGTAGGGTTAGGTTTAGGGTTAGGAATAAGGTTAAGACTAAATTTTTAGACAGGAATGTTGTTCCAGGTTCAACTAAATATTTTGATCCAGGAACATGTACAGGGTGCAAATCAGGGCGACAGTAAATATACACCAATGCACGTAAACACTTTCAAAAGCACCAGTTCACATCTTCATCCCATAAGATATTTAGAGACAAAAGAATATTTCCCCTGGTGCAGCCCTACATACATGTCACATATCTTAAAAATATAATACTCCTCTTTGGCAGATAAACTCTGTGTGGGATATTCTTTATAATAATGAATGTTTCCAGATATATCTAAAATCAGGTGGGTTGTTTCGGAGATTTGAATTTAAGCACATTTAGAAACCTAACAAGAGTTGTGTGTACTAATGTATCCATCACATTTATGCATTCATTTGAAAATTTCTCACAAAGTCATGCCAATGATAACCTCTCTACAGCTTTTTCTATTAATAGTTTTCAGTAATGTGACTGGCGCAGATCCCGGGACGGCAAATCATAGAACTGCAACACAGGCCTGTCAGTTTTCCATCTCAAAAGAATAAGAAAAAACAAAAACATGTGGATAAAATGTAAGTTTTGGGCACTTGTGATCCATATCCAGCACCTCCTGCAGTGTTTTAGTCACTTAAAACAGTGGGACGTTTTAAAACGCATGAAAAAACTTAAAGTGCCTTAATGTACTAAAAGAGTGATATTAAAAGATCAAATTCAGTATACACCTTATTGATGATCCTAAACAGGCAAGCAGATGAGCCCACAATATGACTGCAACATGCTAAATGGTTAGCCAGAATATTAAAGCAATGCGCAGTTTCTCATTAAGTGTTTTCCATAGAAAACCATTATAAAGAAAATGCTTAATGAGAATCTGCACAATACTTCAATATTTTGGCTTCATCTGTACATACTATGCAATGTTAATAAGGTGTAGACTACTTAGTACAACCCTGGTAAAAATGACTGGTGGTCAAGGAAGGAAAGCCTTGTTTTGCCCTCCAACTTTTTAAAAAAAATTGCTCACCATCATGCCATTCCAAAGCTATACGACTTTAATCTGTGAAACCAACCCAATCTCATGAAATGGGTCTCTATAGCACGCATTGTATTTATCGTGCAATTTATACGCAAAAAAATAGTTCTTAATGGCATTTGATACGCACTGTCAACCCCTTGGGTAGGATTAGGGGTGTAGGGTACGTGCGTATTACACGCCATAAAGTGCGTATCATAGGCATGTAAAAAGTCATTTTCCCATATAAATTGCACTATATATATATATATATATAATGTGTGCTAAAGAGACGCATTTCATGAGATCAGGCTGATGAAACTATCATGTTTAGAGTTTGTTTTTGATCTGTTTTTCTGTTCTGTTTATATCTGAGTTTCTTTGTTAATCTAGGTTGTTAATAGTTCTACCATCCTCGTTCCCTTCTTGTTGGGTTCCATGTTTTCTGATTGATTTGAGTATTCTGTTCAGGTGTGTCTTAATAATGATCTTGTTAGCTCCTTTGTATGCCCCTGTATTTAAGCCCTCAATTTCTGTCTATTCCTTGTCTTGCTTTGTTTAATATTTGTGTGTAAGTGGTTGTGATTTCTCCTTATTAAGTTATTCTCCTGTGTTGTGTTTAATATTAGATTAAAGTCAGTTTGAGTATCTTCTTCGTCATGCGCTTCTTTACAGCCACTACTCCATTGCAGAATGCAATACAAATGGTCACAATGCTTTCAGGGAGAGAAATTCTTGAGTCTGTTCCAGTGAGTAATGTTCCAGAGTCCGTTCCAGTAAGAGTCATTTCCGCATCCGCTACAGCAAGGGAGAAGTCTGTGCTCCATCTACCAGAAAGGGTGTAATATTGAAGAATATGTGGAGGAATTCTTATAAAATACTGCAAAAAAAAGTTATAAAAGTGATATTTCATTTTTGTTTTTAAAAAAGTTATTAATTTAGTTCAGTTCTTGTATACTAGTGTCAATGCTGGCAGATCAATATTATTGTTGAATATTAAATTAAATGTTAAATGAAATGTCCCCAACTAAGCAAGCCAAGCCAATGGCAGCCTGTGAGTCCGCTCCAGTGTCGGCTCCAGCCCCTGAATCCACTCCAGTGTCGGCTCCAGCCCTGAGTCCGCTCCAGTGTAGCTCCAGTGTCGGCTCCAGCCCCTGAGTCCACTCCGGTGTAGCTCCAGCGTCGGCTCCAGCCCCTGAATCCACTCCAGTGTAGCTCCAGTGTAGCTCCAGTGTCGGCTCCAGCCCCTGAATCCACTCCAGTGTAGCTCCAGTGTCGGCTCCAGCCCTTGAATCCACTCCAGTGTAGCTCCAGTGTCGGCTCCAGCCCTTGAGCCACTCCAGTGTAGCTCCAGTGTTGGCTCCTGCCCCTGAGTCCGCTCCAGTGTAGCTCCAGTGTCGGCTCCAGCTCCTGAATCCCCTCCAGTGTAGCTCCAGTGTTGGCTCTAGCCCCTGAATCCACTCCAGTGTAGCTCCAGTGTAGCTCCAGTGTCGGCTCCAGCCCCTGAATCCGCTCCAGTGTAGCTCCAGTGTCGGCTCCAGCCCCTTAATCCACTCCAGTGTAGCTCCAGTGTCGGCTCCTGCCCCTGAGGCCACTCCAGTGTAGCTCCAGTGTCGGCTCCTGCCCCTGAGGCCACTCCAGTGTCGGCTCCAGTGTAGCTCCAGTGTTGGCTCCAGCCCCTGAATCCACTCCAGTGTAGCTCCAGTGTCGGCTCCTGCCCCTGAGTCCGCTCCAGTGTAGCTCCAGTGTCGGCTCCAGCCCTTGAATCCACTCCAGTGTAGCTCCAGTGTCGGCTCCTGCCCCTGAGTCTGCTCCAGTGTAGCTCCAGTGTCAGCTCCAGCCCCTGAATCCACTCCAGTGTAGCTCCAGTGTCGGCTCCAGCCCTTGAATCCACTCTAGTGTAGCTCCAGTGTCGGCTCCTGCCCCTGAGTCCGCTGCAGTGTAGCTCCAGTGTCAGCTCCAGCCCCTGAATCCACTCCAGTTTAGCTCCAGTGTCGGCTCCAGCCCCTGAATCCACTTCAGTGTCGGCTCCAGCCCCTGAATCCACTTCAGTGTCGGCTCCAGCCCCTGAATCCACTTCAGTGTCGGCTCCAGCCCCTGAATCCACTCCAGTGTCGGCTCCTGCCCCTGAGTCCACTCCAGTGTCGGCTCGTTGTCAGCTAGGTTGTTAATTAGTCATCCTTGTTCCCTGCCTGTTGGTTTCCGTGGTTTCTGATTGATTTGAGTATTCTGATCAGGTGTGTCGTGTTAATTATCTCATTAGTTCCTTTGTTTGCCAGTGTATTTAAGCCCTCAGCTTTTGTCAGTTGCTTGTCTTGCATTGTTTAACGGCTGTGTATGCGGTTGTGATTTCTCTAAGTTTTTCTCCTGTTTGTTTAATATTAGATTAAAAGTCAGTTTGTATATCTTCTTCATCGTATGCTTCTTCGCAGCCACCTATTCCGTGACAGAAACACAAAGGGGGATAATTTTATGAATATCCAGTTGTGGGAATTAAATTCAAAATGGATGTACACAAGACTTGCTTTAAAGTTTAATAAAGCACCCAAGCATGTCAGCAAAAAAGAACATGTAGCCAACATTAAAAGTATAAACATTATTTTACATTAAACATAACAAATACCAGTTTGCAACTTCAAACAGCATAAGAGTTTTGTGCAGCTAAAATAACTGTAAGCGGATCAAACTGGAAGCCTTGTACATTAATGTTACAAATAGCCCCACCCGCTCTTCCATTTAAAAATAAGTTGGATAAGACAAAGAATTTTAACATGGACTAAATTACTTGCTTCACATTAAATGTCATCTAACATGACAACGAGCTCTCTAAAATCTCTTTTCTTTTTGGAATTAGGGCCATTTAAAAGAGATTTTAACTGAAACCTTGAGCATATAGACTATAAAACTAAATAATTAAAAGCTGGAAGAGAGGCTTAACGATATGTGACTCAATTCTCTGTATCTTAAATCTATCAAATCAATCCCATCAATGCAAGACAACTCATTGCAGCGGGAATTAAAACGTCACATTGGGTCAAGAACTAGAAGAAGAAGAGGTATGTGAGAGTAAGATTGTAGAGGAGCACAGAAGACCCAACCTTTAAACAAGGATCAATACAGCCGAATGAAAAGCTCAAGAAATCATTTGACACTTTTACATACATGTAATGACACACATATATTCACAAATGGCACCACCCCTCACACGATTTTCTTAACAAGGCTGGAATTTGGAGGAAGCTGATAATCTACAGAGCAATATTCCAGACAGATGACATAGAAAAGTAGAAGAATTGCAACCTGAAGCTTTTATCAGCACACAATGGGAATGTCATGCTACAGTACATGTGCTTACAAATTACATTGTACTTGTAGCAACGTTATAATTGTTAGAGCTCAGGATCTCAGTATTCACACTGTTGAACTGTCAACCCGTTCTCCAATTAATTTTGACAAGAGCAAGTTACCTGGTTTAAAAGCCTTCAGGTCACGACATTTCAAGATGTCACAAATAACTGAAGGGTTAATTAAGATTTGTCATTGTGCCCTAGTAGAGGAGGTTTGGGGTAATATTGTAATATAAAGGAGTGTAGCAACTAGCTCTCAAATCATGATTTCAGGCACATTAATAAGACGTACATCACACTTTACAAGAATGATATGTCAGTTTGACATTGGTGGCATTGACAGCAATAAATAAACACACTAGCTCTGTTCCCTTTATTGGAAAATTGCCCACACTGGTACGCTAATACGCTAAGGCAATACACTAACCTAAAAACATTGTGTTTTCTATGTAAAACAGCTATATTAATTAAATTGAATTAATTCCAATAGTTTGACATAAGCATGTTGCTAAGCTAAACATTGAATTGCATCTCATTTGTAATTAAATGAAAATGTATTATATTTTAAATTTATATTATGTTGTAATAAAAAAAAATGAAATATGCTTAAAAAGTGCTGCCAGATGTACTAATAGGCATTTATTGTATTTTAAAATACACTTTAATGTAATATCTACTGAAACGTCAATGTCCCATATTTAAATATATATGTGCAGTAATTATACATTTGTAATTATACAAATCGCAATTTAGTTCATTTAAAATACATTCCCCTGGTCTAACAGACACGGCTTTGAGCTTTTGGAATAACCACTGAGGTTCGTTGTCGTGTTACGCAGCACGTTTGAGCTTCAGCAAGGGTTTGTTCTCACGCATCAAGCAGGTTCGGTTGAGCTTGTGTTTATATTCGATGATCAATGTTTATTTTTGAAGTAAAGCCTAAATCAAATCTGTTCATCATATCAAGCAATAGAGTCTCTTCAGAAAATTTGAACTAAACCATTAAATTCATATGGATTCGTTTTACGATCTGTTTATGAACTTTTTGAAGCATCAAAGTGATAGTTGTGTATCTGTGACAGAACTGGGACAGAAACCTGTCAGATTTCATCAAAAAGATCTTCATTTGTGTCCCGAAGATGAACGAAAGTCTTTCGGGTTTGGAAAGACATGAGGGTGAGAAATTAATGACAGAATTTTCATTTTGGGATGAAATATCCCTTAGCATGTCAACACGTCAAAATAAGTGTAGGCTATTCTTTAAAGCACAACTAAAATTAACACATGATTTAATATCTATTTTAAGGTAAAACTTAATTCGATATAATTAAAAAGTGCACTTTTTAAAAGTGTACTTAAGTGTGTTTAGAAACATAGTCATGAACATATTCCCTTTAAGTACTTTTAAGTGGTCTATTATTTCAGTAATATTTTATTATCCACAAGAAAAGTCTAAGATTATACTTTCTACACTACAAGTGCACATTCAGCACAATTACATTTTCACAAGGGTGAGCTTGTTACAATGCATTATGGGATTGCCCTTTTTGCAAAGGATATTTGATATGCTGTTTAAGATGATGGAAAAACAGTATATCCGTTTCAACAACCTTTACGTTAAAAGTGTGGCTATGGTGCCTTAAATGCTAGATAGGCATCTAATACAGTAGGTTTTGGAACAGAGTTTAGTATGCATGTCCAGTTATTTTTTCCATCTTGATGTCTTCAAAGGCAGGTACAAATATCTCTGTTATCCGATTATTGTGGTACATACACATAATGAGGTGTGGATCATTAGTGAGAGGGCAACAGAATAAATAGCCCACTTTTTAAATACTTTTCGGTATTTACTGACACTTTAATCTAGTGTTGCTCGCTGACAAAAGAGATGAAAAGTGAGATAATTACAAGTCTAGATATAACTCTTAACAATAGCCCAGCTAATCAACCTCTATGTTTAGCTTTTATTTTAAGTTAAATAGATAGCTTGGGTGACACTGTATTCACACCTGTGATGTTAAAACCAGAACAACCACTATAACCATTGTGTTAAAAAATGTGGTTTGCTATACGCTTCAACAGTAATAGTTCGCCTGAGCACCACTATTAGCCTACTATTAAATTGCATTGTCTATTTCATCCCACATAATTTGTGCAATGAATATCATCTAATCATGCAGCTTGTTCAGGAGATATGCACCATTACATTTCTGAGTGAGTGGACTTGCACCTTTCCAAAGAAATACATTTTGAAACTCATTCAAACTCATCAAAAAAACATTTTGATCCAAATTTGAAACAATGTCAAAGCAGAATCAACCATCATGTCTCATGAAACATGCAATACTAGTGATTTGTTCCTGAATGAATCAGTGTTATTGAACAAATCGTTTGAGTGAATGATTCAAATGACTCACTCATAAAGACACTGGCTACATCCAAAAATCGCATACTTCCCTGCTAGTATAACGGATGTTGTGAAGTATACCATCAGATGATGAGTGACAGAATGAACAATCAGGAATTCTCTTTAAAAAACAGCAGGAGCTAAAGTACACAACACAACTATAACCATTAATGTGAGACACTGAACTGAGGAAAACTGAGGGCTTTAAAAACACGGGAAAGTTCATTAACAGCACAGGGAACATGCGTGAACAAATCAGTAACCACGACAACTAATGAATGAATGAGAACTCAGGCAAAACATTGACAGGCAAAAGTAAACAGAACATGACAATAAAACTAATTGAACCTAATTGTGATAACTAGTAGGTGAAAAAGAGAAGATCTATGCAAAACTGCATCCCAATTAAAAAGCTGCACACTTCGAAGGGTGCATTTGACGGCCGGTTTGAGCACGTTGCGACGAAAGCTCCCCCGATTTGAAAGCGAAAACAGATGGACCCTTCACGGCCTATCCTACCCCAGAATTCATTGCCCACCTGTGGCGGCAGAGGAATTCACATAAAAATGTAAATATTGTGTTTTCATTTACTCAAATAGCTAGCAAAACAAGTGTTAAAAGCAGTCTTTCTTTCTTAAAAACATGAACAAACTAAAAATGTTACCACTGCACAGCTTCATTTGTTAGGTGGTCTGAGGCAAAACTTGTTCTAATATTTAGTTTTGTTGCAGGGAGCAAGTGGCAGACCATTTAATTGATTAAAATAAGGCTGAAAATTATCCTTTATTTACCCGCGCCAAAAACTCAGCCACTGTGGCTTGGAGATAAGGCAAAGACTCATTTGTTACTAGGCTCTCTTGTGTATTATAACAAATAGCCCTCACCCTAGAAAGCCCACAACAATAAGACAACCAGTAGATAAGGCAAACGGCTTTGACATGTCTATGTCTACAAATGTTTTAACCAAACTTGAAGATCCAGAAATAATGATTTCTGGAGTATTTTATATGCATGCCCTGCTGTGTCATATTTTCTAATGTTACTAATTGCACCCCTGTCTTAATATTTTTCATCAGTGTTTCCTTTTTCTCCTGTTTTAGGACACTTCTGGAGAAAATGGGCCTGCTGGGGAAGGTCACTCCCTTGCAAGCTAAAAAAAAAGGGAGAACTTAAAAAAACTAAGCAAGTTAATAGACACATCTATGCTGAAATGTATTGTGCTGTTGTTGTTAACAGTCATAGTTAATTTGCTATTATTTAGGATTGCAAGTGTCCTAGGACAGGTGAAACCCACTGCTGCAACTTGGCCCTGGTTTGTCCACATGGATAAGGCGTTGGGACAGAAGCTTTCCAACAACCTCCCTGTCTTCAATGCATGAGGACACACCAGGGCCCAGTTGAGCAGTGGACCAAGATGAGGAGGAGCCAGAGCCGTCAGCACCAGCCAAGAGAAAAAGAGACCGAGAGGATGAGCTGGTCAAACCCCCATCACTCCCACAGACAACAGGTTTATCACAGGTTCAGTTTAAAGTCTGTTTAGAGAGAATGGCGTCGTCTTAGCGACCCCTAATTTTATAACAAATGATCATTTCGCCAGAAGTGAATCAATCATTCTAACTTTAGCTGGAAAATAACATTATAACCGCTATAAAGCCAAAACAATCTCTGTTACCTTAAATTATATGTTTATCACTGTAAAGCTGCTTTGAAACAATCTACATTGTTAAAAGCGTTATATAAATGAAGATGACTTGACTTGACAATATGCAGCTTTATGTTCAAAGGCCAAGTTATTCGAATAAATGCAAACCTCGAAAAACATCTTAACATTTTACAATAAGGTTAAGTAGTTAACATTAGTTAATGTATTTACTAACATGAACTAACAACGAGCAATACATTTGTTACAAGTATTTATTAATGTTAGTTAATAAAAATACAGCTGTTCATTTTATGTTCATGTTAGTTCACAGTACATTAACTATATTAACAAATGTAATATTTTAATAACGTATTAGTACATGTTGAAATTAATATTAACTAAGATTAATAAATGCTGAAGAAGTGTTGTTCAAGTTCATGTTTACTAGTTAACTAACGTTAACTATGAACCTTATTGTAAAGTGTTACCAACATCTTTAAAAAAGGAATTTGAACAACACATTCTGAAAGGATGCTATCTCTGAAAATAAATGAAGATATGGTCTTTGATAGTTAAGAAAATAAAAGCATGCGAGAATCTCACACGGGTTCACACTTAACGTCAGATATGCAAAGGAGACTCCTCATACATAAACAACACTATGTTCTGTGCAGCGCAGAGACTGTGTCAGCATGTAAATCAAAGGCAATCTCTGGCTCATAACCTGCACAGGCCCGGGACGCCCATCATCCGCTCTGCCCTCTGGGGAACTGAAGTCAGACACTAATGTGATGTACAATGTCTCCTAACAAGCCCAACTGGGAAGCATTCCACTTCTTTTCCCCCTTGTTTTCCCTCCCATTCTTTACCTCATTGTTCTTCTATTCTCATCTGACTCCCATGAACTCTGCCTCTTTGTTCGTAAAGCGTTGTTTTTGTTATGTTTGACGGGAACAGGTAGACTTAGTTTGAAAGAGAAACCAGAATATGGAAACTTAATAGTGGACGTTTCTGACTTGGGTCAGCACTGGAAAAAAAAAAAATATATATTTACTTAAACCAACTTAAAAGAAAATACAGTAAATTGTTACAGCCCAGTCTAGTTTTTCATCAATTATATATATAGTTTTGATTAAATAAATTTTTTTCCTCTAATATTAACCAGAATATTTATCGCAAAAAAAAAACATTTATTTGAAGTAAAAAGATTATTTATAATTAAAACCAAATACCATTAATGAATATATTATAGGCACAAGCCAAATTGCTACTTAATGTAGGTCAGTATAATAATTATTTGGATGTTTACAACTTAATTTCACCGTAAACAAAAGCTAAGTTAGCTAAAATATGAAAGTAGAAATTTTACCTAAAAAATAAAAAAAATAAAAAAATATTGTATTAGTCAAAATTTTATTTAGTGTATTTATTATGAATAATGACCACTTTAAATACCTTTTTGTGCTGTCTGTTTAAAATATGCATCATTTTTCTGTTATACACTAACAAAAAAAAAACATTAATAAAACCCAAAATAAGTTCTGCAGTGAGTAAAACTATCCAGTATTGTCCTCAAGCAAAAAATGCTATTTAAACCAATTTTTTTTTCAGTTTTATTTTCTTTTAGACAAACTGACCAAAACAGGTTTGAACCGGAAACCAGGATTTTCGATTAAACCAATATAAAATGCACTTTAAATAAATAAAATTGTGGTTTTACTTTATTTTGGTGGTCCCTTTAACACATTCTGTTGACTATAAGTTGCATGTCTTCTAACCCTCGGTGTTAGTGTCATGATTCTGCCATCATGTCCTTGATTTTCCTAGTCTTGTGGCAGGATCATGGCAGAACGTCTCGGTTACGTATGTAACCCTCGTTCCCTGAGTAGGGAACGGAGACGTTACGTCGGATGACGACGAATGGGGTTTCGCTTAGAAAGCCTATCAGCTTCGAGTATTACAAAACGAGCCAATGGCAAAGAAATGCCATGGGTCTGCGGAATTTGCATGACGTAACTCCGCCCCACCTCGTGGGTATAAAAGGAGGACGCTAGCAACATGCAGTTATGTTTTCTCGCTGAGGAGCCAAGACTGAACTAGGCGATCCCCGCGAAACAGCGGAAGTGGCAGGAAGACGTAACGTCTCCGTTCCCTACTCAGGGAACGAGGGTTACATACGTAACCGAGACGTTCCCTTTCGTTGTCACTCCGAGTTACGTCGGATGGGGTTACCAGTCAAATTACGCCACCTTCACAGCTGTCTTCCAGCGCCCTGCGAAAATCTGAGCCCTCGAGATACTAGGACGAAGGACTCCTATTAAACACAGGAATACCAAGGTACACTGGGAAGCATATCCCAAGCTTTTAAGGGGAAATATGCAAATATCACCAACCCAGTCGGGGGCATTTGAAAATACACATATGACCTGAAAGTAACATATGGAGAAACTCTGAGATGTCCAGCCGCAGGTGGAATATTTCAACCTCAGGGGTGGCAAGGTGGCTTGCCGAGGGAAAGACACATGCTCAAAGAGGCTTACAGTGGAAATACACGTGTGGGGGTAGCTCATGGGAGGGACCATGCACACGGAGGCACCTAGCCGACGCCCAGGCAATAGACACTGGCGCTAGCATCAGGGGTGCTGGAGGAACTCAGGGCTTTCGGAGAAGCTCACCTGAGCAGAATATCGCACGTATCCAGTCCGCGGAGTGGAATGGCGAGCAAGCGAAGACACCTGAGCGGGTCCGGAACTAGCTGTTTGAAGCGAGAACACGAGAGGACACTGGCTCCACTCGGAGATTATAGAATCTGGCGAATGTGTTAGGTGTCGCCCAGCCTGCAGCTCTGCAGATGTCTGCTAGCGAGGCGCCATGCGCCAGCGCCCAGGAGGATGCCACACTCGGGGTGGAGTGGGCGGTCACACCAAGGGGGCACGGTCGGCCTTGCTGCTGGTAAGCCAAAGCAATGGTGTCCACGATCCAGTGAGACAACCTCTGCTTTGAGAGAGCCTTTCCCTTCAGCTTCCCACCATAACAGACAAAGAGCTGGTCTGAGGTCCTGAAACACTGCGTCCTGTCTACATAAGCGTGGAGAGCGCGTACTGGACAGAGCAGTGCCAAGGCTGGGTCTGCCTCCTCCGAGGGCAGCGCTTGCAGGTTCACCACCTGGTCCCGGAAGGGAGTGGTAGGAACCTTGGGCACATATCCAGGCCGGGGTCTCAGGATCACGTGAGAACCGGCCGGCCCGAACTCCAGGCACGCTTCGTCAACGGAGAATGCGTGCAGGTCCCCGACCCTCTTGAGAGAAGCCAATGCAATCAGGAGCGCTGTCTTCATTGACAGGAACTTAAGCTCCACTGATTGCAAAGGGTCAAAGGGAGCACTCCGCAGGGCACTTAAGACCACTGAGAGGTCCCAAGAGGGAACGAGAGGAGAGCGAGGAGGATTCAGTCTCCTCGCCCCCCTCAGGAACCTGACGATCAGGTCGTGCTTCCCTATGGACTTACCTTCCACTAAGTCGTGGTGAGCGGCAATAGCGGCAACATAAACTTTGAGGGTGGAGGGAGACAGCCTTCGCTCCAACCCATCTTGAAGGAAGGAAAGCACGAAACTGATCGAACAACTCCGGGGGTCTTCTCGGCGAGAAGAGCACCAATTGACGAATAGGTTCCACTTCAACGCGTAGGCATGTCTCGTGGACGACGCTCTAGCGGAAGTGATGGTAGCCACCACCGCAGGTGGTAGGGTACTCAAACCTGTCTCGTCCCGCCGAGGAGCCACACGTGGAGGTTCCAGAGATCGGGACGAGGGTGCCATAGAGTGCCCCGTCCCTGAGAAAGGAGGTCCTTCCTCAGAGGAATTGGCCAAGGAGGTGCTGTCGCGAGGAGCACTAGTTCGGAGAACCAAGTCCGGGTGGGCCAGTGCGGCGCAACCAGAAGGACTTGCTCCTCGTCCTCCCTGACCTTGCGCAGGAGCTGCGCAAGAAGGCTCACTGGGGGAAACGCATACTTGCGGCCCCGCGGCCAGCTGTGCGCCAGTGCATCCGTGCCGAGCGTGCCCTCGGTCAGAGAATAAAACTGGGCGCAATGGGATGAGTCGCGGGAGGCAAACAGATCTATCTGTGCGTCGCCAAACTGGTCCCAAATCAGCTGGACTGACTGGGGATGGAGTCGCCATTCTCCAGGGAGGGGCTGAAGCCGTGACAGCTCGTCGGCAGCACAGTTCAGGGCTCCGGGAATGTGAATAGCACGAAGAGACCTCAGGTGCTTCTGACTCCATAGGAGGAGGTGGCGGGCGAGTTGCGACATACGGCGGGAGCGTAGACCACCTTGATGGTTGATGTACGCTACTGTGGCGGTATTGTCTGATTGGACTAGTACGTGTTGACCCATGAGCAGCGCTCGGAAGCGGTGCAGAGCAAGGCGTACTGCCAGCAACTCGAGGCAATTGACATGCCATAGGCGCTGGGGTCCTGTCCAGGAGCCCGCGGCAGCATGACCATTGCACATGGCGCCCCAGCCCGTGGTGGAGGCATCTGTTGAGACAACATGCCTCGACACTCGTCTCAGGGGGACACCAGCCCTGAGAAAACTGAGGTTCAACCACGGGGTGAAGGTCTGACGGCAGCTCGAAGTCACTGGAACTCGGAGCTTGCCTTGTTGCCATGCCCACCTCGGGACTCGGTCGCGAAGCCAAAGCTGAAGCGGTCTCATATGAAGCAATCCGAGCGGCGTGACCGCGGCTGCAGATGCCATATGCCCCAGGAGCCTCTGAAAAAGTTTCAGTGGAACAGCTTTCTTGCCCTGTATTTGTCTCAGACAAGTCAGCAGTGACTGCGCGCGCTCGCTCGTAAGCTGCGCGGACATGGCGACCGAGTCGATGTCCATACCGAGAAAAGAGATCCTCTGTACGGGGCAAAGTTTGCTCTTCTCCCAGTTGACCCGAAGGCCCAGACAGGCTAGGTGCCGGAGCACAAGGTCCCTGTGTTCGCAAACCTGGTCTCGAGAGTGAGCTATAATCAGCCAGTCGTCGAGATAGTTCAGGATGCGAACCCCGTGAACCCGAAGGGGAACAAGGGCTGCCTCGACGACCTTCGTGAAGACGCGAGGAGACAGGGCTAGAGGGGGGCTGGGGTCGCGGACACATAGTCGGCGCCTGGTTCCAGACCGTTACCCTCAGGTCACCCTGGCCACCAGCCGAAGTAGCACTCCTCGGGGGAGCATTAGATCGGGGTGTGGATGAGGGGACTCTCACTCTTGCGAGTTCATTGAGTCTCGACCTTAGTGACGCGATGGTCATGTTCCCACAGAGAGAACATGACTCATCCACGAGCGCTGCTCTAGCGTGATCCATGCCCAAACACACTAGGCAGCGCTCGTGCCCATCAGAGTCAGACACATATCTGCCGCAACCAGAAGTGCACGGGCGAGGCATCTTTAAAAAGACGTGCCGCGTGCAAGCTCTTTTGTGTGAGAGAGAAACACTCTGATGTCGAGGCGCCCGGGGAGACACGCACTCTCTGGCAAAACCACTGCACAGATCAGCAGGAAGTGTGCGCTCGCTGGATATCGCCCACAAATACCAACACCAGAGGAACTCGTTTGTAAAAAGCTGACAATTTCAGAGATGGCTTTGTGGAGTGAAGAGATGCTCTTGGCTCCGAAGCGAAAACATAACTGCATGTTGCTAGCGTCCTCCTTTTATACCCACGAGGTGGGGCGGAGTTACGTCATGCAAATTCCGCAGACCCATGGCATTTCTTTGCCATTGGCTCGTTTTGTAATACTCGAAGCTGATAGGCTTTCTAAGCGAAACCCCATTCGTCGTCATCCGACGTAACTCGGAGTGACAACGAAAGGGAACCATGTTTTGTGTACAAGCGCATGGCCTGTTTGGGCCATGTGCTTGTGTTGTCTCGTTACTATACCCCGCCCCCTTGTTATCCTCGTCTTGTCATTATTACCTAGTCTGTCACCTGTTCTCGTCTTGTCATTACCTAGTCTGTGTCACCTGTCATGTCATGATTAGTCCTCTTATTTAATCCCCTTGTGTTTGCTGTCTTGTGTCGGTTCATTGCCAAATGTTACTTGTGAGTATCCTGTGAAAGTCTTGTCATTGAAAGTCTAGTCATTGTTAGTATCTCTCGTAGTGTTGTTTATTTTCTAGTATTTTGTCAGTATCGTTGTCTAGTTGGTAACCTTATAGTCCTGTCTTGTTTTGCCCCCTCGTGGGTTTTGTTTTCCTGTTTTTGTACCAATAAATCCTGTGTTATTTGCATCTGCTGTCTGCGCCTGGGTTCTCATCCGTCATTCACATGACAGTTAGAGTATTCATAGACTGGTAGCGTTAGAGTTAGTAGAATAAGTTGACATGAAGTTGCAAAGTTATACTTGTAGTCAACAGCGACCATCAAAAAATAGTGTTACAGTACGTTATGCCATTATTTTCAGTTCTTCCATCTATCTCGTATTTACTGCATCTGTGAATAATTTTCAAGTCATCAATGAATGCTTTTGTTTTTTCCATCATGCACAAGTAGTGTGGGGTTGCATGTTTCCCGCAGTTATGTTCAGATGAGTGAAAGACAGGGAGAAGTGAGTTTGTGAGGCAGCAGATGTTGGGCGGATGTTGATGTAGAGAACTCATTACCCTAGGGGCCGGAGAAAATGATCATCCATCTGCAATTATTACAAGGCTGTAAAAATGCCTTCGGAATTCATGTGGAATATCAAAAAATGAAAAATCGTTCCTGTCCTGTCACATTCAGTTATGAATCACATTAATTATGTAGGCCTAAATGATAGAATATTTTCAATTCACATTTTCAAAGTTTTCAAACAGTTGTTGAATATGAAATGTTTAGCTATAATTATGCTCTCCTCTACCATTAAAACTAAGAACACAGAACATGTTTTCCCATTCCACTGCGCTACTTTTTTCAACATAAACACACTAGACTAAAGTGTTTGACTTTTACAGCTTCTCATGCGTGACGTGGCACAGCTCTCAAGTTAAAGGAAGTAAAAAAATGTTTAAAAAAAACTTGTCTCTATAGACTTTGCTTTTTTTCCCGTTCTCTGACCTGCATCTTGCTATTCTAAAGACTTTTGGGAGCGGATACCTATGATGATTTTCGATATATTTAATATTACTTAAAGATGACTCTGATCCTCTTCTTGGATTTTTATACTGTTCTCCTACAATTGGCAACACAATATTTTTCTTGAAATTATAATTACAATAACTGTGTGAATGATCTATGAAGCACCGCGCTGGAATTTGCACCTGTCCTCTCTGAACAGTCAGGGGCAGATTTACACTTAACTCATTATTATCTATAAAAACTTTTTTTTAAGTGAGGTCTAGAAACGCCTCGGTTACGACTGTAACCTCGGTTCCCTGCGAGAGGCTGCATCGATTGACGCTAAGGGAATGCTTTGTGTGATGATGTATTGAAGCACATGTAAAATCAGTCCAATGGTGTGACGGAACGTCAGAGGCGGGTGACGTCATGAACCAGGAAACTATAAAACCTGCCCAAAACAAAGCCGCGTCAGCTTCATAGCTGCTAACAGCTAACTCGCGCTGCATCGATTGACTTTAAGGGAACGTCTATACCAACGGAACCATAGAGAGAAGTGCCTGTCCAGTGTGAAATCAGGGCGAGCAGCGCTAGGATGAGAGCACTCGGGACCCTGGTGTAAAGTCCACGTCCAGAGAATAGAACCTGACGAATGTGTGAGGTGAGGACCAGCCTGCCGCATCACAGACGTCTTGAAGAGGTACACCTGACAATAATGCCTTAGAGGCCGCCATACTCCTAGTTGAGTGAGACCGCACCAACATGGGTGATGGTAGTCCGGTTGACTCCTAAGCGAGTGAGATAGTCTCGACCACCCACTTGCTCATTCTTTGCTCATTGAGTTGTTCGGATTTACGCCACAGGGCAGCTCTGTGGACGTAAGCATCTAACACCCTAACCGGGCACAGCAAATTGTGCTTTTTCTGGTCAGCATCTTGGAAGGGAGGAGGACAGAAGGCCTGCAGCACTATAGATCGGGCCACATTAGTGGGGACCTTGGGAACATAACCCGGCCTAGGATGAAGGAACGCTATAACCATGCGCAAATTCCAAGCACGAGGGTGCAACCGACAGAGCCTGGAGATCTCCTATTCTCTTCAAAGATGAAATAGCGAGGAGGAACAGCGTTTTCAAAGTAAGAAACCTGGCTGGAACCTCTTCCAAGGGCTCAAAGGGAGCCTGGGAAAGACCTTGGAGGACGATAGCCAGGGACCCTCGTGCGTGCAGCAGGCCTCAGCCTCAAAGTGCCACGGAGGAAACGAGATACTAAGGGGTCTTTACCCACAGACATTCCACCCAAAGGAATGTGGTAAGCACCTATGGCCACCACATAAACCTTCAACGTGGACTTGGATAGATCTGCAGTGAACCGCTCCTACAGAAACTCCAGCACTGTACCAACCGGGCAGTTAACTGGGTCTAGCTGACAGTCACTACACCATGAAGCGAATACCTTCCACTTCAGGGCATAAAGTTCCCTCGTGGAGGGAGCTCTGCATTATAGAATGGTCTCAACAACCTCGGTTGAGAGACCTGACTCTATGAGCTGGGCTGCCTCAGAGGCCAAGCCCACAGGTTCCACAGTTCGGGACGAGGATGAAATATCGAGCCCTCTGCTTGACAGTAGAGCTCTTCTGACGGGGAGCTTCAGAGGAGGCCCGTTGAGAAGAGACACTAGATCCGCAAACCATACTCTGCCCGGCCACCGTGGGGCTATGAGAAGCAGGCGCAGATGGTCCCTGCGAACTCTCTCCAGAACTCCCGGTAGCAGAGCAATTGGGGGAAATGCATACAGACAAAGCCTCGGCCACGTCTGTACCATCAGAGGGAGAACCAGAGTGGACAGTGAGACGTCTCTCGAGACGCAAACAGATCCATTTGTGCTTGGCCGAACTCCCTCCATATAAGCTCCACCACCTCGGGGTGGAGCCTCCATTCCCCGGGCCTCGCCCCTGTCTCAACAGGATGTCTGCTCCTATGTTCTGGGCCCCCAGGATGTAAGCTGCTCTGATTGATAGCAACTTGCCCTGGGACCACAAGAGGATCTGGTGCGCCAGTTTGCATAGTGGACGTGAACGCAAACCCCCTTGATGATTTATATAGGCAACCACCGACGTATTGTCTGTGTGGACTAACACATGGTGGCCCCTGAGGTCTGGGAGGAAGTTCTTGAGAGCAAGAAAAACGGCCATCATCTCCAGACGATTGATATGCCAAGAGAGATGATGGTCCCCCCACAGACCCTGAGGCGAGCGTCCCTCCAGGATCGCTCCCCAGCCAATGAGGGAGGCATCTGTCGTTAGCATCCTGCGACGACAAGAAGCTCCCAACACGGGGCCCTGGGACAGGAACCAAGGTTTCTTCCACATTACCAAGGCACGTAGGCATCGCCGTGTAACCTTGATCATGCGAAAGGGGTTGCCCCTCGGGGAAAACCCTTTGGTCCTGAGCCACCACTGCAAGGGTCTCATGTACAACAGGCTAAAAGTTATCACGTTGGACGCTGCTGCCATCAAACACAACAGTCTCTGAAACTGTTTCACAGTGAGTGACTGGCCTAGCTTTATCCTCTTTACGGCTGACAGAATGGACTCTATGCGTGCCGGAGACAGGCGCGCCTGCATCGACATAGAATCCCATACTACCCTTATCTAGATAAGTGGTTCTCTGTAGTGGAGAAAGCACACTCTTCTTGGCATTTGGCCGTAACCCCAGCTCTTTCATGTGGGCGAGAACGACATCTCGATGCCGAATCGCCAACTGGTGCGACTGAGCTAAAATCAACCAATCGTCGATGTAGTTCAGTATGTGAATACCCCGCAGACACAGTGGCACCAGAGCTGCATCTACGCATTTCGTGAAAGGTGATAGTGCTAGGCCAAATGGAAGAACTCGATATTGGTATGCTTTCCCCCCGAAAGCAAACCTCAGGAACTTCCTGTGATACGGAAGGAAATATAGAAGTATGCGTCCTTGAGATCTATCGTGACAAACCATTCCTCGGATCTGATCTGTGGCACGATTTGTCTCAAATTCAACATTTTGAATTTCAGCTGCATGACTGACTCGTTTAGAACTCTTAGATCCAAAATGGGACGCAACCCTCCGTCCTTCTTCGGAACGATGAAGTACCGGCTGTAAAACCCGGTGTCCCTGCTGGAGGGAGGTACATATTCTATGGCCCCCTCGTCCAACAGGTTTTTTACTTCTTGTTCCATTACCAGAACCTGATCGGGGTCCACCACGGTGGGAAAGGACCCCCATAAACCTGGGCGGGCAAGACCCGAACTGTATTGATAGCCCTTTTCTATGGTCTGCAGGACCCAACGAGAAATATTTGGCAGTAGCTTCCACGCTACCAAAAATTGACATGAGTTCGGCGAGGGAGAAGCTTTTGAAAAGCAGCCGCTTGTTTGGCTGACTCCTGGAACCTCTCGACGACCGAATTTACTGCGTCGCCGAAGAGGACAGAAGAAGAGATGGGAGCATCCATTAAAAAATGTTTGTCTTTCTCTTTAATATTACTTAAATTCAACCAGAGATGTCTCTCAGTGGCCACCAGGGCTGCCATAGACCGGCCGATGGATTTAGCCATCTCCTTGGTGGCCCTGAGAGACAAATCTGTGGCCCGACGCGGTTCCCAAACAGCGTGCGGGCCAATACCCCCGCCTTCATCCAAGTCTCCTAACACTTCAGCCTGGTAAGTCTGCAGCAAAGACATGGTCTGTAAACATGCTGCAGCCTGACCAGCCGCTGAATAAGCCTTACCCACCAGATTTTATGTTATTTTAACTAGTTTGGTGGGTAACACCGGGGCCTTAAGGGAAGATGCAGATTCAGGAGAGAGATAGCTCGCGAGCGTCTCTACAACCTTTGGCATTTCCCCATAGCCGTGCTCTTTATATTGGGATATAGAATAGTAGTGAGATGTTTGTGCACTGTACACTCTATATGATGCTGGTTTTCCCAACGATCTCGACACCTCGGTGTGGAGATCGGGAAAAAACGGCAGACCCCGGCGTTGAGGTTGTGCGCGAGAGGGCAGGAAGCGTTCGTTCTGTTTACTTTTTGAACGAACGTCCTACTTATCTGACGGCCAATCTATATTTTTGAATCTTTCGACCGCTCTCGTCACAACCTCAATAAGCTCCTCAAACGCGTGAGACTGAGGTGGCGAATCCTCAACATCACGCGAGTCAACACTAACAACATCTAGTTCCTCGGAACTAGATAGTTGTAGTGTTGGTGCTTGTATCGGGGCGGAAGAAACCGTAGCGCGTGCTTCCGAACCCTGAAACAATGCACTAGATCTGTCAGGTGAAGGCAGAGATAAGGCTGGGCCCGTCTCTAACCCTGCTGACAGATCCATTTGCGAACCCCAAGTCTGAAGCCTTCGCAGTGCCTCAGCAGCTGTGGGACCTGAGCCTTGGGGAATGCGAGCCTGGGCGTCCTCGCTAAAGAACGCCAGGCGGGATCGGAGCATCCGTAATGGAAGGACTTCACAGTGCTCACAGCCAGCGCCCTCGAGCGGTGACCGTGCATGCTCCTCTCCCAAACAATCAACACAAAGAGTGTGTGTGTCTCCACCCGTTAAATAACGCGGGCAGGGGTGCAGACACAATCTAAACCGTTGCTTGCTCGCCATGCTGAATAATATATATATATAACAGACAACACCAAATATCACAGACAGTTTCACATATAGCGCTTGTGAAGACACAGAAGCTGACGCGGCTTTGTTTTGGGCAGGTGTTATAGTTTCCTGGTTCATGACGTCACCCGCCTCTGACGTTCCGTCACACCATTGGACTGATTTTACATGTACTTCAATACATCATCATGCAAAGCATTCCCTTAGCGTCAATCGACGCAGCGCGAGTTCCCTTGAAAGCAATTTTTGAAGATGCTAGCTTTGAAAGCATGAGATCCTTCCCTCTCTTCAGAGCGTCTCCAAATTTGGAGATTGGAGTATGGAATCTGCGCAAGTGTAAAACACATCTGTAAACGCGCGTTTACTTGAAAAAAAATTGGAATGGAAACGTGTTCTGTGTGAGCAGGCCTGCGTTCTTTTATTTGATTGGCCGTCTCAATCATTTTGACACTGACGAGCGCTGGGGCAGAGCAGCCTAAAAATATAACTTTTAAAACATTTGTCATCCTGACAAGCAACAAACATGCGTAATAAAGTGAAGCAGGGCAGCAACAAGAATATCAGTGGACAATTTAGCAATTTCTAATTATTGGGGGGACTTGTCCCTCTTAATGGCTATGATGGTTACAGCGTTATTAGGTCACAATTTGTGAGTTTTCTGACTTATAATTGACATACTGTGAGTGTGTCTTCTCGAAAGATTGTCAGTTTGACTAGCATAGTGTAGAGTTAAAGGTCCAGTGTGTAATATTTCTGTGGATCTATTGACAGAAATGCAATATAAAATCCATAACTATGTGTTTAGTGCTGTATAAAGACCTTACTTAATGAACCGTTAAGTTTGTATTACCTTAGAATGAGTCATTTATATCTACATAGGCGCGGGAATCCCCTTCTATGAAGGTTGCCATATTGTGACGTCATGTTTCTACCGTAGCAGACAGTGAACACACAGCGCTACAGAGCGCGTTTCATCACTACCTTGAAAGAGAAGCCGCAGAAAGCTAGAAGCCAGATAAACACCGTGAGTAGTGACTTTCCCTTGTCAGTGGTGTAAAATATGTAGTTGGATTGTTTCATGTAACTTAGTTATCCTCCCTCGCTGTGTTATGGCTTTGCTATGTGGGGATAAATGTGCTGGTTGCGTTCGTGAGACAGCCGAGTACTCTTTTCATTGACCGTAAAACAGTATGTTACAGGAATCACCAACCCGTCGATCGCGACAAGACGATCTTGGAAGCATTTTAAGTCGTTCGCGAAGAATTTTCAAAATCAGAGAAAAAAAGCCTATTGTATGTAGTAAATGGTGTCTAAGGGATGAGGAGGCACGCGCGCTGTTAAATCATGTCATTTTTGCCGCGCGCACCTTTGGGCTCATGCGGACGCATCGAGTTTAAACAAGGCTTTACGCTTTAACCAGTTCAGCCACAGTAAGCTCATATTAGCCAGGTAAACTTTTACTACCCTGTTAGAAAAAAATTTAGTTGCATAGTTTCATTTGGTTCTTCTCCCTCGCTGTATTATGGGTTTGCTATGTGGGGAGAAATGTGCTGGTTACGTTTGTGAGACAATCAGCTGATTACTATTATTATATTATATATTAAGACCCTCACCTGACTATGGCTTTGTAAACTTTTTCCATGATGTGGTTTATAATGGACTGTGGTACAGAAACAGTGACAATGTTACACACTCTCGGCTTACTCTGGCTATTCTCTGCTGTCTCAGACGACGATATGTTTGTCCTGTTTTAGCCACCGTAGCTTCTTCGAAAGGGAGGGGTGAGCAGTGGGCGGAGCCATTAGTGCAACTCGCAACCGAACCGCTAGATGTCGCTAAAAATCACACACTGCACCTTTAATATAATTGCCATCACTGTTGGTTTTGCACCTGGTTAGAATGTCTAATGCAATTTAAATAAGGGCCTTTTCCCAAACCCTTTAGCTAAAGTTCCACTGAACCCCCTAAACCAGAGCAGAGTGGTTTCTGTCACAGGGAATCAGTGGTCACTGTCGAGCACAGGCGAGTGATTAAGAACACAGCCAGGATGAGAGGTCAGGAGAGAGGTGACTCCTCACATCAGCTGGACTGGACGTGTGTGTGTGTGTGTGTGTGGCCTGGTAAACCCTACGTTATGGGGACAAAATGTCCCCACAAGGATGGTAATATCCGAAATCCTTGTTCGTGTGGGGAAATGTTTTAGTCCCCATGAGGAAATCATACTAAGGGATGTTGTTTAAAAATGTAAAAATGCAGAATGTTTCCTGTGATGGGTAGGTTGAGGGATAGGGTTAGTGTAAGGGAATAGAATATACAGTCTGTACAGTATAAAAATCATTACGTCTATGTGTGTGTGTGTGTGTGTGTGTGTGTGTGTGTGTGTTCCTGAGAGCCTGAATCACTGCAGGAAATAAAGGCCACTGCACATTCAAGCACGAAGAATTCTCAGTCTCACCAGAGTGACAAATGGAGCCAAAAATGACTAATCATTCCATTCCAATTGCATAAAAAACTGTTTTGGAAGACATAAGAAAATATGTTGATGAGGTTCATTTGTTCACTTTTATTTTCTTTGTTTATTAGCTGTTAAACTGCTTTTATAGAATGTATTGAAGTATATGAAGCATTTCAAATGCGTTTCTGTATGGATTTAAAAGCAAAAAGAAACAACATATGCTATATAATATTTTACTCGACAGATCATTAGTTAATGTACATGGGTGATATAATGCTTAGATCTAATCTTTTTTTATCACACAGACAAAATTGTATATGATTATTTTCTAATAATATTTTTGATATTTGTTTAACATTAAACTAACATGAATACAGCTAAAGTATATCACATTCTACAACTTGTGCATGCATTTTAAACATATTTTTTTGCATTTATACAATGCTTTTCTTCCACACAAAGTGATATACAGAGAATTTTTAAGGGATGGTTTTTAATATCTTTTACTATGTATTATATTTAAATTCTATGTTATGTAAATGACACGTTTAATGTTTTATTGTAAAAAGTTATAAGGTGTTACCAAAACAAACAGGCTAAAACTTTTAAATTCACCTATCATGCTCGACACATGAATATGCTAATTGTTTTATATTAGGCCTATTTATTTAGTGATGTAAGACCTATCAAGTCTGTGTATCATACCTGTTTACTACCTAATAAATATAAAAAGCTACTTAAACAAAATTTTGTCCAAAGGTATTATCCTCAGTTTGTGTGCCTTGAATAAACTGCATCCACTCTTGATAAATGGATATGTTTGAAAACCATGAACGCAAAACCTGCATTAGAGAATAATGCTTTATCAAGATTACATTTCATTAGGAGAGTGAAAAGTAAATGCAGCTCTCCCAGGATTAGATTTTCTCTCTTTTTCTCTGTTTCCCTCTCTCTCTCCTTTTCCTCCTGTATCAATCTTAATTCTTCCTCTCTTATTTTGGTCAGAGTCACTTGGTAATGCATGCACATGTTTTTTACCTTTTAAATCTTGTTCATCCTTCATCATAATCGTACATTTCTAATGCCCAGACCACCTCCATTTGAGCACATCAGAGCTGGACTCATATTCATTATAGACATATCACAAGACAATACAATACGATATTTATTTATAAAGCACATTTAAAAACAACCAAGGCTGACCAAAGTGCTGTACAGAACAGAAAAAAAAATATACAAATATAAATATACAAATAAATATAAAAATAACTTGATTTGAAGCTTAAAGGGATAAAAAGGAAATTCTGTTTTTATTCATTCTGCCTCATGTTGTTTTTTATACTTGTAATATGTAAGAGTGAACTTTCTGCTAAAAGTCTCCTTTTGTAACAGAACGTTGATTTCTCAGTAAACTATTTCTTTAAATCTTAAGATATTTTCCTTTGTTCAGTTTATTGCAGATGTTTAATATAAAGCACAGAGAATGAGCTTTCACTCTCATAACAACATGCATGAGAGGACAGATTAGGGTGAATGAGTCCATAGTGAATCACTTAGCTGTTCTGTTATCAGCGTGTTTTCTGTTTAATATTATCTATAATTGTGTCTGTGTGTGTCTGTGTGTGTAATTGATCAATATATTTTACTACCTAGAAATCGGACTGTGGACCTTTTACACTGGCACACCAAAATGCTCAATATGGATCTTTGGGAAAAAAAGTATAATAGTCTAATTTAAAGCACACTTTAATAACTAATGTCCTCTTGACCACTGTTGAAAGCAGTTATTAGAAGTGCATCTCAATGGCTTGCCTAATTTGCTTCAAATAATTTATTTAGTAATTAAGGAAAATCAATGAAACAATAAATTTAATATTTACTCTATAAACATAACAATAGGCCTATTGGATTCAAACCTGTTTTTGTAATACCCTTTATATGCACATCCATCATTCTATTGATACATGTGAAAAAGTCAATACCTCCCACATCATGTAATCATTCATTTGTAGGTTTCAGGTTGCCATTGTACTGTACGTGCACTGAAAAAAAAATGTCAGGAAGTTCAAAATTGTGGTACAATAACTGATTTTATTATGACTGAATTAACCTGACTATATTAGATTACCACAATGAAAGGATGTTTAAGAGTAGAAATTGCACCTTAAGTTAAACATGCATTATTTTTTTTTATTTTTCTTGTGCTGCTGTGTCACAAATGGTTGCTGCAAGGATTAGTTGATGCAGGATCTAGTTGCTGGCAAAGGGCAGGACATGGAAGGAGATGACGGAGGGAGAGACCAGGGCGGCAATGGCAGTGGGAGGAGCAGGGCAGGGACCCAGACCACAGCCAGGACGATGTCGGCAGAGTCGAGCGAGGGAGGAGGCATGCTGGAGGTTTGGCGGATGACACCGGGTGATGACTGAAGGAGATGTAGCCGATGGCAGTGGAACCCTGGGCGCAGACGAAGAGCCAGTGAGACCGGCGACACCGATGATCCTGGACGCTGAGGCAGAGCCACAGGGGCTGTTTACACCTGGCCACTTCACGTGTTTTCTCAGATCGGATAGCTATCTGATTTATCAAAACGATTCCATTTACACCATGGTCACATAAATGTGTTTTTGCAAAACGGATATAAATCCGATCTTCAATTCCCGCGCTATATGGAGATTTAATGGAGTTCACGTCACCGAAAGCAACAGATATGAGCTGCATTTTATTGATCATCAACTAAAATTTCTAAATCAAAGACCGCAATAAGAGAGAGAGGCAACAGCCCTGGTAAGATCAATTTGTTTCTTTACTTTTAATGAAGATGATTGTGTTTTAAGCGTCTGTGACTTACTTTCACGTTGGCTTGATGAATAGATGCTCAGCTGCTCATCTGCTGTAATTCGTGTTGCAGTAGCGTTCGTCATATCTGTCTATACCATGACATATAGCCTATAACACACTCTCACACGTTTATTTATTAGCATTTTTGGGAGTAAAATTTACATATGTGGTTCCAACAGCCAGATGCATTTACACTTGTCCAGTTTCATCTGGAATGCGGCCCAGACCACCTCCTGAAGTGGTTTGAGCGATCAGATTCAAATCCGTCTCAAATGCGTTTCGGAGGGCATTTACACCTGGTCTTTTCACGATCGGATTACTATCCGATCACAGAAAAACGCATGAAGTGGCCAGGTGTAAACAGCCCCACAGTGACGAGTGTCTGAGGTGAAGCCAGAGGGCCTGAGGACTGAGGCAGAGCCGTTAGGACCGAAGGCCGAGGCGGAGCCGGAAGGAAGACGGAGCCCAAGGGGTAGAGAGATGGACCGCAGCGAAAGGCTTGTAAGTCCGTGTCGCAGGCAGGGGGATTTCTGATCAAGGTGAAGCCGGAGGGAGGAAGGAGCTCGGTTTGCACTGCAAGAACAATACTGCCGTGCAAAGGCAAAAGACCTTAACTTTTGTTTGGTCGAAAATTGTTTTTTTATATTTTTGGCACATTCAAGACCTCCTTTATCATGTGGATAAGTATCTTGAGTCAATTCCGTTGTTTTTTCGAGAAAATAATGGGTTGTCTTAACAGTAACTTCCAAAAGCCCTTGAGAAACCAAGGCAGAACACCGTAACATCAGTTACCGCTCTTTGGCTTTGTTTTGGAATGCTCATTTTGAGTTACGGTACTCTGCCTTTGTTTAGCCGTGCGTTAATATGAAGTTACTGTGCCGGTGTTCTATCAAATAATGCTACCTTTCAGATTGTACGAAGTTCTGCCCTTGTTTTACTCTCCGTTAAAATTTTAATTATGATACAGCCTGTGTATTTTGTACAGCTGCCATCGGTCCTCAGAGCTTTGTCCTGCACAAATGCGGTCAGAACATTTAGTATGGTCTCCGCTCCATCGACAAACGTGCGATATGGGCTATCCATCGCGAATGCAGAGTTGACAGAAAAATGTTACACACGCCGTGGCAGGTGAATAGGCTACAACAAAGAACTAAAGCCCCGCCTCACCCAGTTCGGGTACCGGACCTGGTTTAAACAATCATGCAGTTGGCAGAGTGCCAAAACTTCGCCGGCGCCTTCAGTACCGTCCTGAACACGGTCAAGCCGACGCGGGACTAATATGTCACAGGGAGTGATAATAATGAAGCAACAAGGGTATATTGGTGCTGCATACAACATAATGAAGCAAGAAGTGCTGGTGCATACAACATCAGACCAGCTGATGTACCTACAATCAGAGCGTCCAGAATAAATCTGCGGGACGAGCGAAGTGCACTGCAAAATAATAGGGCAGACAGCTGAAACCACTGCTACTGAAAAGACATAGAACACAGAATGTTGTGCTATAAATGCATTAGTGGTCTAGGTAGTCCAGAGCGCGCTTCCCACTGAGTCCCCACAAGATGGAAAGCACTGCGTTTGTACTTCATACTTTTCGTTAATGTACGAGGAGCATTACACCTTCGAACACGAATATACTATAAACAAGTCCCCGGGTCGAATGTGCGCGAGGACCTGTTTTATCGTGATCCATTTAAGCGCGCGTTTATCAAGTCTTATGCCACTCATACCAATTGAAGATACTCTTACCGCTATGGAGGTATTTTGTCATGTCTAATGTATGAATAATGCCACCAGAATGCAACCAAAGCACAGGATAGCACTAAGAAGACGTCTATAAGTAATTGTAAATCATTCAAAATAAATGCCATGATCACTAGATTTTATATAGGTGTTACTATAATGATTTTGTTAATGGTGATCAGCAACCAAATACTGATAATGTGGAAGTTACTGCCTTTTGCCTTGGCACGACTTCTCACTTTTTGCTGACAATACAAAGGCAGCGTACAGTAACTTTAAAATAGAGGTCAAAAGTCAAGTTTGAGGTCAAATTTTTTTTATGTAGATAATTTTCATTACTAAAACATCTAATTGCCAGATTTCCAGTGTCCTACCTATAATTAATTTGGTAATTAAAGATAATTAAAAATCTTTAAAGTCATTTTTCTCAGTTTCTCACTCTAGCGAGTTAAGGTCTTTTGCCTTTGTAGAGCAGAATAGTTTCAGGTGGAGCCACGGCTGAGCCGATAGGTCGAGGTGGAGTGACAGGATCAGTGGCTGGAGGCTAAGCATTGAGATCCTCTTTACTGGGCGGAGCTGGAGACCTGAAGACCCGAGTTAAACCCACACCATGGAGAGGTGTCAGAGGAGGAGCCGTAGGACTGAAGGGAACCAGTGGAGGCGGGGCTGAGGAACTGGCAGTTTTCTGAAGAGGAGGCGGGAGAAGGACACAAGAGACTGAAGCCTCCTTTCCATTGCATATGACAAACGACAGCCGTTGGACCGGAAGTCATTCATTTCCAATGGAGAGTAGTAGTCAGTAGTCAGACTTCTCGTCAGGCTCCGGCTCCGGGGCGATGGTCGGCTCAGTCCATTCTTATGGATCATTCATCGTGGCAGGCTCAGGCTCCACTTCTGCGGTAGGCTCAGGCATTATGCCCATGGGGGTCGTGGCTGATGGCTGGCAGGGCTCTATGTTGACCACTGGAGGATTTGGGGCAGGGGTGACTGGAATGGGCACTGAGATTGTGGAGCAGGCTCACTCTCTTTCTTCTTCCACAGTGAGGGGAGAACCAGTTATCCTTGATATTTGATGTACTGGGTGGGCGCAGGGAATGTTCCCTGGAGCAGGGAACATCTGGACTCACACATAGGCATGAGGAGGAGAAGGTGGTCATTCAGCCCGCTCCAAAAATACATCTTTAACATACTCTCATTCCAGTTTACCTGGTGGCACAGTTATAGAAAGCCTTCAACAAAATCCCCCAATGGCCGTCACAGTATTCACAGTATTTCTGTCATGACAACTCACAGAGGGATTGGCATGGTAATGGGTATGACAGTGTTGTATGTTTGGTCTTGGCGGAATAGATCTGTTACGCTGCTGCTGCTTTTATTGCTGCTGCTGCGGAAGAGCAAGTACTACCACAGGCGTAACACAGGCGTAACTATCGGTAAGCAGGGTACGTGGTTGCTTACTGGCCCGGGCCAATCAGGAGCCCACGTGACTGGAAGATATTGATTGACAGCTGGGGTCCCCATCACATTTTATTGCTGCTGCTGCGGCAGAGCAAGTACGGGACTTGCTACTGACAATACATACACGACACACTGCTGTGAGCAAGCAAGGCATGCTGCTGCTGTACAATATAGTGTGCATGAATTACTTGTAGCAGATCTATACAGGTGGAGCTGGGGAAGGTGGCTGGTATCTGAAAGCGTGCTGCACTGCAAGGCAAATGATTCCCAAGTATTTGAAGGTTGAGAAGCGAGCTCATTGTCTACTGATACGGCAGGAACCAATCAGCTGCGCCATATAGATAACGATGTGATTATGAACAGGTGAGTAAAAATAACTATTAGCCTGCACCATCTAGAGTTTCATGCCAGAACTTTGTATTTATCAAATCCATTGGTAATCATTACTGATGTGTGTGCTGTTTTCCTCCAAAATTATATCACTTTTTACAGGATAATGTCATTGAGGAACTGGCTTTTGTTAAAAAGATAGATGGAGACATGAATGTGTTTTTGTATAGTAAGAATGACCTATAGAATAACTGAAGTTCAGCTCACCTTCGCATCTTCAATTAAGCTGCAAAGCCATTTGCCTCAGACCTCACTGTTGGATGGGTCACCTCTGCACTACATTACTGTTTCAGCCTCCAACAACTCACACAATTACCAACGAGAGCTCATCAAGGGCATTTGATGAAACTTGCAGGGGACACAACAACAACAACAAAACACAGTAAACAATAGTAGACAAAGAATAGCACTGAGTAATGGCCAGAGAAGATATTGAGCAATTGACCATCAACAAAATGAAAAAAAAATGAAAAATGAAAAAATATAACTAAAATATTGAATGACTTCTTTATTGGTTGAGAAACAGATGCTTCATTTGCTGTTAGCCAAATCAACAATGACTGGTATTTACCTCTGCCCTTCTGCCTACCCTGTCTTTCCTAATATAGCTTCTGAAACGCCCTGGCCTTTTGGAAAAGAACCACAAAATGTTCCATCCTCAAGTCCAAACTTTCAGCAGGAATGGCATAGATTGAGAGAGACTGAAAAGACCTCGGATGACCTGACCAACAAAACAAAGTCAAAACCACCAACACTGGAGGATTGTGTTGCATAAAAATGACAGGTGGATGCTCACGTCTTATTATATCACATCGCAATCGTTGCATTAAAAATACAAAGAAAAAGATTAATTGGCAAGTTGAATACAGCAGTTTATATTTCAGCATATTCTAATCTAGTCTCATCTTCATCAGCATATATTGAGTTTTGGATGCTGGTGTTCAACATGAAATCAAAAGGGTAAGAAGTAAAATTGGTAACACTTTATTTTGATGGTCCCTTTTGAACATTCTGGTGACTATAAGTAACTTTGCAACTACATGTCAACTAACTCTCATTAGAGTATTAGTGTACTGTCTGCTTAATATCTGATAACTCTTTATTGTGATGGTCCTCCAACAGACAGTCTACTGACTATAAGCAACTATGCAACTACGTCAACTTATTCTAACCCTAACGGTTTACTATTACTCTACTAACACTCTAATGAGAGTTAGTAGACATGTAGGTGCAACGCTACTTATAGTCAACAGAATGTGTTAAAGGGACCATTCAAATGAAGTGAAATCGTAAAATTTTCTTCTAGACCAGAGATGTCACTACATCTAATCTCAACACTTGTCCTATTATTGCCCTAGGGACATTAAAGCAAACTGATGTGATAAGATGTAGAACAGGAGTGCAAAAGTGAGCGGTCGGGATACTGATCAAGCCCTCCCTTTGTGAAATAGAAATACAATTTTGCATAATAAAAGGAATACTTTTAAAGGAAACAATGCACTTAAGTGCAAACTGAATGACACTTAGTTGCATGTTATTTCAATTAAATAAAAAGTATTACAGTTTAAATGTATATTACATGCAATTAGTTGAAGTTAAGAGTACTTTTTTTACCCACCTAAATAGGACTTAAGTACATCATGATAATGTCATTTCATAATTACTTGTATTGTCTTGGAAATGTGGTTGAAGTGCACTGCCAAAATCATTTAAAATGTTAACTTTAAATGTAATATTAAATTACATATAACACGCCACAGTTAAAATTATAATCAAGCACTTAACATGCACTATATGTTCATCACATCAAAGTAAGTGTACTTCTTTAAAGCATGATAAAAGATTATTAAAACATTAAAATGTACTTTTAGGTAAAATTATGTTTTATATTATTAAAATAACTATAACTCTTCCTGCAAGAAGAGACGCATGGAAAATAGCATTCAGTCCTGTAATATACACAGCCAGTGACTGACAAAAATAATTTATCACAGCAGTTTATGTGGTCGGCACAACTGTCCCTTCATGACTTATCCATAAGGTCGGGGGGAGGTAGAGAAAAACAGCATAACGTCTTCGATTTATTACTGTGAAGGGCGAGAGTTATGTCTCTCTATGAATGTGCCCGAGGAGACAGAGCATAGAGCTCTGACAAGCGTTGGTTGTAGCCTTATAGGATTTTTCTTGGTGGCTGAGAATTGATCACGCAGCAGTGCTTGGTGAGAGGCAGAGACAAAATTGCTCTTGTCAGGGTCAGGCAGCTGTCAAGACACCATCCAGACCTGATTAATAGAGTCCAGGGGTAAGCCGGCTCGCAGGGGTGCTCTCCGGAGAACCAGAACCACGCTTAGAAAGCGGCACTGCTGCAACTAAATTCGATAATGTCTGAAGCACAGGTAAATAGGATCTGGCAACATTTCTGAGCAGTTACAACATGCTAAATTAGATGTTAATTAATTAGAACACAATCCATAGCATCCAGTGAAGTATTTGATCAGACGAGCTACTGTAGAGCACAGGCTAATTCAGTTCTTGTGCAAACTCAAGCGGATCAATAGAAAGGTTAACGATGTTGAACACATTAAGAACTGAAGATAAGGTAAGGAGTCTCCATTAAGATGACACACAATGAGATAAGCTTGGGTTGACTAGAAGAGCTTTAAGGTCCTATCTTGCACCCAGCGTAATTGACTTTGTACACCGACGCATGTATTATTCCTATTTTGGACCAGACACACAGCAGACTTTTCCCTCCACAGACGCACGTCGTTAAATTAGGGAATGAACTTGCGCTCCGGGGCGGTTCAGCGAAAAGAGGAGGCATGTTCCGGCGCAAACGTTCCCTGGTGATATTTGGCGCATTACTCAAATGCTATTTTAAGGGCGCATGCTTGGCCATAATGTAGCGTGTGCACAACACTTTGTCGGTCTCCTCGGCTGTGAACCGCTCCTGGCATGCACCTGGGATCAGTTATTGAACCTCTCCTCTTCTCCATTTACACTATATCACTGGGACCCATTATGATGAAGCACAGCTCTACTTTTCATTTCAACCAGACAATAAAAGCATTTGCTAAAGGAATAAATGTAAATGTAAGATGTCCCACTTGTCATTATTGTCACGGTTCATGAATTCACTGCTCCTTCTCATCTCGTGTGTTTGTTATTGTTAACCATCCACCTGTGCCCTGGACCCCTTCCCCACAGCCCTGGTAAAATCCAACCTTCATGCCATAAGTCCCCTCATCACAAAGGTCATTAACCACTCCCTCCAGGCTGGCCATGTTCCATCAACACTGAAAACCGCTGTCATCAGACCATTTCTCAAAAAACACACCCTAGACCTAGAAGTCTTTGCCAACTACAGGCCCATCTCCAACCTTCCTTTTCTTTCCAAGGTTCTGGAAAAAGTAGTTGCCGCACAGCTAGTTTCTGCTCTGCTGCTCCCAGATTGTGGAATGCTCTCCCTGACCACCTGAGGACACCACAGACTGTGGGTGCTTTTAAACATGGCCTTAAAACCCACCTTTTTAGGAGAGCTTATGATTGAACTTTATCTTCATGCTCTCCATGTGTTTATATGTTTAGCACTAACCTGTTTTTTTATCATTAGCACTTTGGGATTTGCTTAAATATAAAGTGTCTTACAATTTTTTTTTAAATTATTATTATTATTATTGTGCGTGTGGGCGTGGTTCATCAACACAGCTGATCAGCAGCACCAGCTGTATCTGTTCAGCGTTGCCAGCAGCAGCTGGTTAGCGATGCCTATTTATGTTCACAGTTTCGTCCCATCTTTGTCAGATCGTTTGTGGAGTTCCTGTGCTGTCTGGTGTCTTGGTCTTCGTGTTGGTTCGTGTTGGATTTGTGTCTTGGTCTCTGTTCCCGTCTGGTTTATCTGTTCACCCTGCACTTCACGGACCTGGTTTTCATCCGCCATCAACTCACCTGGATCTGCCCATCGAAGACCCTGTGTCACTGCACCGCCGCCGTTGTTGTGTGTGTTCTGACATTTTGTGACTTTAATAAATACTTTTACTTGCTATTGCATCCGTCTCTGATTTCGTTACAGATATAAATAAAAAAGAAAAACAGTAATTTAAGGAATTATGTGAATTTTTTGCTATTTGGAAACTAGGAATGGAACCGAGAGACATCTAAAGTGGACTTTTCAATCAGTTTTAATTGACTTTCAGCTTAAGCCATGTCCATTACAAGTTTATCTAAATAATTTTGTCATTGCAACCGATACATAGATAATGGCTTTACTGCACTCTAGTCATTCTAAAACACTCATTATAAAGTGGCCACCTGCATGGATAGGAAATCACAGAATGGTGTCTCACTAGTGGTGGATCTATCCTTGTTCTTCTCAACATAATACTTACCCTTCTTCTTTGTAGTACAAAGAGTACTTTGTAATGCAACCAAACAGTCACAACAAAAAAGAAAAAAATATCATTAAGACTTACAGCTGTGTCTTAAGAGTGGACTGTGCCTAGCCAATGAGCAGAGATAATGTTGTCAAAAGGCTGGCATTTGTTGGCATTTTTCAGCTTTGTTTATACTTTCGCCTGGCTTCGCACCCTGAGCCTCCGCTGACTGCGTGCACTCCTCCCCAAATGGATGAGGTGTTTATACTTGACACACTCGCTGTTGTACTATTCTTTGAACTGACAGGGGGCAACTCAGAGTAATTGTCCTCTAAAACATCAGGAAGCAGTGGTGAGAAGAGGTAAGGTACACACATGATGCTGTATGTTTTTATTACACTTCACCAAACCCACAGTACAAAAGAACCAGAGAATCGTGCAAAACCGAGTAAACCTTGACATTATTACTTGCTATCTGTCAGTCACTTTGAAGTGTTGTGGATGATTGACGCTAGGGGTCCCCCGGGGAAAAGGCCATAATAGCTAAACGGGGTTGTTGTGCAGTGCAGATGTCAACAAGCCCCAGCATGCTAGGTAACAAGCGCATTCGCAATATCATAACCTACCAATGCCCCAATCGTAACAACCAGTCCTTTGTGCCACGCGTGGACAGAGAGAACAGTACTTTCCACAAGTTTAGGTTTCTTCAGCAGGTCTTTTGATGTTTTCTCTATTTTTTTTTAATTCATAGATGTGCGGAGGAAGTGCTAGGGAAGGGTTCCTTTTTCTGTGCGGAAAAGGAACACTACAAGGACCACATCCTGCCCGAAGGAAGGCTAACATGCGGAGAATACATCACATGGACTTACCCACTGGAATATACAGCACATGGAAAGAAGTCTCTGTGGTACCTGATGATCAGGACATGCTTCCCTAAAGACTTACCATCCACCGTGTCGAATCAACTCTAACTGAATCAACTCTAAATCAGCTAGACCCCCTGGGAATGGTGTCTTCACTTCCCCTGAAGTGGCACTCTTTGCGAGAGTGCATCCACTGTGCAATTGAGTTCACCTGATGTGAGAGGCCGGCAGTGACTTCAGTTGCGGATGACTCCAGAGGAGGAGATGCTGGGGGAGTTGGGACATGCGGCATGAGCGTAAACCGCCTTCGTTTTCTGAATTTGCTATTGCTTTCAGCCAGTATAGCGAAATAACTTGTGCCGCACTTCCCCACAGAAGACATGAACGACTATCTCGCTATAATCGCAGAGCTTGTGTTATCATACTGAGGAACCCACTTCTATACATACCACAAATTGTTCTCAGCAAAATGTGCCGTCTGTGTAGCTCAGTGGAACCAGTGCCCTTACTGGGGCGCCCTAGACACAGAACTACACAATAGAGTGTTTCTAGGCTGCTGTAACATATCTTGCGCTGTTTGCAGATCCGTTTCTCATTCCACCACAGCTTGTCCTTTGATTTACCCGCCAAATCCTCCCCGCCCAGATTCACTAGCTGCAAAATCAACCAGTTACGTCCGGCGACCAGCAAACATAAATTTCAATGACTCAGCCATAGGTTCCAACAGAAGAAAAACCACCTTCTCATCCAGTCAAGTTTGCAATAACTTTAACTCAGGACGTTGCTCACGGCAACGCTACCGTTATCTACACATTTGCAGCTATTGAGCGGCTGTCACGCCCGCACTATATGCCCTGTAAAAAGGTCTGTAAATAAAGATTTAAAAAATTACCTGTCGGCTCCTGTGTCACCACCCTAACACTAACTTTACTGACTATTTACTGTCTAGTCTCGAGCACGGCTTCAAACCCGGCGTTGAAAGCCTCCCCACTCAAAGTATTATACGTGACAATCTCCAGTCCGCTCTCGCTGAACCTGACACAGTCGACGTTTTAAATTAAAAAAGAAATTGAATCAGGCTTAATGATTGGTCCTTTTAACATTCCTCCTTTCGAGTGTTTCCGCATCAGCCCCATTGGAGTGGCTACCAGGAAATTTTCAGGCAAAGAACGCTTAATAATCAATCTCTCAGCCACGCACAATTCCCCGTTTCCAAGCATAAACAGCCTTATCTCACTTGAACAATTTTCTCTTCCTTACCACACTATTGACCAAACTATAACCTTGATTAAAGACGCGGGTCACAAAAGTCGACATCCCCTCTGCATTTAAAGTGATGCCAATCCATCCAGATTCATGGCATTTGTTCGGCGTACGCTGGCAAGAAACATTTTCCAGCCCCAAGATAGCGACATGCTATCAGAAGCCATTTGTTGGATCCTTTCCAATAACTACTCAATTCCTTACTTAATCCACCTGATAGATGATGTCCTAATCATCTCACCGCCCGACTCCATCCCAGCCGTGCATCTTCTCACAGTCCAAAAAGTCTTCGCTGAGCTCGGGATTCCAATCGCCCAAGACAAAACCATGGGGCTCAAGCCCCTGCCCCTTTTGTCTCAAAATGTATTGTGCCCTTTTCTGATAATTGTAAATAATAATAATTATTATTATAAATATTATAATAAATAACAATACACTTACACACCCTTGCCACTAACAATAATAATACAAACAAATATTATATTAAAAAAGAATTTGGCCGAGAAGTGGTAGGCAGAGTTTCCTACGGAGCACCTTGTAAGCATTGAAAGGTTCTGGTACGCACTACGCAGCAGTTCGCACGAGTCTTCAAACTACACAAGCAGCAGGTAACGTTTAAGCTAATACGGAAAATTGCATTTATCCTACCATGCTACTCTAAAAGTGGCGGCAGCATGCGAGTTATACTTAACTATAATAAAAGTATAACTCGATTTCAGACGCATTCTGAGTGACAATGTCATTCATTTTTATCCAAGGCCATAGCAAGTGTTATTAGCTTGGGGAAATACATCTAGTCAAATTAAATCTTAAGGCCATGTCCCACTCTAAATTGTAAGGAATTTATATCTTTGATTTCATAGTAACGCTTTACAATAAGGTTAATTTGTTCATTATTCATGTATGAACTAACATGAACAAACCATGAGCAACACATTTGTTATTCTTAATTAATAATACAACTGTTAATTGTTTATTCATGTTATGTCACAGTCAGTGCATTACCTAATGATAACAAATACAACTTTTGATTTTACTGTTTTAGTAAATGCTGAAATGAATATTAACTAAGATTAATAAATGCTGTAGAAGTGCAGTTCATTATTAGTTAATGTTAACTAATTTAACTAATGAAACCTTATTGTAAAGTGTTACTGATTCATGATAGCTAACACTTTCATACATATAATACATACATTAAATTTACAACATCGACAAAACTAAACAAATTTGTAGTAAATTTAATATTTAATATAATATTTAGTAATATTATCATAATTTCCCTATTTTCATTTGATGTTATGCATTCTAATTGTATCAACATATTTTCTTAGAATGCCAAGGAAAGAAAGAATAAAAACAAAAACAAAATCGATTTATTTATTTATTTATTTAATAAATAATTGCATTTAAATGTTATTTGAAGTATTTTTTTTTGTGCCCTTTTTGTGCCCTGCCCCTGAGGAGGTCTGTGCACGCCACTGCCGTGGATATCCAACTGTTCACCGACGCAGCTCCCTCCGTCGGTTTCGGGGGATTCTACCAATGCCGTTGGTTCGTGTCAACATGGCCCGCCCAGCTGTTAGACTCACCGCAGTCACTAATATCCTCAGTGCTGTTTGAGTTTTATCCTTTAGTGGAAGTAGCTTTCCTGTGGGGTAAAGAATGGTCCACTAACAGCATTATAGTGCACTGTGAAGCAAGTGCATTGCATCAACAAAGGCGGCTCAAATTCCCCAGCACTAATGCCTCTCCTAAGACACCTCATTTGGATTGCAGCCTGTGATCAGTTCATCATATCTGCAAAACTTGTTCCCGGGTCCAAAAATCAAATAGCTGACTCTCTCTCTCGTTTTTCTTTCCAGAAATTCAGGCTGCTGGCACCAGACGCGGACCCAATTCCAAACCCAGTACCTCACTATTCAGAGCTGATATTCCCATTAACCACCCATTGAAACCACTCCTCGACGCCCCTCTTAATTCCATTCTTCAAGCCATTTCATCCAGAAACCTCCAATCCTACCTAACCGCATGGAAGTGTTTTAAGTCTTTCCACTCCACATACAACCTGCTTTTTCCTGATTTTTCTCTGCTCACCATCACTTCATTTAAATCTTATCTCAACAGCATCAAGAACCTCCAAGCCAGCTCCATCAAGGGTTATCTAAGCGGAATCCAATTTTTCCACAAACTCATTTTTGGTTCGCCCTCCCCAGAGATAGCCAATTCTCAGACATCGATGCTCATCAAAGGCATCCAAAAAAAACAACCTACCCGCCCAGATGCCAGACAACCAATAACATTAGACATACTCACTAAATGTATCTCCACCCTCCGCCGAGGCTACCACTCCACCAACACCGCCCGCACACTGGACGGAATGTTCATATTGACTTTTTCTGTTGTCCTCAGATGCTCAGTACTCACCACGACAATCAGCTCCCTTCTGATGATGCAAGAAGCTCTCCCCATCCAGCGACTAAACTCCCTCCCTACGATTGGCACCATAAGCTTTGCACTCCGCAAGTTTTGGGGAGTCATCAACATCATTTCTGGCAGCTGTCCCGGATTTATTGCAACTTTGAGGGGAGTACTCTGGGTTCGGGCCAAATACCGAGCCTGGAGCTCTCTCCTCGGACACACGCCAAATATGCATACCATTTATTCTATCTGACTTATTTGTAAGTGTGAACTCATGAAAAGATGTTTCATTAAACAAAGTTCGGGAGGAGCACGTTCAAATAATCAATCCAATTAACTTGTCATCAACAATCATCGTGACTTTGAGTGAGTTGCATCTGGAGATGAGGAGATGTCTGTCATGTCAGGTAGGATTGGAGCCTGGTCCATCATGTCCAGGCTGCGAACTGTTGGACCCAGAGAATGAGGAAACTGCTCTTTTTTTAAATTTGGGTACCGCTGCCATTTGGGGAGGCGCAGGAACAAAAACAAAATGAAACAAAGGATTCTCCACCCGTCCTTCCACCGAGGCTGGGCTGTAGGCTAGGATGCCCTCTGTGAAGAGTAGACAGGGCCTTGGCGTCCTGAACCTGACAGAGGAATTGAGCGAGGCAAGATGCAAGTCCTCCAAAATTTGGTCTCAAACATTCTATTAAGTTAACTCAATGTAGGATTGAAAATAATCAAAGCTATTTGAAAATGAACAAAGACATTTGCTCTACTTCAACCCCCTCTTTCTTACCACAAGGGCCCTTTGGAATTCCTAAAGACAAAGAGGTGTTGATGGTGATAGAGACCCGTAGGTCAAGATGTGTTTACAACTTTACATCACGGGTATAATTGTCACACCTTTAGCATGGTGAGGGAAGTTTGAATGTCTCACATTTGGGTTTCAGTCTCATGGTCAATGAAGGGATAAAAGAGGTTTGTAACAGTTGCTCTCTCTTCTTTTCCTCAGGGTCCTTTTCTTGGGGCACTCTTTCTTTGCTTCCTCTTTTCTTTGTCTCTTTTGTGTGTTTCTTTGTCTCCCTCTCTTCTATCTCTCAGGGAACATTTTACATATATGCTAGGTACAAATAATGGTATAAGTTTTTAATCATCTCATGCATCTATTTTGTAACTATTTTAAGTGTAACCATCACCATATACTGCCATTAAACCCTTTCAATTACAAATGAGGTGCTTTTGATTCGGTATTAAATTTGATGTGCTACTTCTAGCAATACAATATCGTCACAATATAGCAACGCTCTCCCACATATTTTGCTATTATAACTTAGCACTTATTTCCATCATTGGTATAAGTTGCAGTGGTAATAGACAAGAAATTGACAGTTCCCTATCGCAGGGAGCTCAACACTGCGTCGTTGAAAACGACTCTTTGGGGACGCTCCCTTAGCGTGCGCCTCTGAAGTATGAATGAAACTAATCCAATCCTGATTGGTGTTGCGTCATGACGTAACATGTGACGGCATAACCGGATGCATAAAAGTGACGCCGGCACACTCACATATTAGTTTTCGACCTGAGGGCCATTCTTCAGGCGAAGAGGGCTTCGGGAAAGAGGTCCTAATTGTAGTGTAGAACCTCTGAGGGATGCCCCCCTGCTGTGAAGCAGTCGGGGTTGTTCTAGCAGCAGGAGCCCTGAGGAAAAAGATGTTGTCCCGCCGTCCTTGACGCTTCGGGCCACATCGATTTCCAGCGAACGCATACCGTGGCGTTCGCCCCAAAAGCTTGCAACAGGGCACCGACTATGGTCACAAAATCTTTCTCGACTTTTTTCTGCCGGTCCTCCGCTTCAGGAGGTAGCAAAAATAGTGCTCGAAAAACACCCGAGGCCAGTCTCGAGGGGCTGGTTCCCTTAGTAGATTTTGTAGAAGAATGGCAACGCCTTCCGAATATATCTATATGGGTCCTGAATATTATAAAATATGGGTACAGACTGCAGTTCGGTCACCGACCTCCCAAGTTTGCTGGGGTGGCACCGACTGCAGTGGTTCCAGAACAGGCTCGGGTTATGGAACAAGAGGTACACACTCTACTGGAATTAAGGGGCCATAGAAAGTATTCCCCTACCAGACAGGGAGTCCGGGTTTTACAGCCGGTACTTTATAGTTCCAAAGAAGGATGGCGGACTGAGGCCGATTTTATATCTAAGGCTTTTGAATCGTTCTTTGAGGAGATTCAGGTTCAAAATGCTTACTATTCCCATTATTGTGAACCAAATCAGATCTGAGGACTGGTAAAGGGGCCATAGAAAGTTTTCCCCTACCAGACAGGGAGTCCGGGTTTTACAGCCGGTACATTCTATAGCAATACTATAGTCGAAGCATACCAATATCGGGTTCTTCCGTTCGGCCTAGCACTCTTTCCCCGCACATTCACTAAGTGTATGGATGCAGCTCTGGCTCCACTGAGGCTTCAGGGCATCCGTATACTGAATTACATTGACGACTGGCTCATATTGGCCCAGTTTCGAAAAAATGGCAGTTCGGCATCGAGATGTCGTCCATGGCCACATTCAGAACCTGGGGTTGAGACTCAACACTAAGAAAAGTGTGTTAGAACCAGCTCAGAAAACAACTTTTCTGGGCGTGGTATGGAATTCGGTTACGATGCGGGCACGTATGTCTCCCGCCTGTATCGAATCCATCCTGGCCATGGTGTCCAGGATAAAGCCAGGCCATCACTGTAAAGCAATTTCAAAGACTGCTGGGCCACATGGCAGCGGCATCCAACATAATTCCTTTGGGCCTTCTTCACATGAGGCCCCTTCAGTGGTGGCTCAAAGCCAAGGGGTTTTCCCCCAAGAGGAATCCGTTCCGTATAATGAAAGAAACCTTGGTTCTTGTCCCAAGGGCTAGTGTTAGGGGCGTCATGTCGGCGGAAAACCATTTCGACAGACGCTTCTCTCACTGGCTAGGACGCGGTCATGGACGGCTGCTTTGCCACAGGTCTGTGGCAGGACCATCATCATTCTTGGCATTTAAATTGCCTGGAAATGTTGGCTGTGTTAAAGGCTCTGAGGAGCTTCCTCCCAGACATCAAAGGTTACCATGTCTTGATATGTGCGGACAATACATCAGTGGTAGCTTATCTGAACCGACAAGGGGGACTCAGATCGCGCCCTCTATCCAGATTGGCGCATCAGATTATTTTATGATCCCAAGGGAAAATGTTATCTATAAGAGCAATATTTGTCCCGGGGGTTCTGAATCAGGATGCAGACATCCTGTCGAGGCAGGGGCTGAGGCCTGGGGAATGGAAACTCCATCCAGAGGTGGTGGAGGTTGATATGGCAGAGGTTTGGACCAATGGAAGTGGATCTTTTTGCATCTCAAGGGACGTCCCACTGTCCACTTTGGTTCTCCCTCACTCATCCAGCCCTGCTAGGGTTGGATGCCATGGTACAGGCCTGGCCGAGGCTTCACCTGTACGCTTTTCCCCCGATCACTCTGCTCCCGGGAGTCCTGGAGAGGGTCCGTCAGGAGGGCATCAGTCTTCTTCTGGTAGCCCCGTTTTGGCTAGCCCGAGTCTGGTTTTCGGACTTAATTTCACTCCTGATAGCTCCGCCATGGCAGATTCCTCTGAGGAGGGATCTTTTGTCTCAGGCAGAGGGCACTATATTCCATCCTCTTCTGGAGCTGTGGAAATTGTGGGTCTGGCCTCTGAGGGGGCTCAGTATCTAGATGCTGGTCTATAATCTGTGGTGGTCGAAACCATATTTATCTCTAGGGCAATATCTAGTAGGATATTATATGGCCTCAAGTGGAATGTTTTTCAACTTCGTGTAGAGAACATGAGTTAGGTCCAGTTAACTGCCCAGTGGCTTCAGTTCTGGAGTTTTTTCAAGATCGTTTCTCTGCGAATCTCTCCCCATCCACACTTAAGGTGTACGTGGCTGCCATTGCGGCGTTCCATGCACCACTGTTGGGCTTTTGGGGAGGCACCAGCTGGTCATACTATTTCTTCATAGTACATGGAGGATGAGACCGACAGTCAGGTCCAGGGTTCCGAGAAGCGGTGGTTCTCGAAGGGCTATCCCTGGCTCCCTTCGAATCCCTCCAGTCGGCTTCGTCTAGGACCTCATGTTCAAGATAGCCTTTCTCTTAGCTATTTATTTAAAGAGACTGGGAGATCTCCAAGCTCTGGCATTAACGCCAGCTTGCTTTGGGTTTGCCCCCGGTGGAGTTCAGGCCATCCTGCATCCGAGACCCAGCTATGTGCCTTAAGTGCAATCTAACATGGCTAGGTCCATGCTCCTGCAAGCATTTCATCCTCCACTTCATGTGTCGGCAGAAGAGGAGCGGTTCCTTGCTCTGCCAGTCAGAGTTCCTAGTATTTCCTTCTTGAAAGAGGTCGGACCTACTGTAGTGGGTTTTGGGTCACCTAATTAGGGGCTCCCAGCTAAACAAACAAACATAAAAGTAGGCCTATAACGTGCGCAATTTGCCTTCACCTTTGGCCGTAAGGGCTCATTCTTCTAGAGGCATGGCGTCCTTTAGGGCCCTCCTCTCAGGAGTGCTTCATCACAAGGCTAATGTGTGTGTGTGCCGGCGTCACTTTTATGCATCCGGTTATGCCGTTACATGTTACGTCATGACGCAACACCAATCAGGATTGGATTAGTTTCATTCATACTTCAGAGGCGCACGCTAAGGGAGCGTCCCCAAAGAGTCGTTTCTGACGACGCAGTTCGAATTCCCTCGAAAGGGAACTACTTTACGTCAACATTTTAGCCATAGTCAACGCTTCATTTACACATGTGGCTGATGCTGTGCCCCTCCCAACCACAACGCCTCCTTTCATCAGTTTTTCGCACTCTTCTCTTTAACTTTTGACAGTCTATAGAACTTGAAATGTTTTTTTCCCGGTGCGACCGATTAGTACAGACCAAAACTCGACTATTTTTCAGCAGCAATAATCAGCCAAATTTGCGAGTCCGTTCAGTTCAGTGGCATTGTTTACGTTCAGTGCATCCAAAATAGCCGACTTCCGGATTGATGACGTGTAGTGAAAACCCTCTATAACATCAGTTTTTGCTTCTTTTTTTTAGGAAAAAGAGGGATGACATGAATTTTTCTGGTATTCAACATTAATGCACAAATGTTGCCAAGTTTAACTTTTATTGATTCCAGAATATTCCTTTATGAAAGCAAAAAGGCTCTTTTATATTGCATGCTTTAAGTACATACATTTACAAACTGCTGTGGCAGCTTCTGCATTCCCTGCAGCTGAAAACACTGAAAGATGCATGGACTAACACATAATTCAGAAATCCACCATGAAAAAACACACCATCTGGGATCCTATATGGCATAAAATTTAACACACTGTGATATGGCATGGACTAATCAGAACAGACAGTATATGAATTAACATGCAACCAGAGAAAACACATTATCCAGTTCCTTCCCGAGTGGAGCTGCGGACTGACCCCTACCAACCAACCAGTCGGCATGGAAACCAAACACCTCAGCTGTGCACTAATTAGAGTCAATGTGTGCAGTTCAGCCACTCCCTGGTACAAGCTTCCGCTCCAGAGAACATTTCATGACACCATTCTCTGCTCATACACCTGTTGGACTTATTAGCAAAAGAACAGTCACCAAGTGTTTACTGAGCGAATATCTCATATTCATGTTCACACCAAATCTCTGGAGAGCAAGAGTAGGAGACTCGGCGGCTCTGTAAATGTAGTCATTGAATGTGTGCACTAAGTCAAACTGTTTATTTTCTCTGGAGCAAAGAACAAGCTTTCCATATAAGTCCAATTAAAGTTCCAGTATTTTGGAACAATGCTTTGTGTCATGGACTGACTCCATCAAAAACAAATTACACCTCGCAATGTGATGTATTACTCTGGCAGGCGAAAAAGAGAGGAAAGAGAGGAATGAACCGCAACAGTCTGGAAAAGACATTTATCACACAATGGGTGACAGGGAAGAACAATTTATTTGGTCAGCTTTTCCTGGGCTGCATCCCAATTCACATACAACTACAAAAGTATGTAATTGGTGGTGGGTGGGAAAGTATACATACTTTTAAGTATATAGAATGACAGTTTTGAGACATATATTTCATAAGTATATCATAATTATTTTCCTATATTAAATAAAAACTGCTCTGGAAGTGTTTCATTCCTGGATATTTTAAACTGCTCTGGAAATGTTTCATTCCTGGATATTTTTGTACAAAGTAAAAAAAACAAAAAAACATCACAAACTCTTTCCTGCAGCGCAAGGGATTTTGGGCAATTTTAGCCTAACCTTGTGAAAGATCAGTATACTTTAGCATTTACTTTAGCAAGTACTTACAGTATATAGTACGGAAATAAGGGACATTCAAATAATATACTTCGATAAAGAACGACAAAATATGATTAAAACGATGATTTAAAATGCACTTTAAAGTAAAACTTGACAACATTCCAAAGTGCACTTTTAAAAAGTCTACTTAAATGTGTTAAGAAACAGTCATGAAAGTGTACTTTCTTTAAGTACACTTAAGTGGCCTTTTATATAATTAATATTATGTTATCTGCTAGTAGCCTATAGTTTTTTTAAATATAATTTTTTATATTTTTTAAAGAAAATTAGGCGCCCCCTGTGGTGAAAATCAAGTTTTTAATGTTGTTTATATGTCTATGTGGTGTTTTTAATATGCTTTAAGACAAACCATGAGCAAATCCATAAGTCGACAGCATTGCTGAGTATTTTCTCCTTTAAAGTGAACCAAAGACAGTCTCAAAAACACGGTTTGAAATTGTTGGTGTTTCTGACATCAAAAACTACCTTGTAACCAATCAGATCAATGTGTGATCGTCAACGAGTGGATCTCTGAGCTGAGTGAGTGAGTGGAGGCGGGGCTCATTTGCATATTCATAGAACCGCGTATACTAAATGAGGCAAGGATGTAGAGTTACATGCAAGCTATTTTAAAGCATGAAGAACATTTTTTTATTTTGGTGATCAAAGATGAGTTTTAAGGGGTAAAATGATTGACTACAGAGAGACTTTAAGAGTTGAAGTGCATCACAAGTACACATTCAATACAATTAAGCACACTTCATTAAGCACAAATCTTCACTGAACAAAGAGTCATCTGGTCACTTCAGGGTTTTTTTTTTTCAAAGCACTATGATTTCATCAGTTGTGTCAATAACCCAAAGCACATTATTTTAGACTTTCACACTAAGATATTGTGTATTAGAAAAATGTGTCCAACTGTAAAGTCTGGCAAGCACATTGATGTATGTAATTGCAAAGTTCCTTTTTGTGGAAATCACTTAGTGCACCTGACATTATATAACATGTTTTCCATTAATCACTTTCCATAAAGTGTCCATGGGAAATCTAGTAAAAGCCAGAAGCAGAAATACACAACAATGTCTTGAGCAAATCTGTATATCAAGAGAACATTGATCCAGTGCCAGTCAGTTTAATTGAATATTCCGCTGGAGACAGCCGCCACGATGCTCATATCAAGAACTAAAGCCGCTTTCTGAAATGTCACAGTGATGGGAGAATCAGTTTTGACGTGCAATCTCCTTGATCTTGGCTGAACGAAAATGTATTTAGCATGCGGAAAGAAAAATGACAAGTGAGATCATTTCAATATCTCAGCTGTTTCTCAAACAGTAATGAGATTACAGGAGCCTCAATAATACCATGTGTGTGTCTCCTGCACAGTTTCAGAGAGTTCTCAACAGTCTCTCAAACTGTGCTCAGGATGTCAATATACCAAAATATAAACTGAAAAAATTATCTGAGAAACTATCCACATACATTTTATATATATTCTTATTGTACGTTTTTTTTTTCCATTTATTTCTGCTAAGGGAATATTAAGACAAAGCTGATATTTAATCATTTCCAATTTTCCTATAGGTACAGACTTTGGTACAGTGCCTTTGTGATGTAAGACAAAAAAGGATAACCGAGGATATAAGTAGACAATGCACAACGAACATAAATTAATAGCTACTACACTTAAGCTTAAGATTTTAAAAAGCAATGTACTTTTTTACATTGTTTAGTGCTTTTTGAATGTGTAAGCAATGCTGTCTCTCTTAAGCGATGGTGAAATAAAACTTGGCATGATGGGACACTTGACTGTAACCTGCATTTCGTTCCCTTCCTGTACACCAGACAATGATGTAACTGCATCTTATCTGCATCACTGCCCTGGCCAAGAGGTCGTCAGACACTAACCGAAGGAGACAGGATGATCCTCGACGCAAGTCTCGCTCCACAGAAGTGCGCACGTACACCAGCAAGCAACACAAAGACAGTTTGTTCAGCCAATCTAGCATACTGTTTCATTGAGTTTGACAGACATTTGTTAAGTACAAGTAAATAAACATGAAAAACAATGCAGTTTCCATGGGCTATTTCACTGCAAGATACACTTAATTGGTCTTGACTCTTTTCTATCTTTTCTTGACCCCAGAATGTTTTTTTTTTTTTTTTATCAAATAATGCATTCAAAAAGCATGTTTTTATTTCCCAATTTAATAGAAAGTGAAAAATGAAAAGTCAATGGAAAAAAAAATTATTCAAAATTAAATTTGTGAAAAAAGTAGTATGGCATAATATTGTATAACATTTCTTTTAAAAAAACAACCTTTTTAACAAAAATGTTTCACTGCTTATTTGAAATGGTTTTTTTTGTCCATCAAACCAGTGTCATGTGGTGTGACCAGTCAACATGCAAAAAACACAAAACAGGAAATTATACCATAATTAACTCCTTTACTGAGGTCAGTGAGATTCATATTTAAAAAATCAACCTATTTATAACAAGGCAACATTTTAACTTGATGCTTACACCAACATTTTTAGTCATTAAATTTAAAATAATTGAAATAGTTACATTTAATAATTATATTTTAAAACAATAAAAATAATATTTAAAAAAAAAACATTAGCTGAAATAAAATTAATTAAAAATAAAATAAAATGATATATATATACAGGTACTTCTAAAAAAAATAGCATATTGTGATAAAGTTCATTATTTTCCATAATGTAATGATAAAACTTAAACTTTCATATATTTTAGATTCATTGCACACCAACTGAAATATTTCAGGTCTTTAATTGTTTTAATACTGATGATTTTAGCATACAGCTCATGAAAACCCCAAATTCCTATCTCAAAAAATTAGCATATCATGAAAAGGTTCTCTAAACGAGCTATTAACCTAATCATCTGAATCAACTAATTAACTCTAAACACCTGCAAAAGATTCCTGAGGCTTTTAAAAACTCCCAGCCTGTTTCATTACTCAAAACCGCAATCATGGGTAAGACTGCCGACCTGACTGCTGTCCAGAAGGCCATCATTGACACCCTCAAGCAAGAGGGTAAGACACAGAAAGAAATTTCTGAACAAATAGGCTGTTCCCAGAGTGCTGTATTAAGGCACCTCAGTGGGAAGTCTGTGGGAAGGAAAAAGTGTGGCAAAAAACGCTGCACAACGAGAAGAGGTGACCGGACCCTGAGGAGGATTGTGGAGAAGGACCGATTCCAGACATTGGGGGACCTGCGGAAGCAGTGGACTGAGTCTGAAGTAGAAACATCCAGAGCCACCATGCACAGGCGTGTGGAGGAAATGGGCTACAGGTGCCGCATTCCCCAGGTCAAGCCACTTTTGAACCAGAAACAGCGGCAGAAGCGCCTGACCTGGGCTACAGAGAAGCAGCACTGGACTGTTGCTTAGTGGTCCAAAGTACTTTTTTCGGATGAAAGCAAATTTTGCATGTCATTCGGAAATCAAGGTGCCAGAGTCTGGAGGAAGACTGGGGAGAAGGAAATGCCAAAATGCCTGAAGTCCAGTGTCAAATACCCACAGTCAGTGATGTGGTCAGTGGTGCCATGTCAGCTGCTGGTGTTGGTCCACTGTGTTTTATCAAGGGCAGGGTCAATGCAGCTAGCTATCAGGAGATTTTGGAGCACTTCATGCTTCCACCTGCTGAAAAGCTTTATGGAGATGAAGATTTGCCAAGATGCCAAAACCACTGTAAATGGTTTACTGACCATAGTATTACTATGCTCAATTGGCCTGCCAACTCTCCTGACCTGAACCCCATAGAGAATCTGTGGGATATTGTGAAGAGAAAGTTGAGAGACGCAAGACCCAACACTCTGGATGAGCTTAAGGCCGCTATCGAAGCATCCTCTGGCTCCATAACACCTCAGCAGTGCCACAGGCTGATTCCCTCCATGCCACGCCGCATTGAAGCAGTCATTTCTGCAAAAGGATTCCCGACCAAGTATTGAGTGCATAACTGAACATAATTATTTGAAGGTTGACTTTTTTTGTATTAAAAACACTTCTTTTATTGGTCAAAAGAAATATGCTAATTTTTTTAGATAGGAATTTGGTGTTTTCATGAGCTGTATGCCAAAATCATCAGTATTAAAACAATAAAAGACCTGAAATATTTCAGTTGGTGTGCAATGAATCTAAAATATATGAGTTAAATTTTTATCATTACATTATGGAAAATATTGAACTTTATCACAATATGCAATTTTTTTGAGAAGGACCTGTATATATATATATCCTAGTGTGTGCCAGTGTGTTCCCTTAATTAATGATTTTGTTCACCTGTTGTTTAATTAACTCTGTGAATACTCACTGGACAAATTCCAAATGGCATTTTTGCGCCCTTGAAGGGCACTTTGGGAAGAGGGTGTTTGTGGGGGTCTTCCAAATGAATGCGAACAACTGGATCCCTTCACGAAGGTCCCTTCCACAAGGCCGTTGGCGAAGGGTACATGCCATAGTCATTTATGGTCATGTGACCCAGCGAATACTCGTGATTCATTTTAAAGCTAGATCGCGGGAGACTTCGAGTTAACTTACAAACAGAGCAATTTAAGTTGTTTTGTTTTGTTCGTGAAATTTCACACATTTTTGTCATGTTGTTTAAATAAGTTTCATACGTAAGAAATGTGTTAGGTAATTCAGGGTTAGAGGTGTAAAGTCCAGGGGTCAGAAAGTAATAGTCCTGCCATAAGTTTATTTTACCAATGAACTCAGCCAGCTGATTTCACTAATAAATCTCCTGGCTGAAAAACTATGCTAATTAGCAAATCCAGGTGATTTGAACAAAATACTGAGGAGGACTTTTACTTTCTGAACCTGGACTTTACACCTCTGTGGGTCCAAAGATGAGACAGCCAGTTTTAAAGTTGAAAGCAGAGAAATACACTCACACACACACATATAATGTTTCCTGCGCCTTAGTAAGCGCACGCCTCCTGGTGGATGGTCCACGGAAAGATTTTGCTACGTTTGTGGAGTGGGTGTGTGTAACGGATCGCCTTTTACCATCTGCCCAGCCGAGGAGGACATCGCCAGTCCCACTCCGCACCCAGAGACCTGCCACGATCTGGACTGAGATTACGGATGAGCCCACCACAGACGGGGAGCCCAGGCCTGAGCTTCCCAGAGATTCTGACCAGGTGTGTGTGCCGGCTACATCAGCGGTTCCCGTGGGGCTGCTTGTGGAGTTCGAGGGCATGAGTGGAGCCCTACCCACCCCACCGCAGTCGAGGTAATGCTAGATCTGGTCTCTGTGGACATTCATGGCATGGATGAGTTTAAATAGAATCTCTCCCTTTTCCCCCCGTCCCCACTGGTCCTAGCCTGGCTCCGCCCTCCTACGTACTTCTGCTCAATTTTCATTTTCCTTCAGTACTAAATCTGGGGTGGTTCTAACTGCCTTGCAGAGTGCTCCCTTTGAGCCTTTGCAATAAGTGGAGCTTAAGCTCCTGTCAATGAAGACAGCGCTCCTGGTTGCACTGGCCTCTGTCAAGAGGGTAGGGGACCTGCACGCATTCTCCGTTGACGAAGCGTGCCTGGAATTCGGGCCGGCTTACTCTCATGTTATCCTGAGACCCCGGCCTGGATATGTGCCCAAGGTTCCCACCACTCCCTACCGGGACCAGGTGGTGAACCTGCAAGCGCTGCCCTCGGAGGAGCCAGACCCAGCCTTGGTACTGCTCTGTCCAGTACGCGCTCTCCGCCTCAGGACCTTTCAGGACCTCAGACCAGCTCTTTGTCTGTTATGGTGGGAAGCTGAAGGGAAAGGCTCTCTCCAAGCAGAGGTTGTCCTACTGGATAGTGGACACCATTGCTTTGGCATACCAGCAGCAAGGTCGACCGTGCCCCCTTGGTGTGACTGCCCACTCCACCCAGAGTGTGGCATCCTCTTGGGCTCTAGCGCATGGTGCCTCGCTAACAGACATCTGCAGAGCTGCAGGCTGGGCGACACCTAACACATTCACCAGATTCTACAATCTCTGAGTGGAGCCAGTGTCCTCTCATGTACTCGCTTCAACCAGCTAGTATTGGACCCGCTCAGGTGTCTTCGCTTGCTCGCCATTCCACTCCATGGACTGGATACGTGCGATATTTCCTCAGGTAAACTTCTCCGCAAGCACTGAGTTCCTCCAGCACTCCTGACGCTGGCGCCAGTGTCTATTGCCTGTGCGTCGGCTAGGTGCCTCCCGTGTGCATGGTCCCTCTCCGGAGCTACCCCCACATGTGTATTCCCACTGTAAGCCTCTCCGAGCATGTGTCTTTCCCTTGGCAAGTCACCTTGCCACCCCTGGGGTTGAAATATTCCACCTGCGGCTGGACACCCCGGTGTTCTCTATGTATTTTCTATGCCCCCCCCCCCCCTGCTTCCCAGTGTACCTTGGTATTCCTGTGTTAAATAGGAGTCCTTCGTTCGTGCTAGTTCACGACAGGGATCTCAGATTTACGCAGGGCACTGGAAGACAGCTGTGAAGGTGGCGTTATTAGACTGGTGTGGAGTGACAACGAAAGGGAACGTCTCGGTTACGGATGTAATCCTCGTTCCCTGAGTAGGGAACGGAGACGTTACGCCAGCCTGCCACTTCCGCTGTACCGTGGGTATCGCCTGAGCTCAGTCTTGGCTCCTCAGCGAAGAAACATAACTGCATGTTGCCGGCGTCCTCCTTTTATACCCACGAGGTGGGGCGGAGTTACATCATGCAAATTCCGCAGACCCATGGCATTTCTTTGCCATTGGCTCGTTTTGTATACTCGAAGTCGATAGGTGTTCTAAGCGAAACCCCATTCGTCGTCATCCGACGTAACGTCTCCGTTCCCTACTCAGGGAACGAGGGTTACATCTGTAACCGAGGCGTTCTGCCTCGGCCCTCCGGATCTCTGGTGTCACCTCGGGTCTCGTCTCCTTCATTCCACCTGGGACTCCTCCACTGTCATCTCCGTCTCCATTAGTCGTCACCATAGTGTCGTTGAGGGCTTCTCCTCCATGGCTCCTCTCTCCTCCATGTGCCTCCTTCCTGACTGGACTCTGGGTCATCATCCATCTCCTTCTGCATCTCATTTTACATTTACATTTAATCATTTAGCAGACTCTTTTATCCAAAGCTACTTACAAATGAGGAGAACAATAGAAGCAGTTAAACTAACAATAGGACAACAATATGTAAGTGCTATGACCCTTTCCAGTTTAGTCTAACGTCTAAAGTCTTAAGTTATTTTTTCTTCTCCATTCCCCCTTGGACTGTTTTGCCGGCCCCTGACTATGTTCATCCCTGTCCTGTTCCTCGTCCTCCTCTGGAGCCCGGCCGTCCCTGCTTAGTTGATTAATGATTCTGTTCACCTGTTGTTCAATTAACTCATTAAGGGTACATTTACACCACAACGATATACTTAAGACAGAGTTTTAGTTTTTCCTTTGAGTTTTCTGCATCCAGACGACACTATTGTCAAAACGATCCCCATTCACACGGATCCTGGAAAACGACTAAACGCTTTGTTCTGCTGCCAGGCCAGTAGATGGCGATGAAACACTATAGATTGAACACGTAATATGCATGTGCATGACGTCATCGTCTTCAGAGATTCGAGTTTTTTTTGTTTACATGGAGACCATTTTGCACTTTGGAACCCGTTTTCAAAAGTTTGTGTTTTCAGGCACTCAAAATATGTTTATGTGTAAATCAGTTGAAAACGGTGTTGTGTAAACAGCCCTTAAGTCTGTGTATATATAGTCCCTGCTATATATATATGTATATTACAGACATGTTTAAAAATGAAAAAAAAAAAACATAAGCTAGTTAATAAAAATGTGATGCATTTGTTTTTCATTAGGCTACAAAAATTGGCCAAAAGGAATAGCCTATTTATAATTAACACCACTTAAAACCTACATTAAGCATACTAACCAAGTTTGAGAGGGGCCCAGGAGCGACAAAAAAACAACTTCTGCATATTAATAATTTTCTGCCACGATTAGCCATGAATAATTATACTGTGAAAGCTGTTTAGCATATTGAACTAGAGTGACATGCGCTACGTGCTCGAGTCTCCTGGTACTGTTAAACCAACCCGTTCGGAAGACATATCATCATTTGTTTTTATGAACCTCGCTGTACGGTCTCCATATGGACAAAGCTAATTCAATGAACCATCAGGTCATTTGCACAGAGCAGAATAGAAGGCTTATCTTAGTAAAAACTCATTACGGAACGTACCACCATCTTTGTGTGATATGGTGACATCGTTTCCATTTAAAAGAGCTAATTTGGCAGATAGAGATGTATGAAATGATTGCATTTTGCAGGTGGTTTGCAATTGTTTGCTGTCATTGGTAATGAAAACAGCTTCATGCTCCACTTGCTAATCTGTGTCCCCCGGTAAACGCCTCATATATTACACCTCACTGATACTAGTGGAGGTTTTCCAAATGCAGATAAGCTTTTCGTGAAAGTGGGGATGTTGAGAGATAATTAACAACCTAATTAATCATGTGCAGACAAGACATCCTAGACACTAGCTGAACGCTTTGTGCCAGGGTGACACTGCATGGTGTATGACATGCAAGTGTATTTTAAGTTAGAACAGAAATTTGCACATTAAAGAGAACCCATTTTTGAAGGGAGCTGTTTATTCAGGTGTGTGTGTGTGTGTGTGTGTGTGTGTGTGTGTGTGTGTGTGTGTGTGTGTGTGTGTGTGTGTGTGTGTGTGTGTGTGTGTGTGTGTGTGTGTGTGTGTGTGTGTGTGTGTGTGTGTGTGTGTGTGTGTGTGTGTGTGTGTGTGTGTGTGTGTGTGTGTGTGTGTGTGCAATACTATGATTCCAGCACAGAGATCTCCTGAGACAAAGCTGCTTTAGTTACAAGAATTCATCTTGCACAGGAATTTAAAAAAGAGTTGAATGCGTTTTTCCATTCTAGTGCTCTACTTTTCTAATATTTTTCAATGTAAATGTGAGACGGACATCTTTAATCGTTGTGCTCGCCACACGACATTCTGGCTTTGTTTACAGCTGGTATTAGATGTGTTCTGGTGGATCGGATCACCAGTAGGTGGGACTGCAGTTTACTGCTGGTGTTTTAATCGTCTCTTCTGTCCACTTTCAAACACTTCTGTCCTGATTTCTTTGAGGCGAGGGTCTATGAGTGGTTAAATGTATGGGCTTTTTCAGATCTTTCGATCTAATAATACGCTCACACTATTAACATATGAACGTGACTGGAGAAAACAGAAACACACGTAGAGCATCAGCTTCAGTTTCTGCTCTGACAGACGCGAGATCAGCCGAACACTTTTGAGTGTGTGTTAGAAATCAGGAATGGTGAGAGAATATTGTGATTGGTACATTTTTCATCTTCAAACCGAACATGAGTCTTCAGTCGACAGTTTAAATCCCGTCTGGCTATCGCTCTTCCCATAATGTTCCCGCATTAGATCAGCAGCCGGAGAGAAGACGGTGTTTACTGGCTGTTTGAACACATTCGATCACATGAGCATTTACAGTACGAAAGCAATCCGGTCCAATGTGTTTTCAACTTTCTCTGGAAGGGGTTGAAAGTGGACAAACTCAAAGCGTTTTAAACTGTTTACACCTGTGTTCAGAGTCGTCCACTTGTGATCCGATCCACCAAAACATCTTAATATCAGCTGTAAACATGGCCCAAAAAATGCGACGCTCAAGTTAAAAGACACATTTTTAAAAGACCTTGCACTATTTCTGTTTTGTTCTACTGCACTTTTAACAGCAAAAACACGTTCAGTGTGAACCAGCCCTTAGTTAGTCAATGTGAAGAAATTGCATAAATATTTCTTGTGTTCTGTTCTGTTATAGTGCAGATGCTGTGGACGTAGCCTACATATGTGACTACAGTTTCATTTTCACATCGCATTTGGCCTCTGTTTGAATCTTATTGATTTTTCAGACCTATCATTACAAGTGGACGAATGTCATGAACAACAAGCTCCATTAATTATGAGATGGCAAAGGCACTGAAATAAATCAAATCACTGAACAATGACATCAGGGATTTTCAAGCTAATGCAAATATGATACAAGAAAGCAGAACAAACTGCAACTGTTATTTCACCAATATTTCCAGAAAAGCAGAAGTGTTTGAAAAGCCTTGGTGGCATTGTACTAGCACAAACATTTGATATTAATTTATACAGGATTTATATACATGTGTATGTGTAACAATATAATGTGTTACAGTGTTATATATATTTTGTTTATAATGTGTGTAGTATTAAACTTAAATGTATATAATGTGGAAATTTAAATCTAAACAGCAAGATATAGTTTTAGATTTTGATTAGTGGTTTTATAATCCCCCAAAAAACTATTATTATGAGTATATAGCTACATACATTTTGTCACTTGTCAGTCTGTAATATTAATGACACACACACACACACACACACACACACACACACACACACACACACACACACACACACACACACACACACACACACACACACACACACACACACACACACACACGGGTTTCTATGGTTTATGGGAACTTTCCATAGACATAATGATTTTTATACTGTGTACAATATATTTTCTCCCCTAACCCTAAACCTAACCATCACAGAAAAGTTTCTGCATTTTTACATTTTAAAGAAACGTTATTTTGTATGATTTTTAAAGCTGTTTTCACATCGGGATAAAAAAAGGTAATAAAATAATAATAATAATTAAATACTGGTATTAATATTTTGTCCCCATAACATAGGGAATAGCAGGCACACAAACACACACTCGCGTGGTCTTAATGTGAGTTAAAAATCACTCATGCTGATGGTGGTGTGTGTGTGTACAGTATACATCATCATGAGACATAAGGGTGAAAAACATGTATTCGTCCTGAGATGCTCTGAGAAAAAAAGCATCAGCGCCCTCTGCTGGTCATGAGCGATGAAAGCACTGTTTGTGATCTACTGACCTGTCTGGCCTCTTATTAATATTTGAAATAAGTAATTAATAGATAAATAAAATTAGGCTTTCAATTTACAATGTACAAGTGTCTAAACATGAGAAAAGTAGTTTGCTCACATGAGTACAAATTAGTCAACAGGTTAATTATAGATTGATGTGTGATAAGTAAGGCTATTTCTGTGAAAGTGAGATACATTTCACTAGCTGGTAAATAAGTAGAAGAATAACAAAGTGCAGTAAATAGTAAAAGTAATAGCACAATAAACATATGTATGATTACGATAATAAATTAATATACCAGTTTACACTATCAAGCAGCATAGACTGTTTATGTACAGATCAAATAATTGAAAGCAGCTGATCTACAGTGTGGAAACTGAACTTTATTTGTGAACTTTATTTACCGAATATTTGTAAAAATGACAAGACTTTTAGGAGATTCCTTTTTGCTTAACTAATTACAACTGAAATTACACACAACACCCTCACAGCAGCGTTAACTAGTTTTTTGTAATATGATGCAAAGGTAATATAATACAAAGTATAGTGTTGAAAATGTATATATAAATAATATAAACTGATTGTGTTGATGATTATATATATAAACTGCAGTATTTACGATGCTGATGAGCGTTAAAACACGTGATCACAGTCTGTGAAAAGGGTCCAGTGCTTTTCATTTGACAGTCAATGCTGATGTCATTTGTTTTGCTCTGAACCGGAAGCGCTGCTGTGACATCACAGGGAAAGTCTTCTGGGCGATCAGAAAACAAACAAACTGAAGCGTCCTCATCATAGTCATAATCATCATCATCATCATCGAGTGACTGGTGTCAAACGACAGCAACAGGCTTCTTTTAAACATCATTTCCGGTAAGTGCAACGACAGCTGTTGCAGATCTCACACAAACTCAACATTTGCTGAACTGTACATTTATATAACGATCACAGACTGCTGTCAGCTGAATAAATCACATCCAGCCTTTGATCACATCAGTTTATCGTAATGTTGGGTTTAGTGGCACTTTGCGAACAGGAATCAACCTGAAGCTTGACACTCCTTTTTTAAATACAAAGCCAATATTCCCCTTAGGCAAGGCAAGGCAAGTTTTTTATATAGCCTATTTCATACACTATGGCAATTCAAAGTGCTATACATAGAAAAAGGAATAAAAATAATCACAAAATAAAAGCAAGGAAAATTAAATAGTTATTCAAAATACGTTTACGTCTACAGTATAAAAATCATTGTCTATGGAAAGTTCCCATGAACCATAGAAACCCAACTTTACGTGTGTGTCATTAATATTAAACAAACAGACTGACAAGTGACAACATGTATGTATACACTCATCATTTCTGTAGGTTTTATTGGATTATAAAACAACTAATCAAAATCAAAAACTATACCTTGCCGTTTAGATTTACTTAAGATGCTTTGTATTTTTTTTATTATGTATTCTCCTTTATAATTAAAATAATGTTTGTGACGTGTTTCTTGTTTCTCTGTGGTTATGCAGCGAGACAGACAGGTCTTTGTTTCCTGTAAATGAGAGTATGTCTTCTTCCTATTTACATGGTGGTGTGATATAACAATACATTTACTTTCTATTCCGTAGTAATTAATAACAATGAATGACATGCACAGAATGAGGGTCACGTTTGATGTGTATTTACTCATTTCTCTCCCTGTTCTTTCATTTAGCAGCAGTGTGGAACAGCACACAAACATGTGAGCAGGTTCACTTTGTTTGCATTTTTGTGTCAAGATGGCTGATGATTTGGTCTCCTGCACGGCTCGCTCCGCTCAGCCCTGTGCAAAGCAGAAATACCGCAGTAATGCGCATTCACAGGGGCTGTTAGACGGGCTCCTGATGCTGCGACAAGGAGGCATTCTGTTCGATGTGGTGCTCTTGGTGGAGGGAAAACCCATCCAGGCCCACCGGATCCTCCTCGCGGCCTCCTGTGACTATTTCAGGTATGAATGACACTCCCTTAAAAATTAGGGAATGTTTTAAGGTTATGCTCACCAAGGCTGCAAATGTAATTTATTCCTGTGATCAAAGCTGAAATTTCAGCATCATTACTCCAGTCTTCAGTGTCACATGATCCTTCAAAAATCACTCTAATATGAAGATTTGATGCTCAAGAAACCTTTCTGATTATTGTCAATGTTGAAAACGGTTGTGCTGCTTCATATTTTTTGCGGAAACCGTGATACGTTATTTTTTCAGGATTCTGTGATGAATAATAAGGCCAAAAGAAGAAGCAATGTCTCAGTTTCATTTTCAAAACCCCTCACCATTTTTAATATTCATTTAGCTGTTTTGCAGTTCACCAGCAGTGTGGCAAATACTTTGCTAAAAGTAACAAATATACCAAGTCTTTCAATTAATATGAGAATATAAAACTACATGTCTCATAATTATACAATAATAATAATTAAAAAAGTCATATTACACCAATAACAAACTCAATACTCACTGAGAAATGCACATCAATTAAGTTACTAATCATGTCAGCGATCAACAGCCACGTTATGTGACATCATTTATGTATATTTATTTATTTATTTATGTGGGTCAATGACACATACAAATATCCATGCTAAAGGAGAAATTAAAAGAATTCTAGAATTCAGATGTTATTATAGAAGAGATACATTTAAGTCATTGTATGTATGAAATGCGTTTAGAATTAATTAATTGAGTTACTATTAGTGGTTAATTACCAATGATTATTGTGTATATTTAAAGAATACTGTAAAGCTACCATGTTCTTGTGAGAAAATTGATTAGCTGACCTTAATCATCTTTATTGTTCGACCTGACTCTCAGTTTTGTATCTAACACAAACACATCCCTTTTCTTAAGTTATTATTTTTGGGCTTTTTCGCCTTTATTTAGATAGGACAGTAGGAGGACAGACAGGAAAACATGGGAGAGGAGAGAAGGAAATTGGACCGGGAAAAGACCTTGAGCTGGGATTGGAACTCGGGTCACCCGAAGCGCAACATGTCGGAGCACGGCTATGGCTCCGTATAGCATGCGTGATTTTCAAAAGATTGAGCTACATGGTTATTGTTTCCCTGTACAGTGTTTCATTCCTCTCTGTGTTTTTCTAGGGGTATGTTTGCTGGCGGTTTGCGGGAGATGCAGCAAACTGAGATCCCGGTTCATGGAGTCACATACACCGCGATGATGAAACTGCTGGACTTCATCTACACCTCCGAGCTGGAACTGGACCTGGACTCGGTTCAAGAAGTGCTGTGTGCCGCCACTCTTCTGCAGGTGCAAGATGTGATCGGCTTCTGCTGCGACTTCTTGTTCTCCTGGCTGGATGATGACAACATCCTGGAGGTGGAAAAGCTCGCCGACATATACGGGCTGAACCAGCTCGGGGAGAAAATCCGCTCGTATCTGCTCAAGAACATCCAGACTTTCTCTCGTACGCCCGTGTATCGAAAGCTTCCTGCGGAAAAGATCTTGAGTGTCCTTTCCAGCAACGAGCTGGAGGTGAGCTCAGAGAACGAGGTGTTTGAAGCAGCCCTGCACTACCATTACACCCCTGAACAGGTGGAGAAGGATGAGGTGTGCTTACAGGTGAGAGACAGATGGGTTTGTGATATCCAGTAGTGGACGATAACAATCAAGGCTTGACATTAACACCCGCCCAAATAATGCATGTGTATTTCAGCAGTGGCGTGTAACGCAGTCACACTGCGTTGAATTCATTTTATATGTAATATATACGTTTTTCAATATATACGCTGTCAAAAATATCGATTTTTCGATTCATATCGATTTTGAAATATCTGAAACGCTTCCGATACTAGTTTTCAGCAGAACAGATACACAAGACCAGCTGCTCTCTCTCTCTCTCTCTCATCGAGTGACACACAAACCCGCCTCTTCTCACTCACTCCTTTAATAAGCTCCAGATGAATATTTTTGGAATATTGAATAAGTAATCTTGTTACAGGGCTTGAATTTTGGCATGAGATTGCGTATTATGCATAATTTTACTCATCCCTGCTGATTTGTGCACAACACCCAAAGTGCAGCACATAAAACCGCCTCTCAGTACTACATTGAGTTCTTTTTCGCAGCTTATTTCGCTTAAACAATCAAATACACAAAATAATGTCAAAATGCCAGTCTTGGTGAGTATTCACGTAAACACAGTCACTTATGTAAACGGTCGAGAAAGAAAACGCATGTGTAACAGTATAATGGATCCGTGCGTCAGGTCTTAAAGTGACTGCAGCCTAATATTCCTGCTGCCAAATTATGAGATAATATTAAAAATATCTATATGGCAGTTTTTCTCCATGGTATTGATGTCAAAATTGTGCCAGTGAAAATGCTGAGTGGCTTGTAACTTTGGAAAACCACTAGCCACAGTGGCTGCTGAGCAAAAATGTTAATGTCAAGCCCTGGTAACAAAGTATTTCTAAGTATTTTTATTTTGGAAAACTTTTACTTCACTACATTCCAAAGCATAATATCTTACTTTTAACTCCACTACATTCCATAAAAACATATATATTTCTTGTTATTTCTAAGTGAAGAAATCGCCACCCCCTCTGAGACGATGTCCGATTCGTGAACGAGTTGATTCATACCAATGAACCTGCTGAACTGGTTCACAAATAACACTGAACGATTCATTCACGAATTTGACTGATCTACAGCTGTTTTTGAGTTAACACCGATTCAATTATCCGGTCAAAATGAGCCAAGGTATATCGTCCTCTGAACTTGAAAGTGCTTGTGACTGATGGTGCAAGAATTTACTAATGAATTTTAGCATTGATTATTTTAAATGAAATCATATTTAGGTCATGACTGTCAGTTATTTGTGAAGTAAATCTGCTGTAAAAGAGCGAGCTGTTTAAGCTGAAAAGCATAAATGTGGACATGTTAGCATTTGGAGGCATGTCACTGTATGTTTAGGTGATTGTGGGTAAAATCATGCAAATGAATACCCATGCATCAACCCGCTGCCTTAGCAGTCTTAAATGATAATGAAAATGAACTAGTATGTTTGCACAGTGTTCCACTTAAAATGTTAATACATTTTGCCCCATGTGTAAAACACTGGGCAGAAAATGTATCCTTTTAAGAGGAAAGCCCTGTGTGGGGGATTTATTCTCTTGACATCTGGCTCCAATAAAAAGAAGGTGGAGGCTTGTTACCCGTGCAAGAAAATGGAAATATCAGGAAAAAAAAAGTTTACAGGACAAATAATCAGCGGTGCAAATATCACAATGATTATTTGTAATTAATCGAGAGAAGCAAAATCGTTACCACAATTAAAACACGATTAATCATGCAGCCCTAACTTGTCGCCACATATTTACACAGATTTTCAATACAATTGTATGTACTAGTCTTTCTTATTAGTCTTGACTACTGACTAGAGCTGGCTAGAATAAATATGGTTCATCAATCAGTACTTGTTACTTTTAATACTTAAGTACATTAAAAAACAAATGCTTTTTATGCTCAAGTAAAACTGAAAAGGAGTACTTAGTCCTATACTTTGACTGGAGTAAGATTTTAATATGGTATCTGTACTTTTACTGAAGTTTGCTGTTTGAGTTTATACTTTGTCCACCACTGGCGACATCTAAATCAAATGAACTCTTCCTTTAGGATCCATTGCGGATGTTGGAAGCGGTGCGGTTCTGTCTGATGGAGAAGCATGTGTTGCAGCGCTTGCACAGCCGGTTAAAACAGTGTCCGCTACGAGACTCTGTGGCCGCCGCTCTACGCTACCACAGTCAGGAGCTGTGGCAGCCGGTCATGCAAACCCCACTCACTCAGCCTCGCTGCAGCTCCCAGTGCGTTCTGGGATTTGGTGGCATGTATTCGTCTAGCGCACTGGTGGACAATGAAGAGCGGTTCCAGGTGTTCCACCCCTCCTGGGGCGAGTGGCGGAGTCTGGGTGCAGAACGCGCTCCTCGCATGTCCAACATGGGCATCGCGGTGCTCAATAACTTTGTGTACTTGGTTGGTGGAGACAAGAACACCAGCGGCTTCCGCGCTGAATCTCGATGCTGGCGGTAAGTGGCGCTGCATTACGGTCGATTTTTTTTCTGTGGTGAAATGCACTATGCATCTAGAACAATTGTTAGAAGAACAGTGCTTGTATTTAGTGTTGTTAAAACGGTCAGGTTAATGCTGTCAACATAAGTATTCAATCCTCATATTTTAATACTTTGTAGAGACACCTTTTCCAGCAATGACATCTTTGTTGGGGCGTGAATGCAAACATGGAGAGGTGTGGTGAAGTAATTATTACCAGAGCTTCTCAGTGATATTAGTCCCGTCCGAATGTGCCATCTCAGTGATCATCACGGACAATGTCAGTAACGATTACGGCAACTTTTACCTTCTGGAAATAGGTCTGGAAAAATGACCTCAGATAACACTAATCCCGTGCAAATATTCCATCATTTCCTTTTTAAAAGTAGTTTTCCGTGTTTTTTCAAGTTTGGAGATGCTTGAAAAAGCATTCAGTTGCGTTCTAGAGGCTGGGACAAGTCTGTGACAAAACTCAATTGTTTCCCACACACCATTCAGATCAAAAAGAAGGTCGAAAGCACTTGTTAGAGGCACGAAACATCCTTAAGCGTTAGGTAAATGCCTATTACCAACATAATCCAATCTGAATTTAATTAATACATCGTTCGACCGGACATAACTGTTTTATGTATATATATATATATATATATATATATATATATATATATATATATATAGGTTGTGTTTGCGCATATGATATCAGGAAGCAACATAATACGCACATGACGACGGGAAGGATACAGCGTTGTGTAAATCGAGTTACCTCTCCTACTTCTGTTCCCGTGTGAATCGGCCATTATTATTACAGACATCCTGTGGTAAAAATACATGACTACATCTACCCTTGTAAAACTAATCCCGTCCGAACGCGTAGTTTTAGCGACATCTGACTTTCTGGCCGATTGAAGCGGCGTCCGTCGCACCGTCGGCTCTGATTGGCTGTTCAGTTTATCAAAGAAGTCCACGAGTTTGAAAGAGAGCAAAGAATTTAAGACGGCACAGACAGAAGCGTGTTCTAATTTAATGTCATTTTACCAGTGCTTTCCAATATGTGAATATTTTCACAACGACTCAAGCCATCTTAAAAGAGTAGTCAACATTATTCATATTCGAAATGGTAAGCAAGCGCTGCTTTGTTAATGGTTTATAGGCAGTCCTAGTTTTGGTTTCTCTTTTTGAATGATGAATATAGACAATTGATACCTGATATAGACAGTTATTTCCTGGTGAGGTGACAACACAGCCGGTTTTCGCTGAACCATGTTGTCGGAATGGTGTGTCACGTTCCTTACAGTCAGATTAGCTTGACATTATTCAGGTTGGAGATCTGGTGTTTGACTTGCAGGACATTCACTTTGAGCTTTAGCTACTCCCATATGGCATTGTGTTTGGGATTATTGGATTTGTATTATATCCAAATCAGAGGCCAATATAATCCAGTAAGTGTGGATTAGATTATTGGATTTGTATATCCAAATCGGAGATCAGTATGATTGGAAGACCACTCATAGTTTGAAATCAGTTCCAAGATTCTCACATTAGAATCATGTGAAACTGACAATTATAGACATGCACATCATCAGTTATATCTGCTTGCACATGATCGGCTAAAGGTTAGAAACATTCTAGAAACTTTAAAAAATGGACTTCTGGTTTGCATATGAGAAATGAAACTATATAGGCACTTTATTAAAGCAACATACAAATGCACAAGCAATTTCTCATACCAGAGCCAAAAATTATCACAATATTGCAGTGCCCAGTTCCTAAAGGTTAGTGCAGAAGTAACTGAAGGAAGTAAAATAGAGAACAAGAAGAGATTTTATTTTAAGGAAGTGCTTTTGATTGTGGTTTTGGTAAACTGCTGAAGGAACTGGTGTAGTATTTATTGTCTAGTTTCCTCATTACTATCATGCTTTTTAGACAAAATTCGAATTTGCTTTCTCAAGGTTCTTTTTGAGTATTTACATCTCATCATTAGTGTTATGCAGAGCTCTTGATCGGTGTTGATATTGTTAAACAAAACTATTAAAACTGTTTTTGTGTATTGAAATAAAGCTAAAATAAAATATAAATATTAAATGAAAAACTTTTCAAAAGCATTACACCCAACACTGATTAAAAGTAAAGCATAATCAGATTAAGTTTTTTCAAGTAATTAGTAAAGCATCACCATTACTTTTAAATTTAGGAAATAATTTTTCAAATAAGTAACCCAAAGTACTTTGTTTTCCCATTTTTTGACTGACCGCTCTCCTGTGTCACGTACATCGTGGTATTAATAATATGCATGATGCAGGAAGTCCAAAGAGATGCTTCTAATAATAATCACAGAGAATGCTTGCAAGGAAAATAACACACCACATTAAGTACACAACGATAACTGACAGAGAAATGAACAAAACAGGAAGTACTTACAGTTGTGCTCAGAATTATTGGCACCCCTGGTAAATGTGATCAAAGATGGCTGTAAAAATAAATTGCATTGTTTATCCTTTTGATCTTTCATTGAAAAAATTCGTGAAAATCGAACATTTTTATTGAAGCAAAAGAATTGAAAGGAGGGGGAAAATCACATTATTAAATGCATTTTTTTCTCCAAAAAACGTTGGCCATAATTATTGGCACCCTATTATTAAATACTTTTTGCAACCTCCTTTTGCCAAGACAACAGCTCTTGAGTCTTCTCCTATAATGCCGGATGAGTTTGGAGATCAGAGATCATTCCTCCATACAGAATCTCTCCAGATCCTTCGGATTCCCAGATCCATGTTGGCGCTCCTTCTCTTCTTTCTCTTCAGTTCACTCCACTCATCTTCTACAGGGTTCAGGTCAGGGACTGGGACGGTCATGGCAGAAGCTTCATTTTGTGCTCAGTGACACATTTTTGTGTTGATGTTTGTTTTGGGTCGTTGTCCAGATGAAAGACCCAACCACAGCCCATTATAAGATTTCTAGAAGGAGCTGTCAGGTGTTTTACTTGTATTTGATAGAATCCATGATGCCATGTATCTAAACTATGTCCAGGACCTCCAGCAAAAGAATAGGCCCACAACATTAAAGATCCAGCAGTATATTTAACCGTGGACATGGGGTACTTTTTATCCCTGTGTGCACCAAACACATCTGGTGCTGTTTTTTTTTTTTGTTTGTGTCGTCTGACCATAGAATCCGGTCCCCTTTTGAAGTTCCAGTCGTGTCTGACAACTGAACATGCTGGAGTTTGTTTTTGGATATGCGAGGAGGATTTTTCTTGAAACCCTCCCAAACAACATGTGGTGATGTAGGGGTTGTTTGATTTTAGGCTTTCTGACCCCAATACTCAAGTAATCTCTGCAATTCTTCAGCTGTGATCCTTGGAGAGTAAAACTCAAAGAGTAATCCTTTGGCCACTAAAACTCGTGAGTAAGTGCAGAGGCGTTGTGTGTGTGTGTGTGTGTGTGTGTGTGTGTGTGCGCTGTGTGAACATGGCTATTGTAGTTCTAGACTGAATGTGAGCAGGCATTTACAGTACTCATCTCACCTGCACAAAAACAGATACAGTTCCTTAAAATGAATAGAAACAGTGAAATGCAAACTCTATCTGCAAATATTATGCAAACCTGCAATATTTCAATGTTAAAAAACACAAATATACTTTGTATTTAATCTCATTTTACTAACCAATCTCTTTGCTGCTGACCTACAATAATCCAGTTCAACTATACGAATAAGCAAAAATGACTTTAGTTAAACATCACGTTTGTGTTTCATTTTTGTTTTTATTGCTGAAGCAAGTTTTGAATTTACTGAAAAACCAAACAAGCAAACCCAGCCCAGGTGAGAAAAAGTAATTCAAAAGTAACATAACATTTCACTTTTCATAAAAAAGTAATGCAACTAGTTACTTTTTTGGCAGTAACACAATTTTGTGACACATTAATTTTAAAAGTAACTACCTCCAACACTGCTCTTGTATCCAAATACTTTTTTTAAATTGTATCTCACAGAATGCCATTGAGTGTCATTTTCATATCTTAATAATAATCCCTTAACTGAAGGTTTCTTAAAATGTTGTGGATATTTTAATAATTTACATGATTTAATACCAGAGTAACACGTGTAGAGCAGTAGTTTTTATTAATCTACAAGTGTAACAGTGTAATATAAACTAAAGGCTAATACAGGCAGAAAAAAATAATAATAAATAAAATATATAATAGATAATACTTTTAAAAAATTATAAAATGTAATTAGACGTACAGTGCTTTTGAATTATATAGTTTATAACTGTATAGTTTTATTTAATTCATGTCATATCACAGCAACACTTTAAATAAAGAAATGTACTAGAACATAGTTATGCCAAGATGTTGACTGAACAGATAGTGTTGCTTGTGTTATAAACAATGGTCCGTTCATGAACTACTGAATGACTTATGTCAGCTAGATCGAGAACAGCATTTCAATAAGGTCTTTTGTTTTAAACAGAGAGATTCTCAGTGCAAATTATTATTCCATTAGTCCCGTATTAATTTAGCAGACAGCCGAAAAAGACATTATTTGAAGTGATGCTTCAAATGAAATGATTCCAGTAATGAAGCATGAAAGAATAATGAAAAAAAAGTATTTTCAATAATACATAGCTAAAAAAACAGGACAGAAAAATATATAAAACAATTAATATAACATGAAACAAATTATATATATTACATTTTTGATCATTTTCTAATTATTATTGTATAAGTAAGGGATAATGTCCATCCAGCGGGTTGTTATCTCAGAATAAACCCTCGACAGGGTGATGAGGACTTTAACAGCCTGAAGGGGGTTTATTCTGCGATAACAATTACACGGCTACTTGCCACATAGGTAAATAATTAGACACGAAATATTAATCTGAGTCTAAATATTTGATTAGGTCTTTAAACGCAAAGCTTCCCCGGAGAGCAGTTGCTAGCGCAGAGATACGGTATACAGTCATACCACTTATTATACAGCATTTCACCACATAAATAATTATGTAGATAAGAGATATTGATTTCAGATTAAACTGTTTTAATGTGACCCGGATGAGCCTGTGTTTTGCTTTGTCAGCGGTTGTTATCTGGGAATAATATACCGCTCGATGGCGTGATAGACCAATCAGAATCAAGTATTCCACAGAGCCGTGTAATAACAGTATTTAATTTATTCCATTGTCTTCTCATCAAGGTACGATCCCCGCCACAACAGCTGGTGTACTATCGAGCCTTTACGGCAACCGCATGCAGATCATTGCATCTGTGTGGTTGATAAATATATCTACACCATCGGAGGAAGAGACTACACCACTGAACTGGACTGTGTGGAGCGCTACAACCCACAGACCAACACCTGGGAATATGTGGCGCCGCTGAAACGAGAGGTGAACGGTCTAAAGACTTTTAAATCGAAAATGTCATCCGTTGTTGATTGTGAACCACGTCAGTTATCTGTAGATATGCTAACATTATAAATATTACCATTACAGTCTCTCAATGCAGCAGTTCAGGCAGGTCACGTGATCAAGTCTGACAGTCAGCTGATTCATGGCATTCACAAATGCAAATCAGATGCTTCAAATATCACTTTCCTATTAATACAACATTATACACAATTGTTCCTGAAACGTGAACTGTTGTTTGCTTAAACACTGTACACGACCAGTCAAACTTTGGAATAATTAAGAATTGTAAAATTTTTTGAAGGAAGTCTCTATGCTCGGCAAGGCTGCATTTATTTGATCAAAAATACAGTAAAAACAGTAATACTATAAATAGGCTGTAATACTCCATTATACCCATTACATTACATTGCCTCTATTATGCTATTTTAAAGGTTCAGTTATTTTTGTTTTAGTGTCTCCTACAAATATGTTTACATGCATCCAAGGTTAAAAACTCTTTAATTTTCCCATAATATACATTGAAACATCAGCTCTTTTCTCACGGTGTCTGAAACGGTTCCATAAGGGATTCAGTCTCTCTAAGGCCCTCCTTTCCAAGAGCCTGCTCTGCTCTGATTGGTCAGATGGTCCAGCCTGTTGTGATTGGTCGAACGCTTACAGCACGTTTCGGAAACCAAGCGGCCATTATCATGTCTGAATTTCAGCTCTGGATCTTCCTCAGCACTTGATATACAGTGATATGAACAGTAATGATGCCGTCGGATTTACCATTGAAGATCAAATTTTGAAGATCAATTTGCCAGGCATTATGCAAATTTGTTACAAACCTACATACACTGCCGTTTCAAAAGTTTGGGATCAGTAAGATTTTTTATGTTTTTAAAAGAAGTCTCTTCTGCTAACCAAGGCTGCGTTTATTTGATTCAATAAATAAAAAATACTGTTTAATATTATTACAATTTTTTAAAAAATTTCCATTTTAATATATATTTAATATATATATTTTCAAATGTAATTTATTCCTCTAATGGCAAAGCTGTATTTTCAGCATCATTACTCCAGTCTTCAGCGCCACATGATCCTTCAGAAATCATTCTAATATGATGATTTGCTGCTTAAGAAACATTTATGATTATTTTCAATGTTGAAAACGGTAATTTTTTCCCCAGGATTCTTTGATGAATAGAAAGTTCAAAAGAACAGCATTTATCTGAGATCTCATAAAAATAATATTTCACAATGTAACTGTTTTTACTGTATGTTTTAGCCTTGGTGATCATACAAGACTTAATCAAAAAACAATGTGGACTGGGAGTGTAAGCTGCTAAACGTAGTACATGACAAACTGCAACTACCACAAGAATGTGACATGAGTTTATGAACTTTCAGCTGAATGTCCATGACGTATGTTTACACTGTCAATGCCTCTGTCTGCAGGTTTATGCCCACACCGGGGCAGTGATCGATGGGAAGATCTACATAGCATGTGGTCGGCGGGGAATGGCTTATCTAAAGGAGACGTACTGTTACGATCCCAGTGGGAATCACTGGAGTGTGTGTGCCGAGGGCCCGGTGGAGCGTGCGTGGCACGGCATGGCAGCTGTCAAGGGCCGCGCTTACGTCATCGGAGGCAGCAACGACGGTTGCGGTTACAGACGAGACGTCCTCAAGGTCCTTAACTTCTGAAACACCTGCCCTGCTTCTGCACAGTTTACAATGACTTCAAAATTGTGTAAATTAAAGAGAAAGCAAGACTCCAAAACTTAATGAGCTGCCAACTATTATAAGGCATCATAGACTTTCCTCTTGATGTGATTGTTGTTCCAAAAGTCAGTGTGTGTCAAGGAAAATAAGTCTTTTAAAATGAAAGATAATTTGACTATTTATGACTATTAAAGCAAAAGTTAGTTAAAAAGTAAAATATCATGTTGTGCGAAAAAACGTAAGACTAAGATTTGTACACTTACACGTCTTCAAGATTTTATTACTTTTACATGCTACATCATATGGCATTGAAGTCATTAAAAAGAAACTTTTCTTGATTTTCTAAAACAAATGAAATCAAGAATACAAAGAGTGTGTTCCAAAAAAAATGTTACAAAGTAGATGTTAAACCTTAGCCAGTCTTTGACCTTAGACCTCTTCACTGACCTATATATATGGGCTATATATATATGGGCATTAATTCAAGATCCTTAATGCGTTAAAATAATTTAACACAAATAAATAAATGAAGCATGTGAAATTGCATCATTAACGTAATGGACCTTACGCAGTTAGATGGTCTTGTGAGTTTATCAAACTGACTGTGAGCATCTATAATGGCGCAAGCACCTGTAACTCAGGTATTCTAACCCTAAAGGGATAGTTCACCTAAACATGAAAATGCTGTCAGTAATTACTCACCCTCATGTCTTTCCAAAACCGTAAGATCTTCCTTCATCTTCGGAACACAAATGAAGATATTTTTGATGAAATCTGAGAGGTTTTTGAACGCAACTCAACGACTGCTTTCAAGGCCCAGAAAGGTAGTAAAGACATTGTTAAAATAGTCTATGTGACTGCAGTGGTTCAACCTTAAGTTTATGAAGCGACGAGAATACTGTGCCCACAATGTAAACAGCATAGGAGAATGACAGGGAAGAGAAGAAATAGTTGAATTGAGTCATTATTTATGACTGAGCTTGGTTTATCAGGCCATAAAGAGAATATTAACTAAAACTCTTCCTTTTTATTATCCAAATGTGTCATTAAAAATGTATAAAAAACATATAAACACTGGCTCATGGGTTCACAGAGATCATCGCCCTATAGCGGTGAACTGTAAGAAATTTCCAAACAGTCATGACAATGAAGCCTCGTTAATTGAAATCATGTGACTTTGGCAGTTTGATACGCGCTCCGAATCATTTGTTTTGAGCAAGCAATGGATTTTGCATCTCCATTAGAACTCCATAAGCAGACTTCTAACATCAGACACAAGATCAGTTCTGACTTCCTACGTGCTCATCTTCATTCTGTGTTCACACAGAGCACATTACCGGTAATTTACTGGTAATATTACAACCTCCCTTACTGGTAAATTGCCAGAACTAATTTACCAGTATTTTTGAAAAGGTCCTGTTCACACATGGGGCCAGATTTACTAAACAGGGCAAATTAGCAATTCCAAACCAGTGCTGATGGTAGTGGAAAGTTCAGCGGGTGGTCTACTAGCGACGAGCAAATTAAAGAACTCAGCTTGACTGCGTGTCAGATCATTTTCATAATCACCAACCAGTTAGGCTCAATCCCATTTCACCCCTTGCCCCTACCCTTGTTTTCAAGTGTACCCCTTGGCCCTTAAAACAGAGTTACAAGGGCCAAGGGGTTGAAATATTCCCCAACGAAATGGAACAAGCCTTCATGGACCCAATACGTCATCAGTCGCCGATGATGGCTTTGACATTACGGACGCGACGAGTTTTTACAGGATTTCTCCATGACAACGACTGACAATGAGCGCCGCTGCTCTTACCTCACAGGAAACATGATGATTATAACATTCCTTCCTCAAAATGTATGTCTTTTCTGTTTCGGAAAGGTAATTTATTATACAATATCTTAATTTATATGACTATATTATTATTATAAGAGTGAATAAAGTGCATGGTGTTGTCGTCTGAGGCCAAATTTAAATGTTTAACTGTTTGCGAATCTATCTCGCCGGTGATTCGCAATGTATTCTGGGAACTTTCTCGTAGCCCTCCGTTCGGAGTGTGCCTCTGAAAAATCTCAGTTTCGAGGGCTATGTAGCCCTACCCCTCTAACACAACAAGAATCGGGACACCCTACCCCCAGACCTGAACGCGCAAAATGGAGGGGTGGTGCCAAGGGGTGAATTGGGATTGAGCCTTAGCATCTGGTTTAAGACATGCTTTTTTTCGGCGGTAAATAATGGCGCAAACACCGGTAAATTGACAAGTGCAACCTTTAGTAAATCAGCTTGCGTGATTCATTTAAATACTCTCCTCTCATAAATACTGCGTCTGAAAGGGAAACTACTACAAATGCATATGCAATAAGATCAGCCGCAAAAATGACCCGTTCACGTCTTTTCAGCACTAATTTTTCACTGCGTGTCTTTAGTAAATCCTGACGGTCGTTTTTTAACGCCAAAAGAGGGTTTGCGCTGGAGCAAGCTGTTAGTAAATCTGGGGCCAGATTCACGAAAGTCTTCTTAAAGCTACACGGTGTCATTTTTTTAAGTTGATTCTTAGCAAAAAACACTTTGTTCTTTCAAAATTATATGTGCTCATTAATGTGTAATTACTTCTACCAACTAATCAAGTATTCTCGTAAGCGTAGAATCTGCCATTCAGAATACACACGAGCGAGTCGCTCGAGTGGCGGAAGCCATGTTGCGCATCCATCTTAAAAATACATGAGCCAAAGAGGGACATTCCTGGAAATTCAAGCTTTGCCTTTCGCGTTTTTGCACTCAGTGGCACCGTGACGAATGCCAGCGGGAGATTACTCACGACTGCTGGCAGATTTGAAATAATATGGCCACCTTAGGAGTTTAAACGTAATACGTAATATTCAGTTGGTAGTCATATACAATTTCACCACTAGATGGGAGAAAATCCCACACAGTGTAGCTTTAAGAAAGAAGTTAAGAAAATTCCTAGGAACATTCTTAAGAACTTCTTAGAATTTATCTTAAGTGCAATTCTCAAATCTTTTTTTAAGAACGTCTTAATTTTTTATTTCGTACGAATAAAATTTAAGTAACCTATAGCTACCTACAACACATTTATTACTGCCACATTTGAATTGTCTCACTTTATTATACTTTTTAAAGGAACCAACCACATCCCGATCATGCCCGTGATTCACCAGTAAAGACTGTGTGTGTGAAAGGGGCTCTTGACAGGTATTGTCTGTGTGTATAGGTGGCGTGCTACAACCCAACAGCAGATGTGTGGTCTGTGGTGAGCCCGCTGCCGGCCGGTCACGGAGAGCCAGGGATGGCCGTCCTCGATGGGAGCATCTACATCATGGGCGGAAGGTCACATGATAAAGGCAGTCGGATGAAGTACGTTCACATTTATAACGCAGAGGAGGACCGATGGGAGAGCGGTACGGCCCTCGAGGACCGGGTATCCGGGATTTCAGCGTGTGTATTGCTTTTGCCACAAGCAGCCATGGCCCAGGCGCGCAGCTGGGAGCAAAGGGCTAAAGCATCATGGGAAGAGGTAGACTGGGATGACTCGGACAACTCAAGCGAGGACTGATGTTTTTAGCGCTGCTCAGGTAGGCTGTGAAGTTGCAAAGTGAGGGAATTGTGTGCTTTATTAAATTGTCGTACCAAACCAAGTCAAGTTTTGCGGTGTTATAATCAGATTTTTTAGTAACAGTATGTGTAACCCATCAATGTGGAATTGGTGAAGTCAATGTTTGTTTCTGGATTAGATCATCTCCGAATCCAAGTCTTTCCTGTTTCTGGGTTCATTTTAATGACTCTTTTAGGTTGTTTTTCTTTCTGTTTTATGTCCAGAACTATGGGAAACTGTTGGGGATGCTAACAATGTACGTGCACTTTACAAATACAGAGGATTTGATTTGGTTTTATAATGATGGTGCCTTTATTTTACTGATGTGTAGTCCAATGGTTTTTTTATTAATAGATTTGAATTAAGTGCAATAAGATTAAGATTAAAGGGAGTTAATGCTCTAGTGCAAGCGTCGGCAACCTTGCGCACACAAACCACCATTGAAGTTGTTTTAGCCATTAGCCATGTTTCCATTCCTCTATTTTCATCCGCATTTTGCGATATCGCATTAAAAATTGCTGCATGTAAAATTCCATGATGAGTCTAGATAGAGTATAGATAACACGTTTATTGCATTTCGTCTGCTGCAAGCCGTTTATTATATACAAAAATGATTATATACAGTGGCTTCTACTTAGTGATATTCAGCGCCAGTTTATTAGGAAGTGACGGATTATCTTCTCTTCTTACTGGATTGAAACGCTGCTTTATTCGCAAATGTTTTATTAAATATTCCAATTTTGTGCATGAGTTAAATTCACAACTTTGGATGGAAATAGCTACTGGCACAAGAGTGAAAATGGACAATGAGGAATATTATATGATTGTAATTTTAACGTGTTGTTTATGTTAGTATGGTCAGGGGCCAAGAGGCCATCTCTATTTCACAAAACGTGTGTAACTCTTTACCAGCCACCACCAGCGTTTTTGACCATTTTCACAAAATGTTCGTGGCCCCCAGAATATTTTGTCGTTTGAATATCTGAACATGCAGCCTCTGCTTTTACACAAAAACAAAAAACACATTTTATTCCAGCTTCATGCATTCTTTTTTTATTAACACTTGAATGTGGGTAAGTTTCATAAAAAAGCTTAATTGTGACCAAAAAGTTGAGAGAATCACTCTTTTATCAAAGAAACCAGATCAGATTCAGAACGATGATGAAAACACAGATGGATTAGTCCGAGTGCATCAAAAAAAAAAAAAGCTTCACAGTCCTACAGCTCGTCCTGGGTCCACATTTCAATGATGCTGAAAATGCAGTTTTGATCACAGGAATAAAGTACATTTTAAAATGTAGAAAAGTTATTTTGAATTAAAATGTAATTTCTCAATATTGCCCTTGGTGAACAGAAGAGACTTCTAAACTTATGAATGGTTGTGTATATACAAATGGAGAAGGAAATCTGTCATAGTGGTTTCTAATATAAATTTTAAATGGCTCTTCACGTCAGAAAGGTTGCCGACTTCTTCTCTAATGAAGGCTGAATTACTGTTGGGTCACTCCAAAGAGAAATCAATAGAAGTTGTACAAGTTAGGTTCGGGTTATGGGCTAGTTTAACGTGAACTGTTATTCAAGTGTTCCTCTGGTGTCTTTTGCAATTTGCAATGTAAAAAGCGATTCTGTTCTGTTCAGAATTCCTTTTAATATTATGCACTGATATAAAACGCACTACTTCTTACTGTTTGCTTTTTGTTTTATTTATTTTCTATCTTCAATATATCAGACTTATTGCCTCTTTAAACCGTTGACTAAATTTCCAACTGTAGACTTTAAATTTATCTCAAAATCAGTGATTTCTTATTTTTAATAAATGATTTGTGGAATATTTTATTTTTGCACCAAATATCCCTTATATAATACATAAAATGATATAAATATACATTCACTCTACCTTCATGGTGCAATACTTTATTTTTTAAAATGAGTATTAGGATTGCTGCAATTGCTAAGACTAATTGTATTTCTTCTAATATTTTAGAAATGCATTTCATGTTTTAACTGCATTATTACCAGCTTGCAATGTTCATGAATTGACAATAAAGAGCAAAGGATTGTACTGTAGTTGTTTGGATGGCTTTAAAGTTTTCACAGACGGCCAGATTAATAAATGTGACCATGTTTAAAGCAGCTGAGAAGGGGAGAGGGAATATTTTCTATCATTGATGTGAAATTGATTCAGTGACAGATGCAGGAGCATATTATGCTGTTTTAACTGCATTAGCACATGCTTCTCTTTTTAAAGTGACCCAGAGGAGATCTTTTAAAGCCTCACTTAAATGGGGTTTACGGGTTTTTACACCTTGAATTTTTATGCTCTCTGTCTGTCTTGCACACTCCTCTCTCATGCACTCAATTCACTTAGACATAAAAACCCTTTCAGCGTCCTGTTGGGCTGATGTCTCCTCTCTCTGACAACAATCTCATTGGTAGTATCATGGATTTCCAGCACATAACAGCCAGGTCTGTATGACATACATCATACATCAGTTTTTCCAGCTTTTTTTTCCCTCTCAAACATCTTTGACATTTATCTTGATGCCAAATATATGCATCAATAAGATACTAGAAGTACATTTATTTGATGCTGTAATTGTTACAGTGATAAATTGTGAAATCCTATGATAAAGCAAATGCATCATATAACAAATACAGTGACACGTTTTGAATTCATAACATTGGTGAAATACAACTGGTTTCTGAAAACTCCCTGACAAATGGATTGCAATCTAATCTGTTCATTTCTGATGGCCTACATGAACTGCAAACTTCAGAGTAGATACCTACACAAACACAAGATTTTCGGTTACACTTTATTTCGTTAGTCCACTTTAGACATTCTGCTAACTATAAGTAACTTTGCAGCTACATGTCAACTAACTGTCATTAGAGTATTAGTACACTCTGCTTAATATTTGCTAACAAAAGTGGACTATTGAAATGTTTCAATTGTAAAGCTATGACTATGTTGCAGACTAGCATTTGTGATCTTGTGTTCTACATGTAATGTTATTATATATTCGACCTGAGATATGTACAAAAGATGTGAACTTATAAAGAACAATGACACACAAAAAAAAAACTAATTATAGAGTAAACAAAAGTCGGCTCACTGCCACGGCTGCTTCCAAAAAACTATTAAAATTGTGCAACGTTTCGACCCGAGCCTGGTCTTCAGGCAAACAACTTCCGTTTACTCTGTAGGGAAGTGCTTTGTTTGTTCACGCGACTGTATAAAGTTTTTTTGGATGTGCGCATACTAGTACTTTGAACAAAAAAATCTTAGACATGACTGTTAGACGACCATAAACAGAATACTGTATGTGAATGATGTCTTAGAGCCAACCAGGAAAACATTCCTGTTCATCACGTATATTTTATTTTATAATATTTCATAATTAACTGAATTTTTTCAAATTCTTAAATACTTTTCTCACTCTCTGTTCTTGCAACATTTTATATTTAGATTTAGACCCAATGGTGGCCCTTGTATCATGCTTAATGTAAGTAAAATGCATCAGTGTTAACCCTTATTCCTGATACATATTTTTCAGCCCTTGAAAAGTGGGAAATGTTTTCTCATTAGTATAAAACAAAACAGACAAAAGCATATTCTACTTAGTTTTGTCAGCGATATATGGAGTTAAAATCCGCAATTTCAGATATTGTTAAAGTTTGTGGTTTGTTGCCACTTATTAAATTCAAGCACGGTAATGCTAGTCTGTAGTCTGTGAGTACCAAATAGCTGCTAAGCTTGTCTAAAAGATGCTAAAGAGCTCTGTAATGAATTGAGCTTGGCTAATTCTCCCACCCAGGACATCCAAACACACAGATCCACCTCATCCCCCTTTACGACGGTCATTAGCGCCTGACATCCGTGACGGCAGCCATCAGCGCCCGTCTGCATTGAGTGCTGAATACAGCTCTGACATCCCCCCATTTTCACGCCTTTTAAGACTCTTTCATGGGCACAGAGGGGCCTATGACATGCTTTGTTATGTAAGGTATTACCTTAAGTGTCCCGAGGATGCAACATCAAATAATGTGTGTGTAGACAGACAGAGATAGGTGGGGTTCCAATTAGAGCCAACAAAAGGGGGGGAAAGTGAAAGAAAAACAAAAATATGCAAAGCTAACCTGAGAGCGAGATAAAAACTTGACAGGAATGAACCATCAAAATGCAAATGTGGAGATGAAAATTCTAAGAGATTATTATGCATTATTTGTTACAGAAAATATTTAAATGAAATACTTGGTGGATATTTGGCAAGATTGTGTGCAAATATATTTCTATAAAGTCAAGAGCTTTTATATTCATGATACCACTGGTTTGGCTTATTTTAATATATCTGTACTTTCCAATCATGAACCAATATACTAGTGAGATTATGCCAAATTGCGATTAGGATCTCACACAGACCTTCAAAGTGCTCTCATTAACTCTCACAGCAGATGTTTGTCTACTTCACTTCCCCTTGAACTCAACTTCTTTATGACCTGAGGAACATATCAATTTAATATGAGCTTATTAGCTGCTTATTTCTTTCTTTGAAAAAGACCACGACCACAACATCTTTACTGAAGATATTTACTGACCATTCTGTATTTCACACATACAATATTGTAATTTCCAAACAGCATTTTTACACTACATTTCTCTTTTAACAAAAATAATATTAAGTAGCAGCAAAAGCAAACACAGAATAAATAGACATCTTAACAACAAAGCCAAGAAAACCAAAGCCAAAAAAAGTCCTTTCTAGGTCCTCAACACGCAGGCATTTGAGGTTTCAAGTGAAAATGAATCAAAAATCTTAAGAAATGCATTTAATGGCACATCCTTTGGCACAACCAACAAGCACACCATCTTTTCACACAACGGAAGGAATACAAAGACCCTCAGATCAGCACACAGAGTTTTCTTCAATTAAACTGAAGCAGGTTCTTTATTTTCTATTTGAACTTTAGCATCCAAGTTGACTCACAAACAACATTTCAGTTTAGTGCCACTTCCTCATTACATTCACTCACTGTTCTAGAGTTTATCTGGTAATCGCAGGTACCGGGTGACGTGCGCCATCTTTTGGGTCAGGGCATGAAGAAGCAGACCTCATTGTGCAGACTTTAGAAAGCATCTCGCCCCGTCTCTTGTTCACCAGCACGAGTAAGAGAACAATGGGTATTGGCTCCAGTCCCCTACATTTCCATGGTGGTACCCGTGATGCACGGCCTGGGTGCTGTATTCGCTGGGTAGGTGATGATGGGGGGGTGGAGGAGGGGGGTATTGAGCGGACGCTGCCCCGCTCCACTGTCCCAGAGACTGTTCTGTGCTGTAGGGGGTGTAGAGAGGATGGTGGCCCAGGATACCAGGCTTGGTCTGGGCTATGGCCATGTTCAGGACCCCTGTGTAGTCCTGGTGTCCCGCGGAGGGATGTGGGGGGCAGGCGGGGGGGAGACCGAACTCCGGGGCGGAGGGTTTGCTGGAGGATTCGTGATCGGGCACGGTGGCAACATCCGGCACACGGGACTCAAGGCTGGAGCGGCTGGTGCTCCCACATCCACTGGCACTGCCAGCACTGGAGGAGGACGGCGAGGGGGACTTGCCGTATTCATGAAATCTGTGGAAAAGACCCAGTTTTAGCACTGAGACATTGACAAGGCAGAACCATTGGGGGCTGGTGGGTTTTAAGTCAAGTCACCTTCATTTATATAGCGCTTTTAACAATATAGATGGTTTCAAAGCAGCTTTTATGTGATAATAGGACATTAAAGTAACAGAGATTGTTTTGGCTTTACAGCAGCTCTAGAATAAAGTTATTGTCCAGCTAAAGTACGTTTTGATTGATTCCCTTCCGTTGCAAAGATCATTAGTTATTGACTTAGGGGCCGCTTACACGACACCGTTTTAACAGAAAACCCTCAATGCGCTCCGCTCATTTGCACAAAACAGTGTTTGGTGGCTCGAGAACGCAAACCTTGAAATAGGTTCAAAGGTGCGGGCATTGAATCATTTTGAAAAAAAGATATTTATCATTGCGCAAACTTCAAAAACGCGAATATGTGAAAAACGCAGACGGCGTGCACATGCGTATTACGTGTTTAGTCTATAGGTATGCGCATTTTAATATGTGCGCAGGCGTGTAGTATTTCTCTACAAATTGACCTCAACAAACTACCTGCCTGGCCTTAAAAATTCCTTATACTGTATTCTTTTTTTTTTTTTTATCGCTTCCGCGTGTCCATGTGAACCGGAATTATTTTGACAACGTTTTATCTGTACAGAGGTTTTTCAAATAGTTACGCACACACAATTTTAACAGTCAGATTTAACTACTTTAAAACGGCTTTTTTAGTCACTTATAGAGCTGAATAGAAAACGACACCGACATTAAGACAATATAAATATGTAACCTCACCTAGTTCTAGCCTATCACTTGAAGCAAAAACACTATCCTTTTAAATGTCCGTGTTATAAGAGCACGTTTGGTCGTTTAGTGAAGCTGATTGCTGTGGCCTATATCCAACTGAGGCATGGGGTCTCCCTTTATTTTTAATTTGTAGCTGTTGTTTGAATGATAGTTTAGTACATTTTTTTGCGATCACTAATATCACGACGTAATTTACGTCTCGTCGATGATTGGTTGCCCTGAAGTGTCATCTAGTGTCTGCCCTGTGAAGGCCTCCATCCCTTCCCTTAACCTCTGTACAGATAAAACGTTATCAAAACTATTCCAGTTCGCATGGATCCGTAGAAACGACTACAAATTCTGTATCATGCAGCCCAGACAAGTAATTTGGCAATGTCAGTTTTTAAAGAAAGACTACGCGTAGCCTGTGCACATATATATTCAAACGCACATATCTATAGACTAAACATGTAATATGCATTTGCACGCCGTCAGCATTTTCACAGATTCACGTTTTTGGAGATGATAAATAAATAAATAAATAAATCAAATCTTTCACCTTAGAAACTGTTTAAAAGTTTGCGTTCTTGAACCACCAAACACTGTTGTCGTACAAATGAACGGCCGGAACACATTAAAGGTTTTCTTTTTTCAGTTACGTTTCAGAAACGGTGTTGTGTAAGCGGCCCCTAAGTCAATAACTAATGATCTTTGCAACGGAAATGAATCATTAAAAAACATACTTTAGCTAGACAATAACTTTATTCTAGAGCTGCTGTAAAGCTTAAACCATCTCTGTTACTTTAATGTCCTATTATCACTGTAAAGCTGCTTTGAAACTATCTATATTGTTAAAAGTGCCATAAATGAAGGTGACTTGACAAGTCAGAACATAGCAAAATAAGGTCTTGTTTGAGGTCAGTGCAAGGTACCTGTAGGGCTGATACGTGCTCTGTCCGGGTACGAGCTGTTCAGAGCTGTACATGTCTCGAGGGTCCGAGCCCAGTGGGGACTCTGCACGGAGAGCATGGCTGTTGTCCCGGTCACTTCCCCATGGGGAGTACCGCTCGGCCTTCACCTCCAGCTCCTTACGGGACACGTGTTCATCATCCAGACCTTCACATGAGGACTGCTGGATATCTGAGGAAAAATGCAAGGAGACTTGAATCAATTACAAATACAACAACTACGTGAGAATTCGCACTGAAACTATTCATACTCGTCAACCCAGATCTGAACAATAAAGAGAGACATAAATTTAAAGGTGAAGACAATTACCTCGTGGGCTTCCATGTTCAGAGTCTTTTGACATTTTCTTTGCAACTCTCTCAGGATCAGCCAGACTTCTATTTGCCCGTCTGTGAAAGGAAAGTTCAATGAAGTAAAATGGCTAACAATTTAAACCAATTTACTGAACATTTTTAAAAATATTAATTTGTTGTATTTTACTTTACGTATTCGTTTTGGTATGGTTATTCAAGTCTCTTATCAGCTATAATTCATGAGTTAATATTTTATGATGAATTGTTTTCTGCATTTTAGAAAGTTGTTGGAACAGAAAAATCTATTTTAAGAGCAACCTGTAATGAAAATAAAACATAACCTCAAGATGATGTTACCTTTTAGAATTTGTACCCTCATCTCTGAATCCTTTGGCAAATGGATTGTGGTCGATTTTCAGCTTTGTAATCTGTGAGAGAAATAATGGAACCATCAATCTCAGTTCTAATTAACTCCAATAAAATAAAATAAAAAATGCCATTATCTATTCAACCTCAAAATATGTGCATAAAAACATATACAGTAGTCAACATTTGAAGTGGATCAAAACCTTTCTTCAAAGTGATACATAAATTCTGAACAATACCCGTTCTTGTCTTAGGACAACTTTGATTCACTTTTTTGATCCACTTCAAATGTTGACTACTGTAGATGCTTGACAATGAGGGGGGCATGTTCTCCCCAATATTCAAAATAGCAGCCAATCAATGTGTTTTCGTCTGCTGATTATTAAACTTTTATGTTTAAGTATATTTAATATTTTATGTATTAAGTGTATAAAAGTCTTACCTTTGTGTTCTGGTACGCTGTGACCGCAGTGAAGGTGGTCTCGGGGAAGGTAAAGGTCTGGAAGACGCTCCAGCGTACACTGTACAAGTCATCAGCCTGGACGATATGGAAACGCGGGTGGTAGCGGTGCATGGAGTGAAGGATAATCTGAGTCAAAAGAAGAGACATGGGTTTAAATCAAAGTCAAATTACTGTTGAACAAATGTAAGATTCAGAGTGGGACACTCACATGTCCATGCTGGTCCAGGGCATTGTTGGTAAGCTTGAGTTTGAGAAAAGACACAGACTGTTTCATCCAGTGGCTGCCAGGCGCTGGCGAATCCGGGTGTAGGTACGTCCTATAGGGCGGCTGAGGCTCAGCCTTCCCTGCGACTTCCCACTTGTCCTTGTTCCACTACAGAAAAAGAAGCATTTCATTGAATCATAGACCACAGAATAGCAACTACAGCTTCTACATTGGCCATGACATAAGGTGCCGGGGGTGCTGGGGTGCGAGAGTATGTGTGAACGGGAGTGTGTGTTGAGGTAAAACCCCCCATTGGGTTCTGTAAAAACAGGAAGAGTTGGGGCTCTTTGAAGTTGAGGACCGCAATCAGTGGTGGGAACGTTCTGGGGAGACACATGTGACAACGTCCCCCCAACGCTCCAGCCGTTCACGATTGACTCCCAATTCCCAATTCAACAGCTCTTCATTTCAATAGGAGTAACAGTCTAGACAAGCTGGGTCTAATCCATTCAAATGGATAAGACCTTAAAATTGGCAATCGCTACATTGAGAGTCAGTATGTGATCTATGAACTTTATTAGAGAATGACTAGATGAGTTTGAGGTTCTAACCTTATATCTGAGACCGTCTTCAGGCACCATGTCCACCAGTAAGATGTACTTTGCATACGGCACCAATCCAGACAAGCTGATTTTGCAGTGTGGAAACATCCTCCTGTAATATAAGCATACAAAAGAACAGTTTATCTTAATGTCTATTCTAAGAATTGAGGTCTCACACATACATTGAGGTTAGTTGATCCAAAACATGAGTCGACAGATTAAGTTTTATTTGAGGAACTTGGTTTTAATTGAGGAATGTGGACGTACCTGCCAGGTTTGGTGATGATCATCTCGGTGCCGATCTCATGGAAGGATCTCCACAGATCCGGATCCTCTATAGTCATTCGGATGTTGCCTTGGTGGTAGGAATCACCGGTTCCAGCCATGGAGGTCGGAGGAGGGAGGCTGAAATTGTGCTTGAGGTCTGAGAAAAGAAGAAATATTTGAGATGTTCTGTCAATGGCATCCCACGGAAGAAGTTTCCCAGAGAAAATTCAATCACCAAGTCCAAAAAGACGAATTAACAATGAAGATAGAGCAAGAGTAAGAGCACTGTAGGTGAATTGGGCTTAAGACAAACACTCACCTCTGATAGCCTGCATTATTTAGGCTTCTCAAAAGATGTCCTCCAGAAGAAAAGGAGATACAGTAAATGAGCAATACCTAGACGTTTCAGTTAACACACAAGTTCTCCATAAGAACTTAAAGGGCTTGAGTTAAATCCAATGTTTGTTAAGTCCAAGGATGCAGGTCTTCAGTGTGTTGTGTCTGTCTGTTCCTTATGCTACAGATGCAGAGGAGGCGTCCCACACCTTTAAGTGGGTTCTGGATGTGGGCGGGGCTTGAACCCCCATTCCCTGCCTTTGAAGTGACACAGTGATGAGTCAATGTCATGATCCTATTGGTTGATGTGCAGAATCAAAGAGAGTTAGCAGAGCCTTGATAGAGTCCCAACAGGAAGGGGACAAGCAGAGGAAACATGTCTTTATGAACTGCTAAAGGACTTTTAAACAAATACGTACAGGCCCAAAGAATACAGGATGGCAAATCAAGCACAAAACTCCCTTCATTAATCCAGCTAATGTGAGGAAGAGCAAAGACTTCACTTTATAATTGACCGCACTAACCCCCTCACGCAAACACAATCTGACACACTCGGCACTCGCGTTTGCTAATTCACACACACATATCCACTAATTCTCACTGATGCTACAGACACCAGGTCCTGATTTTTACAACTGTGGTAAATAATTTAAAATGTAATAGTTGTCACTTGAGTTCTTCTGAACTTTCTTTGCTTTTCATATGTTCTAAGCTCAATCATTTTGATGGCCAACACATCTGCTGCGTCTTAAACCATGAAGAAAAAAACAAAACCAACTTAACCTTCGGGTTTGGATTATGGTCTTTCGTCAACAGCAGTTTTGAGACAAATATTGACATACAGTTTTAAAAGTAAAGCTTCTCAATGGTTCTTTGAAGCACCAAGAAAAAATTTTCTCATCAACAACCATTATTTGCAGTTCTTGGAGTGGCTATATGGTTCTGTGGAGAGTAAAATGTTCTAGATCTATTACAAAGATATCATTAATTAAAACACAAAGTAAAGCGGTTCTCAAAAAAAAATGTTTTTAGAGAACTGTGGAACTTCAAAAGTTGTGCCTTGGCATCATGCTTTAAAATCATTTTTGGTACCGATTTCAGGATTTGTTTTTAGTGCATTTATTTTTTTTAAGTATTTAAAGTATTCTGCAGTGATGAAGAACCATTTTGGATTCCCAAAAGAACAGTTCTTTAAAAAACAGTTTTTCTTAGTGTAAAGAACGTTTTAAGACCTTTTGTGCAATGGAAAGGTTCTATGGATATTAAAAGTTATGGTCATGGAACCATAGATGCCAATATGGAACTTTTGTAGAAAATAATATTTAAATATTTTTTGTATGTTTATTGTTTAATGCTACAAAACCAACTGTTTGAGTGAACCAATATTCCAAATGAATCATGGAACATAACCTATATTATTTTGACTGAATCATGTCACTGATTGTCTCAGTGAAGGTGCAGATATAATCGTGACATAAAGCCATTATACAGTTATGGCAGAAAGCAAACCCTGCGGTAAATCTACAGGTGAGCTTTACCTGAGAAGGAGTGTGTGTGTGTGTGTGTGTGTGTGTGTGTGTGTGTGTGTGTGTGTGTGTGGTGGGAGGGAGGGTGTTGCGTATTCAGGGTGTCTAGACATGATCGTTCCTTGATGGTTAATCTCATTAGAAAGACATGCTCTCTGAAGGCAGCAGGCTTTCTATTCATGCAGAGACACAGGCAGAGATACATAGAGAGGGAAAGATAGATAAGGAACAGTCCAAGAAGAATTGAGGCTACTTTAGTACTTTACAGCCTGTTAGCACCACTGATCTGCAGTTTTCATGTAACATGAATAGAGAGAGTTTGCTTGTATGAATGCCAGTCATTGCTATGTATGTGTGACTATACACTGAAATGAGTGCTTGACTGACTCACAAATGGAGGAATGTAAATTTGATCTAAATTTACGTTTAGATTTGATCTTAAAGCAGATGTTGTTGTTTTTACGTTTAGATTTGATCGTAAAGCAGCTGTTTTTTTTGTGTGTGTGTGTTTCAAGTCGATAGAAAAAAGGTTTATATTAATTTACATTTTTTATATCAATAATAGATAGAGGAAGTGGCGGGGAAATAGGAGAAATTAATGGCTTAAATATTATGCAGACACAGGTCCCGAAAAAGACTATGGAAAACCTGGGATTCTTTCCAATTTAAAAATGATTGTGAAAATGAAGTTATTAAATAAGAAAACTAATGATATGAGTAACAAATATTAAAGATTCTGCACAATCTCCAGGGAAATTTGTGACTCAAGTACTGCTGCCATCACTGTAAAATTGGGGCAAACCGAATAAGACATTCAGAAAGTTATCTGATATTTTTCTAAGTAGGACCAGATATGATTCATAGTGGATTCCAATCCAACCTGGACCCAAATGTGCTACTTTAGGGTTGATTCAAAAGAGGTTTCATTTGCAATTCTGTACGTATTCCTTAAGGATGTTTTAAAACAGGAATTGAAAGATGAAATGGACCCGTTCTGATGATTTAACCCTCAGAAAACACAATCCACAGTTTGTTGTGTTTCTCCACGCTGGTATAGAGCACTGTTAGCACAACTCTTTCTCATGCTAAACATGAACTCCAGCCAAACAGACTCCTAATCACCACCATTTCCTACATTTGCTGAGCTTTTGAGAACAAATACTGCCACACACAAAAAAAAACTAAAAAAGATTGCTATACTTGTCTTGACGGCATATTGTTTTATTGTTGATGCTGTGAATATGTGGGCATTGGAAGAGATGGACATCAGTGGAGTTTTTTTTATTTTTATACACGTTCAAGTCAATAATAATGTATATTGCATGGTCTTTTCTTGCCGTTATTCATCTGAAAATGGAAAAGTTACTTTTTTTTTTTGAACAGCTATGAACATTTATCCAAAAAGTCCAATGATATTACAATGGTTTCCTGGGCATATACCATGGTAAAATTGAATTGACCATAGCATGATATTATTTGCAGTACCTTGGAAATCACATGTACATTTTATGGTATGTGAATATGATAATCATTTAGTGCAATGATATATATATATATATATATATATATATATATATATATATATATATATATATATATCAAATTACCCTGGCATTATCATCTCATACCTTCACTGAACCCAGTACTAGAACAGTATGGCTGAATTATTTTACATTGGATGCCGTATAAATCAAGAAACATAATAATAATGCTCAGTTTCTTTCAGTTCTTGAAAACATTTATAAATGAGTGATTAATGTATAATAAATGTGTTATAACACACTTTATCAGTACTCCAGCACAAAGTGCAGTCCTGTTCTCATCTTTAACGCATTTCTCCCTGTTGATCAACAGCAAATGAACCTAAAGTGTGCCTGAACTGTTATTTTTAGTGGATATAATAAAGCAGATTAAAATGTTTGCTCTTGAATGGGCAGTTAAATCAGAGTTGCCTCTTTTACGAGCTAAAAGCCCTCAATAGCTGTGAATGTATTGATTGAGAATATAAGGAAGTCTAAAAGGATTTGTACTCAAATTCCTCTATACGAAGTAAAAAAAGCACATCTAAAATCCTCACACCTCACGGCGACTCTGGAGAAAACAGCAGAAGACATCTTTCCATCATGAAGGTGTGAGCGCAGGTTTCTGAAGCTGGTCAGTTGGATTCACACATGACGCGTGGTTCTCCTCACTCCGCTGAGGTTATACACACATTTCTGAGGGACTAGCGTATCGTTTTGCTAAACCTAATCCACAACACACTTATATTAGCACCCGGGACAATTAACATGTCGTTTTAGTGCCATTTTTACACTAGATTAGATATTATGGTTGGACGGGGGTGAAAATGACTTCTTATAGACTTATAATACCTATTATAGTAGTCAATAAATACATTAAATTGCATATTCTTTACATGTACAATTTCATTTCAAAGTCAAAATCACACTTTCACCCTTTTACATTTACTTAGACTTTGAAGTACAAAGTCATTTTTTTGGCAGATTATCATAAATCTTTTTTTTTTTTTTTTTTTTGAGTTTACAAGATTACACTCCAGGTTGAATTTGAAACGCCGCATCCATCTCAGTCTAAACTATTTTTGGCTATAACTATAGTAATTTGTTCTTGTGAGGAAACACCTCATCTGTCACCACAACATAATGGTTGATGGGAATTATTATGTTCAAATATGGTTCAGCTATCCATAAACGGCAATAATTAAATGTAAAACAACTTTGTCAGCTGCAGTCTACAGTGTAAAATGATTTTACGGCGAAGTTGTACAAAGATGTTTTGCAGGTCAGTCTTCCTACTTCAAAATTTCAAATGTGATTCAACACGTTACTTGCCGTTTCTTTGTAATTATTTGTGAACTTTACTAGCAACTTCTTTTTGAAAATTGTTTCAAAGTAAACAACACTTTTTCTCAGTCAATGTTCTGACTGTATTCTCACTACACTGAGGTAATTGTGATTAAAGAGTTGCTTCTACACTATTACAAGAAAAGGAAATAGAATCTTAAAGGTTCCGTCAGACGCATCATATTTAGAACCTTTCATCATGGGATCATTTTATTAATTTAGTTCTAATTTATTTTTAATTGTAATTACTTTTTATGAATCAAGCAGCTCACAAACATACTTTATCACTAGAAAAAAAATGAAATAGCCCATTAAACAAGACTATTATGCATTTTTTATATTTAATATTTGAATTCCTCCTTATATATATATACATTTTGGAATAAAGGTTCTTTAAAATTGAGTCAATAATTCTAAAGGTCTATATACAGGTTACACTAGAAAAATTAGAATATCATGCAAAAGTTCATGTATTTCAGTAATTCAAATTAAAAGGTGAAACTAATATATTTAGTATATATAACTATAAATATGAGAGGGCCGACATTTCTGTATTTAAAATCCTTTTTTTAAATTGATTTCATGTAATATTCTAATTTTCTGAGATTGGGTTTTCATAAACTGTAAGCCATAATCATCAAAATTATAACTTTTGCACGATATTCAAATTTTTCAAGTTTCACCTGTAGAACCCCTTTTTGAGAGGGTATTAGCAAATGTACACACAAGCTATGAAAACTTAATCTGTATATTTTTAAAAGATACTTGGAAATGCCCCAAAAATTTAGCTCAGGACAAGGTCATGGGTTTGATTTGCAGAGAACACACCGTAATAAAACCTATAGCTTTAGAGTCTGACAAAGGCATTGATAGAAACTCGCTCCATCTGAATTGCTTGTCCCTGTTAAACTCACAACCACCGACTTAAGATGATACGGGCAAAACATGACAAAGTGTAGGAGGAAACGGTGTCATATGTGACCCTGGATCACAAAACCAGTCATGAGTCACACGGGTATATTTGTAGCAATAGCCAACAGTACATTGTATGGGTCAAAATTATAGATTTTTCTTTTACGACAAAAATCATTAGGATTTTAAGTAAAGATCATGTTCCATGAAGATATTTACTACATTTCCTACCGTAAATATTTAAAACATTTATTTTTGTGAGTGAATGCAGCACAATCGCAAACATAAATGGTCGACTTTACAGGTGATTTTCTCAATGTTTACATTTTTTTACACCCTCAGATTCCAGACATTCAAATAGTTGTATCTCGGCCAAATATTGTTATATACTTACAAACCATACATCAGTTGAAAGCTTATTTATTCAGCTTTCAGATGATGTATAAATCTCAATGTTAAAATGACCCATGTGACTGGTTTTGTGGTCCAGGGTCACATATATAGTTTTGATGTAAAAAGTGAACGAGTCACAGACATTAAACATGGCGAGGAAAGAAACTATCCTTTGAGGCCCAAAAACTAGAGTTAGCTGAAAGTAGAGAAACAGAAAAAGAAAAAAACACAATCTTTGTTGTTATATAAAAATATTTTGGCCAGTGGTGGCTAATTCGTATGAAATCATTTTGTAGGATTAGGGTGGATCTTCATGCTTGTTTCCATGTGTACGAGGATGTAAACGTTCCTCAGGAGATCCGGCTGTTGTCACGTGTGAAGCGCTAATGCCGTCATTTGAAACGGGTTAGTCGTTGAAGCGGACACCATCATCAGGCACGTCAGACATGCCCTCGCCAGCTTAACACCTGCGAGGTGCGCACACACTCTGAAATCACACACATTAGATGGGGTTCATTATGATAAGAACTGTTGAGCTAGGAATGCCATTGTGCTAGGAGTCATTCCTGTATCACATGCTCTTCTTCCTCCACACTTTATTCATTTAAAAGCCACGTGAGACTAAATACTCTTCTTTAGCTTTCCAGAATCCCACATGCAAACTTGGTCAAACTTTACCTCATTGACTTTTCCCTAACCCTCCGAATCTGTGAAATGCATCATAAAATGATCCATATCCCCTTTGATCAGGTTAAAACATCATTAATGTGTAACGGGAAACACATGGCTGCTCTGTAGAGGAAACGTACGTGTCGTATCTAAACGTTCCAGGAGGTTTCCTACTGTAGACCCCACAGGGATCAAGAGTGTCCCGCGGAGACTCACGCTGGGCCCGATGGCTTTGCTCTGGGACTGATCTCAAACCAGTTTGTCTGGTGCTTTTCAGGACGGGTGACAGTGACGAACTGGAGGAAGTGACAAAGTCATGGCCAAGACCAACACACAAATCTTTCCTCAACACTTTTTGATGCACGAGAAAAAGAGTTTTATTATTATGATAAATCCCAGAGATGTTTCGTTCTCTGAGGGTTTTCTATTCAAAAGAACAGGAGAACAAAATCGATTTTGATCATGTCTTTAAACCTGGTTCCATCATCCCGTATGGCAGACTGGAGTCCGGAGGTGTTAGCATCGCCTCTGCCATTTGCTGCGTGTGTGTGTGTGGACGTATCGTCACTCAATAGTTTAACAGCTGCCAATACACAGGCTCTCTGGGCTGGGATCAGACGGCTGTGGGGTCTATAAAGAGCCCCCCCGCCATGACCCGACGAGAACTCTCACACCTTTCCCTGGCATTAACCATGCAATCTTCTCTTTTGATGCTGTAACTGGCCACTTTAAGAGCTCAGGTACGGGCCGTCCCGGGGGACGCGGAGGCACGCGAGTCCTGTGCGACACGTACACAATGATCCCAGTCAGCATGAACACTCACACACTTTCAGAACGGGCAGGAAACCTAATAAAGAGTAAATCAATGCCACAAATATACTACACTAAAAATGCAGGGTTGTTTTAACCCAAATTTGGGTCAAATATGGACGAACCCAGCCATTGGGTTACATTTTTAAATTACACTTTTAACCCAACAGTTGGGTTTGTCCATATTTGGGTTAAAAACCTGCATTTCTTTAGTGTAGTTTGAAGCATTTCCTTATGCAGTTATCTCCTGAAAATCAGAATAATTTCTAGCTAGTTAAATATTTTTTTAATTAACAATTAGGAAAATGAATATTAAGGAGTTGTTTGGATTGAATAATGTCCCATTTTAATTAATTTACGCACTTTTCTGGTCTGAAAAATAAATCCCCCAATTTTCCAGGGTTTAGATGACTGTGGAAATGTAATATTTTAAAATGGTATGAATTCACATTTAATAAAACAACACCAAGGTCACAGGTTTAAATCATAGGGAATGCATGACAAAATGTAAATATCATCAGTCAGAAACATTAAATGTAATACATCCTATAGACTATTCTTTGAAAATCCTTACAATTTCCATATTCTTTATTATTTTATCATTCCAAAGGCCTCAATATCTGACCAAGTTCAAAGACCTACTGCAGTGTTTTATCAGTATTATTTACTTATATAGTATTTATCAATATTTAGAATTAGCTTTTATTTTATAATAATGTGCTTTTGTTTTTTTTAAACATTTCCTTTATTTTTATTTTCGTACCCTCGACTTCAGTGCAACATGAATGCTAAGCTTTTTTCATCTAATATTTACATTTTATTTTATTTCAATAAAAGAAAACGATTGTTAATATTTTTAGACTTTGTTAACAACACAAATTGATGTTATTACTTCTTTACATTGCATTTAGTATTCGATTATTGGCTTATTCCTCATAATCCAAAACTCTTCTGACCGGTTGAATCATGTGATATTTCAGCATTGACTACAAAAACACCCTGAGGCCGCCTATGATTGGCTCGTTCACCAAAGCCCAACATCATTACCAGAACTACATATTGGCCTTCATTTAGATCAAAGTCCAATTATGACTCATAAGTATTGGGTCGGATGGAGGCCAACAGACGGACACAGGAGGCAAACAATCACCACCTACCCCCCAACATCCCCTAAAAAAAAGATCTGACACACATTTGGTCCCGTATGTAAGAAAACAAACCCTGGGCGTAGTGTGCCTGACAAAGGGAGGGAATGACACATTGGCAGCACTTCATAAGAAACCTCTGGCAGCTGCTAATGGGTCTTAATGGCCTTCCTCGAGTCTGAGGGCTTCACACCGGCCCGGGACACTCCCTTTGACATGGCCTGGCTAAAACACACGGGGTGGTCACCGGACCACTGAGAGGAGATGATGTCAGCAGTTCCCAGAATGCACTTCATCTCCCTTCCGTTTCTTTGATCGCATCATGGAAGCTGATGTCAAAATGCGGAGAGATTTCATAGAAAGCACACGTGTAAACAATCATTGAAAGGCACTGAAAAATTATTTGATCTGAATGAGACTGACACAGACATGAATGCATCGCAAGCTCATTTGTTTTAGTATTAATGTAGCAGTTACAATTTCAGCACTCAAGGGGGCGATAGAGCGAGCGCCAAACGTCTGCGCATAAATATCAATGTTAACCCTGGGAAGAAATAATAGTAAAAAAAATCTGTTTAGGTGTTTGTAATCTCAAAAAAATGCAAAAACAACAACAAACACCAAGGATCAGGTAAAAATATTGTAAGTGTATTTTTGGTTTTGTGACATCAATGCAGCAAGTCAGAAATATTAATGTTCTCAGATAAAAAGCCTGAGGACATAATAATGAATACCCCATAAATCTCTGAAGAGCACAGAGACCACCTCGTCTTACATTCTCAACACACGCATAGAGACAGAGCATTCAAAACACAACAACAAACAAAATGTTATTTTACAAAGAGGAAAAAAATAGAAACATCTCTTTTTCAGTTTACAGGTAGTTTGGTCACACATGCTCAGTGCATCGAAACAATTCAAAGTCCTCCGAAGTCTTCATTTATTGAAAAATCCTGCACTCAAAAAAATACTGGTAGCCATTTATCCAACTACAAGTAGAAAACGATCGGTAAAAAACATTCCTCCGTCTAACTAACTCTGGAAAAACTCCTCCAAAAACTGATCTGGCTGGAAACACTACCAGCGCCAGCCATGATCATACACACACGCCACGAGAAAGCGAAAGATGTCTGATATGACATGCTCTTAATGCTCTGAGATAAAGCAGTGCTACTTCAGTTTCAGACTAAACTCCACAGGGCAAGAGCCTCCCACACTTGTCTTCGGTTAAAGGGACAGTTCACCTAAAAAGAAAGTTTCTGTCTTCATTTTCTCACTATCATGTCATTATAAACTCAAACAGATGTTTGGCAGGATGTTCCCGCTGCTCTTTACCATACGATGAATGTAAATTTTGCCTCCAAAAATGGCAAAAAGCACCATAAATATGGCTGAGCACTAGATTTCTGGATGTCTTCTACAGCCATATGATAGTTCACTGAAAACCCGTTATTAAAACGAGTGTGTTTCTCACACTGAAGTCTCTAATGAATTTAAAAATAGTCCATGTGAAAATATGGTCACATGGACTATTTTTAAGGTGCTTTTTGTCATTTTTGAGAGTGTCGCCAGCTCCTGCTCTCCATCCACTTTCATTGTATGAAACGTTCTGCTGAATTTCTCCTTTTGTGTTCCACAAAAAGTAGGTAAATGAAAAAAGGACTGTCATTTTCGTGTGAACTTTCCATTTAACCATTCAAAGAATCATTTAAAAAGCCAAAAATAAGGGATCAGCACAATTTTTAGGCATTTTCATCTCATAAAAAAAGGTTGTGATGCCAAACATTTTGGCATAATCCTACTCTATAATTCTACTCTTCTGTTACTAGTTATATCACATTCATATTTTAATTGAAATATGAATAATAATGGTCACATCTTCTCAGTGCTGGTGACAAGAATGGTACAATTTAACTCTTTCAGCCGCTGTCTTTTATGATCCTCATATGGAAATGTAATAAAACTACAAATGAAAACATGAAATCGGGTCAAAAGTGTGAGACACAAACAGTAATACAACAGCGATGGAATTTTTGGTGATTTAAAATGAACTTGATATTTTTTTTACCAATACAGTAATCGATAATAATTGAACTCTTGAAGTGCCGTGTAGAAATGTATAGGACTGTCCTTTAAAAAGCCGACAGCTGAAGCTTGTACGTGTTGGCAGCTCTGAGAGAAGAGGTTACAGTGCACACACACACACACACACACGCGTTTCCACACGGCTGAAAAAACACACTTTTGCTTTCTGACATTCCTTGTCTGGTTGCAATGCCACCGAAAATTGGTAGTGAAATGAATCATGTTTCTTTTACACCAAACTTCACTTCCTGTTAAATCTGTAAACAATGTCATGATGGATTTAATGCCCAAGAACCTCTTGAGTGAGTAAATTGCATTACACATCCTTAAGTAGAATAGTTTTCCTCTGACTTTCCGTGATGTTGAAGGTTTTCGTAACTGCTGGAGTAAAAATGGCACTTTGCAGGATCGCACACAATGAAAAAAACAACAGAAGAACATAGAAACCCAGTCCATGCTCAGCAGAGGAGCAAAAACAACAGGACACGAGTGCCAGGGTAGGAAAAAGCCCTTTCGCTGAAAAACGTGCAAACACACACACACCCAGACGGAGACGCCAGCTGCAGGAGACGAGTCAGATGTCCATGTAGTCTTCCTCCTCATCGGACTCGCTCTCCAGGGACGACTCCTGACTCGACGTCTCCTGGACCTCTAGAGCCGGCTGAGCCAGAGTGTCTTTCTTCACGTTCGCCGCCGACTGAGAGGAAAGGATCACATTCTGATGGGACGAAGAGGAAGAGAGCATCTCATGATCCGCAAGTGGACACTTACAATACAAGTGTAAAAATGCTTTTCTGGGTCATTGTATCAGTTGATGTGTCTATACTAGGGGTGTCACAATATATCATGTCAGAATATATCATAATACAAATATGCAACAGTATATATCGTGGATAGTGACATAATAAAAATTACTGTGAGTTTTAGTGTCAGTACTACAATTAACTACAATATATAATGTTGAATATGTACAATAATGCAATGGGGGGATATTTGTGTGTCCTGATAATGGCAAATGTCTGATGTTACCAGTAAAAAGTGGCCTACATTATTTTAAATATATAGTCAGTGAGAGAGTGCAAGAATATTCGTCTAAAATAATTCTGTATTTCCAGCTTCAGAATGATGAATATGTTTATTCTGGTGTCTCTATTGTCCTGTTCGTTGGGTTATCAGCACCAAGTCCAAGGCTATTCATTTACACACAATGTAATACCAAATTTTGCATTTTAATCAACAGTACATTTTTGTTAACCCTTTCCCATGTGTCTTGGAGTATCATAATAATATTGTATCGGGAGTTCAGTATTGTGACGCGTGTCGAGTCCACACTGTAAAGATCTTGATCAGCGAGTTAAAGACACGGACCTTGAGTTTTTGTTTGGTCTCCTCAGAGATGCTCCCCTTGGGCGAGAGCAGGGTGGGTGTGGGGGGGGTGACGGTGATCTCGGGGGGGAATTTGGTGACTGTGGAGGGAATCAGCAGTTTGGGCATGTTGGGGGGGATCCTGGAGCGGATGCGACTCGGGTCACCCTGCTTCCACTGCTCACTTTCTGAGGAATCAGGAAACATTCACATGTTATTTCTTAGTTTAACTGAAGTAGAGAATGAGTAAGTGTTATTAGTAACACTTTAACTAATGCTAACTAATGAACCTTATTGTAATGTATGAACTAACCATGAGCAATACATTTGTTACTGTATTTGTTCATTTTTGTTAATGTTAGTTAATAAAAAAACAGCTGTTCATTGTTTGTTCATGTTAGTTCACAGTGCATTAATGTTAACAAGATTTTAATAAAGTATTAGTAAATGAAAGTGAAATTAACAGATTAATAAATGCTGTGTAAGTGCAGTTCATTATTAGTTCATGCTAACTAATGTAATTAACAAACCGTATTATAAAGTGTTACCGTGTTAGCGCCTATTTACATATTTATAATTCATATAACACTAGCGTTCAAAAGATCTGGTTTGGTAAGATTTTTTATGGTTTCTTCTGCTCACAGAGGCTGCGTTTATTTGATCAAAAATACAGTAAAAAACGTAATATTGTGAAATATTACTAAAATTTAAAATAACTGTTTTCTATGTGAATATGTAGTAAAATGTAATTTATTCCTGTGATCAAAGCTGAATTTTCATCATCACTCCAGTCTTCAGTGTCACATGATCCTTCAGAAATCACTCTAATATGATGATTTGATGCTCAAGAAACTGATTATTATCAATGTTAAAACAGTAGAGAAACAGTGATAATTTTTATTTTCAGGATTCTTTGATGAACAGTAAAAAAAAAAAAAAAACTATTTGAAATAAAAATCTTTTTTTAACATTATAAATGTCTTTACTGTCACTTTTGATCAATTTAATGCAACCTTGCAATTTTTTTTCTTTACTTTTTCTAATCTGTAAAGTTAAATAAAAAGATAATTCCCAGAAAATGTTTCATTTTTTAAATGGTTTATTGAAGAAATAATTGGTTAATAATAGTCTAATAAACCATTTTGTCTAATGGTTTATTAGCCAAAATCTATTACATTTGTTGATGCATTTTTGTTGAGTATCATAATTGATGCATCATGTTTTATGGCTCATATGATATAGTGAGTCATAGTTGAGGAGGAAAAACAGCTCAATTTTTTTTACAGGCCCAAACTGAGCAAAAATATGCAATCTGGTGCAGATGCTGATATTTATATGGCCAAAAAGGAAGATGAAATTCTGATGCTTGTAATGTAAATCAATAAGATCTTTATAACACACCACTGACATAAAACGCATATAAATATCTGTCATCACTCTATATCTGCCAATAATGTCTTTAAGTGCTACAAAACCTAAGTTTAAAATATTAATACCTCATCTTAAAATATTACTAACAATATAGAAGTTATTCTTAAGTTTACTTAAAATCATTAAAGATGATTTTAGAAAGCAGGACGTTTGTACAATAATAATAAAAGGCTTTAATTGCAAGACGACAGAAGTGCGACAGGTTTTCTCAGTGAAGTTTTGATGTTGCGTGACACAGCGGGCTTTATAAGATGAATGAGCCTGAACAGAGCTTAACTTCCTGACAAACAGTGTTGCTCCTGCTAAACATGAGGAGTCTGCATTACCTGTGCTGGAGTGAGTGGAGCAGGACGGCCACTCGTGTGTGTGGATCTGAGACACACTGGCCATCATCTTCATCTGCTGACACAGGTGAGACTCATGCTGACGGTACAGCAGCCCCTCAGACGCTGCCTCCTCTCGCTCCTCTACACACACACACACACAGGAAACATCCTTCAGCATGGGCCACATTCAAAACTCTTCTGCGCGACTGAGGTGCGCGACATTCAACTGAATTCTGCATTAATGCGTCATATATTTCCAATTTTCATTTTAAGTTATTCTCCTTTTGTCATTTTTTTTAAAAATATTTTTTAGCTGGATTTTCAGTTGCTGAGGCAAATTTTGTAAATGATTCTCTTTTTAAGAATTTAATCTAATATCTACATTCGATTCTAGTTTTTTTATTTAAGAAAACAGATTTTTAATAGCTTTAGTTAAAGGGTTACTGCATATTTTTTGACTTATTTAAGACCTTCTTTAGATCAAGTAAAGAAAATGGAAGGGAACACAATACATCAATAGTTCTCCAAATGTAAATGTCTAGGGAGAAACACTTCCAACAAATAATTCCTTGCACCCAAAAAAACATAAAAAAGCTTAAATCGTTCACCTCAGCACCACATTATGGAAATAACTTGTATTGTACCTTCTGATTACACTGCAAAATGTTTTTCCTTAGCATTTCTCTTTTTTGTTTAGTACAAATATCTAAAGATTCCTAAATCAAGATACATTTACTTCAGATGTAAAATGACATAAGAAGTCTTGTTTTCTGTGAAATTGATCAAAATGAAGTTTATGACTGAAATCAGAACACATATCTGCCAACGGGCTCATACAGCAGCTTCATTTGACGAGTTTTGACAGATATTTGTTCTTGTTTTAAGCATAATAAATTTAGTAAAATTTTTCAAGACTTAATTTTACATTTGCATCTCAAATGTACCTTGATTTAATAAACTTGTTTAGGTGTTTGTATTGGTAAACAGGACAACAATACTGAGGAAGATATTAATTTTCTGCATTGCATGCATTTAATGCCATGACTTTATGAATTTAAGACTTTCTGCTGATTTAAGACCGTTTTAAGGACTTCATTTATGTAAGGGTGAATAAGAATCTTTTTAAGACTCGCAGAAACCCTGTAACATCAACAATGCTGATGCATATCAACACTAAGACGATATGGGCCTTTATTTCCAGTGTTTATGGAGTATAACGTGTCTGAGATACACCGTTGCGATGGCTGTGAGAATGACTGCAGTATTTACCACTGATCTCTGAAGTGATCTCCTGACTGCACCAGTGATCTCTAATAAAGTGACAAATGCACTCAGATATACTATATACAGGTCCTTCTAAAAAAATTAGCATATTGTGATAAAGTTCATTATTTTCCATAATGTAATGATACAAATTTAACTTTAATATATTTTAGATTCATTGCACACCAACTGAAATATTTCAGGTCTTTTATTGTTTTAATACTGATGATTTTGGCATACAGCTCATGAAAACCCCAAATTCCTATCTCAAAATTAGCATATCATGAAAAGGTTCTCTAAACGAGCTATTAACCTAATCATCTGAATCAACTAATTAACTCTAAACACCTGCAAAAGATTCCTGAGGCTTTTAAAAACTCCCAGCCTGTTTCATTCCTCAAAACCGCAATCATGGGTAAGACTGCCGACCTGACTGCTGTCCAGAAGGCCATCATTGACACCCTCAAGCAAGAGGGTAAGACACAGAAAGAAATTTCTGAACAAATAGGCTGTTCCCAGAGTGCTGTATCAAGGCACCTCAGTAGGAAGTCTGTGGGAAGGAAAAAGTGTGGCAAAAAACGCTGCACAACGAGAAGAGGTGACCGGACCCTGAGGAAGATTGTGGAGAAGGACCGATTCTAGACCTTGGGGGACCTGCGGAAGCAGTGGACTGAGTCTAGAGTAGAAACATCCAGGGCCACCGTGCACAGGCGTGTGGAGGAAATGGGCTACAGGTGCCGCATTCCCCAGGTCAAGCCACTTTTGAACCAGAAACAGCGGCAGAAGCGCCTGACCTGGGCTACAGAGAAGCAGCACTGGACTGTTGCTCAGTGGTTGCATGTCATTCGGAAATCAAGGTGCCAGAGTCTGGAGGAAGACTGGGGAGAAGGAAATGCCAAAATGCCTGAAGTCCAGTGTCAAGTACCCACAGTCAGTGATGGTCTGGGGTGCCATGTCAGCTGCTGGTGTTGGTCCACTGTGTTTTATCAAGGGCAGGGTCAATGCAGCTAGCTATCAGGAGATTTTGGAGCACTTCATGCTTCCACCTGCTGAAAAGCTTTATGGAGATGAAAATTTCATTTTTCAGCACGACCTGGCACCTGCTCACAGTGCCAAAACCACTGGTAAATGGTTTACTGACCATGGTATTACTGTGCTCAATTGGCCTGCCAACTCTCCTGACCTGAACCCTATAGAGAATCTGTGGGATATTGTGAAGAGAAAGTTGAGAGACGCAAGACCCAACACTCTGGATGAGCTTAAGGCCGCTATCGAAGCATCCTGGGCGTCCATAACACCTCAGCAGTGCCACAGGCTGATTGTCTCCATGCCACGCCGCATTGAAGCAGTCATTTCTGCAAAAGGATTCCCGACCAAGTATTGAGTGCATAACTGAACAATTATTTGAAGGTTGACTTTTTTTTGTATTAAAAACACTTTTTATTGGTCGGATGAAATATGCTAATTTTTTGAGATAGGAATTTTGGGTTTTCATGAGCTGTATGCCAAAATCATCAGTATTAAAACATTAAAAGACCTGAAATATTTCAGTTTGTGTGCAATGAATCTAAAATATATGAAAGTTTAATTTTTATCATTACATTACAGAAAACAATGAACTTTATCACAATATGCTCATTTTTTGAGAAGGACCTGTATATATATATATATATATATATATATATATATATATACACACACACACACACACACTATATCTAAGTATGCTCATGTTTACCGCTGAGGTCGTTTGATGATCTGCTCATGATGAAAAAGAGTTTGACAAGCTTTAATATGACAAAAGCTGAGTGAATTTTAAAGACAGCGGACCGGCTCGAAGCCCATTATGTTGTAGAGCATCATGCACTTTCATTTGGCCTCTCAAGGACACACACAGTCGTATACATGCACGCTTAACACAATCATGTACTTGAGCATTCATCCTTGTTTCCTTAGCAACAGAGCATGAAACACAGAACACATCAGCCTAAACGACACACACAAACAGGAGGAAGTGAGACAGCTGGCTCCATTAGTAATGAAACTTGTTGGAGTTATAAGCTGCATGTTGATCCCCAACAGGAAATGGTTATATAGAGTAAATCATAAACTGTATGTATAATTTAAGAACAAACACACCATCTTCTGGTCACATGTCTGTCAACTGAGTGCCAACCACAGCAGTGGCCACTAAAAATATAATAAACCACACTACTCATACTTACTGTAATGCGGTATACTGCGCATAGTCTGAAACTTTCCTATATAATTACATTATCCCAGATAACCAAAACGTCAAGTAAAAACACAGCATACTTCATGGAATACTGTATCCCATAATGCAATTCGCTCAAATTAAACTTGCAAGTGGGATTTTTTTCTTTTTATTATTCTCAATTGTTGGGACTGCATAATTAATATTTTACTAAATTGGAACAAAAATGCAAAATAACCATATTTACACTTCCGTTCAAAAGTTTGGGGTTGTTTTTTAACGCTTTTAATAGAAGTTTCAGTGTCACATGATCATTTAGATACGCTGATTATAAATATATTTACTGTAACTTCTGATTAATTTAATGAATCCTTGCTGAATATGACTATTAAAATGTAAAAAGTATTAAATTATTTTAAATAAATCTTACAGACTCCAAACTTGTCTAGTGTATCTCTGAAATCATAATTTGAAGCCACTCAGTAAATTAAACATGCTGCAATATGGTTTTAAATGTTTATGTGTTTCACACACTATTCCTTTTTTTTAAGCTTGACGTCGACCAGTTGCTGATCGGGGCCTATAGAGGGCGCAACAGGATAAGAAATCTTTGAAGTCCACTTTTACACTGTTTAAGTTAAAATGACAAATAAATGTATACTCAGAGAGCGCTCCACAAGTTTGATTATAACACCTGGAAGCTCAAAACTGATCGGGTGAATGCACATTTTAAACGACTTTTTGTACAATAAGTTAATCATAGTTTTAAACTAATGCGCTGATGCATTGTAACACCCACACACACAGAAGCTCTCACATCACGTGCAGATCACACACAGAACCATTCAAAAGCAAAGAAGTGTATTGTCAACACCGTTCTGTGATTTATCAATAAAATAGCTTCGTAACTGAAAAGTTCTATCATATATTTCCTAGTAACTAAAACCCACAGCTTCACTATTAGCAGAGACGGAGAATTAATTCACACACAATCGCTCTCTCACTAATGCATATTATAATCTTAACTGTGCTACTTGATCTGTATCTGATTTAGAACGAGCAGAAATCAGTGGGAAATGACCTAAAGACCTAAAGAAGAAGTGATCAGAATAAGCTGTCGTGTAGCGTGTAGCACTGTCGTATAGCGCTGTCGTGTAGCACTGTCGTATAGCGCTGTCGTGTAGCGTGTAGCACTGTCGTGTAGCGTGTAGCACTGTCGTGTAGCACTGTCGTGTAGCACTGTCGTGTAGCACTGTCGTATAGCGTTATCGTGTAGCGCTGCGCTGTCGTGTAGCGCTGTCGTGCAGCACTGTCGTGTAGCACTGTCGTGTAGCACTGTCGTGTAGCGTGTAGCACTGTCGTGTAGCGCTGCGCTGTCGTGTAGCGCTGGGCTATCATGTAGCGTGTGGCGCTGTCGTGTAGCGCTGTCGTGTAGCACTGTCGTGTAGCGCTGCGCTGTCGTGTAGCACTGTCGTGTAGCGTGTAGCACTGTCGTGTAGCATGTAGTACTGTCGTGTAGCGCTGCGCTGTCGTGTAGCGCTGGGCTATCATGTAGCGTGTGGCGCTGTCGTGTAGCGCTGTCGTGTAGCACTGTCGTGTAGCACTGTCGTGTAGCGCTGCCGTGTAGCGCTGCGCTGTCGTGTAACGCTGTCGTGTAGCGCTGTCGTGTAGCGCTGCGCTGTCGTGTAACGCTGTCGTGTAGCGCTGTCGTGTAGCGCTGCCGTGTAGCGCTGCGCTGTCGTGTAGCGCTGCCGTGTAGCGCTGCGCTGTCGTGTAGCGCTGTCGTGTAGCGCTGCCGTGTAGCGCTGCGCTGTCGTGTAGCGCTGCGCTGTCGTGTAGCGCTGTCGTGTAGCGCTGCGCTGTCTAAATTTTTTTCTGAAATACATAACCAAGACAGTTACCTTATGATAACTTAACTCTAAATTGTAAATCACTTTTCTGTAAAGCTGCTTTGATTCGATGTGTATTGTGAAAAGCGCTATACAAATAAATGTGAATGTGAAATGAATGTCACTGCAAAGATTATTAGATACAGTACCAGTGTGGGGCAAAAAGGCCATGCTTGCAATTGGCTGGCTGGATGTCTTGCGCTGCTGCGATTGGTCGGGTTGGCAGTAGATCTGTGATGGAGTGGTGTGTGTTTGTGTCTGGATGAGAAGTGGCCGAGGGGTCTTGCTCAGCTTGGCCTCCCCGTCCTGCGCTGATGCTGTGTGTGTGTGTGTGTGGAGGCACGGCGTGGAGAATGACGCTGGGAAGAAGATGTCTCGCTGGTCTTTACTAAACTTGGGAGTGGTTGGCGCATCACTGGAGCTCTGTAAACAGACGGGACAGAAAAACAGTGCCATGAGTTGACGTGCTTAAAAAAAAATACTTAAAATACTTCAATGGAGCCAAAGAAAAAGTGATAGAAGAGAAACAGTGAAACAACAGAGAAAGAGTGAAATAAGTTCTCTTTACTTCTCTGCATTCTTCTGGTCGGGTCATTACAAAGTAATATTTTATTGCAGGATTAACAGAGTTATATTACTACGGGCAACATGTAATTTGTAAACGTTTAATTAAAGAGAAAAGCAAGTAAGTTGAATCGATCTGGTTGTCATATTGATGTCACACGAGTTCAACTGTGTCCATTTACGATGTGATTTTGCCGTGTTGAGTATTTTAGCCAATCACAGACATTTCTGTCAGAGGATTCATAGTTATAATTTATAATAATAACTAATAATTATTATAATTAGTTATAATAGCTATTTGATATTCTCTAATAATAAATTCAAACGGAAAAGGTGAGAGAAAACTATGTTAGGGAGTGGAAATGGCGAATGAGAAAATACTCCTCTGCTGCCATCTACAGGTTATAGTGGTAATTTAGTCTCTTTTTTATTTTAAAATGAAAGTATTTGTATTTTTAGTTTAGTGTTAGTTTTCCTATTGTGAACTTTTAGTTTTACAAATTTAGACAATCTTTGAAGGATGAAAAAAATATATTTTTAGTCATCACATAAAAAAAAAATTACATTTCAATTGGATAATATTCAGACTTATGAGCTTTAAGTGCTGGAAAGAAGTTGTGTGAAGTACTTGAAAGCCCTTAATCCTTATAATAGTGGTCTATAACAGTCACATTGAGGGACCCAAATTTTATGATGTCATCAGAGTTCGGCTTTTGCTTTGCTTTTGGTGAAATGAAACACTGATTCTCAGTCAATAACACATAAGTCGTCATAAATGAGCATTATAAAGCAAATACAATTAAGCAAGCAGCACTTTAACTCTTAGAACTGGTATAACAGTAATATAGCTACTAAAATCAATGAGCAGGAAAAACACTTGTTGAGCACATATCCATGCAACAAACTTAATCATCCAATCAGCTGCATCTGTGAGGCCTACCTGTGATCAAGTGTTCGGTTTTGCCTTACCAAAAACCCTTCATCAAGATGGACGATTCAGTAGACGCACAGCAGAAGAAGCATGTGGACAGGCAAACAAACTAAACAGCTCTGGGTCCTGTGTGCGCGTGTGTGTGTCTTGAGAAAAGCACTCAGGGACAAGCTCACCTCACAGCTCCACAAACAAACTACACGACAACAGAACCAGCTGTTGCCGTAGCAACAGATCCAAACCGCAGCCAATAGCTGATCAAACGTCCACGCACTTTGCTCTCTCTCTCTCGCTCCCAGAAGAATTGGACTGGTGAGAATCACGTCTTTTTGGTTTTGTGCACTAATGTTCAGTAAAAGCTTCCCGTAGGAAGGAAGGAAACTGCAGCTTATGATAAAAGAGAACTCGATGTTGATTGGATATGTAAAACTAGGAAAAAAGACAAAACTCCCAAGTTTCTAAAGGTCCCTTCTTTACGCCTCTATGAGATGTTTTTGCACATTTTATCATGTGGCATTTATCATGTGGTCAATTCTTGATTCAAAATATTGTCTTTTTTTTTTTTTTTTTACATATTCTGTGTAGTTTCTCACTGCCTGTAGGCTAGGGAGTTGCAGGTGGTTGCCAAGGTGTTGCTATGAAGTTTCTGAGTTTTTTTTAACAAGTTGTTACATAGTAGAGATTTCCGAGTGGTTGTTAGATGGTTTCTTATTTGCCCAAGTCAAAAGAGCCCACACTCAAATCTCTGACTTAAGTCCCTCCTTAAATGTAAAGGCATGGCCACATTAGCAGAACATTGGGCAAATTTCACGTGCAAAAACAAACAAACTTGAATCCGATGCAAATTTCCACAATACACAACATTTCAGATAGCGTGGATTCCTAATGAGACACATCAATGACATATATATATACATATAGTGCACTTGTATAGAGTGAATTAGCACCCACACAAATTTTCATTAATTTCTTCCATACTGATTTAAAAACAAGTCTTTGTTAAAGCGTTATAGGCCATGAAGCAAGCCAACAAGCTACGAGGTGAATCACAACACTACAAACTTTGATTTGAAGCAAAGTAGTATTTGAAAATTAGACCAAAACAAAACAAAGGCACAAGACTGTGTACAGAACAGCTTTAGTGAGGGAAAGAACTACAATCCCACGGCATAATCAAATTAAAAACAATAAACAAAATGGCCCCCAGAATATTTTGTTGTATGAATATCTGAACATGCGATATATCAAAAGAACAGACCCTCAGCTTTTAAACAAAAAAATGTTTAAAAAAAAATACAGTATTGTTTCACAGTCTTACAGCTCGTCCTGTGTCGACATTTCTTTCAGTAACATTAGGCATTTTTGATTTATATGCTGTTTAGTTCAATCGATCTGGTCGTCATATTGATGTCACACGAGTTCAACTGTGTCTATTTACAATGTGATTTTGCCGTGTTGAGTATTGTAGCCAATCACAGACATTTCTGTTGAAAATAATGACCAATCAGAGGATTCACTCAGAGAGGGAGAATCCACTCAGTATCGTTCAAAATGCTGTATAGGTTTGTTTAGTGCAAGTTTACTAAGTTTTACATGCACACAAATCCTCTCATTATAACAAACAAACCAGATACGATGTAAATAAAAGATTCATTGTGAAGTTTAGTCAGATTCGTTGATTAAAACTGGAGTTTTCGCACTGAACGGACTGAGCTTCAGTGACTATAATCTTTACTCACTGCATGTCTGTCATTTCATTCGCAATTTGAAGAAACGTTTGTTTCATGAGGCTTTGTGACCTTTTCCACAAATATATACTTCCCACCTCAGTAGAAAAAGTGACAAAAATAGACAAAAAAAATTAGACCCGTTAGGCATTTTTGATTTATATGGCGTTTAATGTTTGATGATCGCGTTATTTTACATATGCATCTATGGTATCGCTTGTTTCTGCTGCTTCTTCACCTGAAAATGAGTTGGCAACTGTAAACACAGGCGAAGTTGCTAAAGGCAGATCGATTTGTTGCTAAAAGACGTTGTGGCGTCATCAATGACGTCATTACGTAATCGCAACGCAAAACTATGCCATTATGTAATAAGTAGATATTATTTGAAATGCTAATTTGTAAAAGATATATATATAGCATTTGTAAAAAGTAATGCAAACAACACTTTTTCATGATCAGATTTTTTTATTTTTAAATAAACACTGATATTTGAACAGTTAAACACTTCTGAAAAATTACATTTTATGTAGGCTATTTTCTTATTAACCAGTGAAACTACGCATGAACTGAACAATTAAAGCACTGTGGTAGTTAATGTGCTTCCTATATGATCAACAATAATACTCCCACTCTTTTCTGTACTTCTGGCTGTACAGTTTTGATTGAGACATGTTGATAGATGTAGTTAAGTCTCTAATTAAACATTCATGAACAACATTCACTGGATTTTAACTGTGGTTGTTGAACCATTTAAATGTATCAAGTAAGTTTAAGAAAAACAAAAAACATTTCATTTACTTAAATTTTAAGTAATGTTTTCACTAATAGAAGTGATAGAAGTAATTAAATTTCACTAGCATGCATTAGTCCTTTTTAAGTGTTTATGGTACTTTGGTACTTTTTGTTTTAATGGTACAAATTAAAATTTGTCTTTTTTTTATTGTGACTTGCTAACCAAACAATTGTTCTCTGAACTTAATGTGTTTAAATTTTGCCAAAAATGTGAAACTTCTGCTGCACTCAGCCTCTGTGCCTGGTATGGCACTGGTATGTAGCCCGGCCCCTGTGCTCGGTGTCTTTTGTCTTCTGGTTTTCACAGCGATTTCCACATTTCTACAGCAATCTTAAGCTATTATGAATGAACCGCTCTGTCCATTTAGATAGCTTGTATGTGTGTTGTTTGGATTAGAGTCACTTTAGTTGCATCGTCAAAAGTTGCTAACAGTTGGCAAATAAATTAAAAAAATTGCAACTTTTTTGCTAGGAGCTTTTAAAAAAAAAAAAGTTGCTAGGGTAGTCTAAAAAGTTGCTAAATCTAACAACTAAATTGCTAAGTTGGCAATGGCAACACTCTTTCAGAAGATGTGTAACAGCGCCCCCCTACCGTATAACAGTGAAAACATAGAATTCCCGAAAATTCAGTCAGTGGCGGGGAAAAAGTTACAAATGTTGATTATATATATATATATATATATAAAATATATAAAATATATATTTTAAATTTAAGTTTATTGCAAAATATGCACATAGACAAATATTTAAGTATCTTGAGAGTGTGTAGTAGAGAGACTGACTCGATTACATCATTCGCAATGCTTCATTGGAGTGGGCAGAGCTAAAGAGTTATTTTGATTGTGGCGAGACTGATTGGTAGATTTCTGGGAAGCATCATGGGTAATGTACTTTTTTACCACGATTTCTGCTGTGTAACAGGATAATTTTAAGAATAAATTGAAAAAAGGCTGGCTGACAGTTTCAGCAGAAGCAAATACCATCAATTAACAACCGGGTAGCTCACAGTAGGTCTGTCTTTAAAGGTTTACAAGTTATCGTTAAAAAAAAAGATTTTACTTCTGGAACCCGACTGATGCACTATTACTCTTACACCAAACAACCATCCATAACTTATATACCGTCTTTATTTCCAAGCTGACTTAGTTTTTGAGGCTTGAGCTTTTAGATTATACTATTAGGGAGAGGAATCAGGATTCCCAAATGAGATGTCTGGTCACGTGTCTAGCCCACGGCACAGAGATTATTTACCAGAACAACACAGTTTCATCCCTCAACCACAATATCTGACCATTTGTCAACACAGTAACATGTATCTGTCCTCAACCTGCACGGTTTGACCACTAGAGGGCCAAATGGTCCCACTAAAGCAGTGGCTAATTCTTGAACCGGAGCTAATGGAGAGAGGTGAGGAAATGAAGGACTACACCACAGAAGGTGTTTCATTTAACATGTGTAAAGTTATGCTGCGTGGAGCGCTGGCATAATCCTGTAACTATGGAAACAGTGCGTTATAACATGAGCAGCACAACCATGTGTTCGGCCATGTGTCCTTATGAGGGTGTGTGCTTAAATATGGGTTAAGCTCCTAACATACTGTACACAAAAGCGAATTAGACAAAATGATATGCCAATGAGGCTTTATGTCAGTTCTGATTTTATCAAACAGAAATGTGAGTGTGACCTGCAATTTGCATAAGAGGCTGAATTTCATAATTGCAAGTAAACCGACTGTTTCGTTGAGAAAGCCGATACAGTAATTACGCTTCACTCAGAAACACGAAGCGGCCAGTTATCAGCCAGCTGGTAAGTATTAGTTTCATACACTCACCAACACTCATTTTTTCCCACACTTTGCATTTAGCTAACATTCATTTTGGGTGTCCCGCCAAAACATGGCGTGATAAAATGTGCAGTGTTGTCAGAAGCTATATCACGAAATGCATGCATTTTAAAAGTATTTTAAAATACAGCATATTTTTTCCCCCTCAGATTTACACCATTCATGTGGGTAATGCATATGGGTATGAATACAAAAAAAACACATTCCGGAATAGTGACGCTTGCCTTATAATAAACATCACGAATTGAAATCATAGTTACCATGGTAAATATTTGCAAGAGCCGTTAACATTCATATGTTGTTGTTCACAGTGAGTTTTTTTCCCCCATGCACAGGATAAAACACTTTCACGTGTACCTGTGAGAGAAAAAAAGCCAGTCCTCATATGCGAGTTTGCAATAGTGAAATATATTTGCTCTGTTTTGCTTTCTTCTGAACTCTAATAGCTCCAGAATGACTCAAACGACAACAAACAAAACCATTCATAACCCCTCAAAACAACAGCAGCTCTTCCTGTAGCCTTAAATCTCACTCACTTCACCTGCAGATGGAGAGAGTGAGCGAGAGGCTCTTTATAGTGAGTGAGCATTAGATGGCACAACGAGACAGAAACCCACTGACAGGAAGTTAATGAACTCCAAACATGTTATTTATTAATAATATTATGTACAGTGTCTTTTTTTTTTGCGTTACGAAGAGCTGCCTGCATGTTGTCAAAGTTATGTCTTATCAGCCGAACGTCCTCTTCCAGGACTCTTCCTTAATGCTGGCTACACACCAAAAGATTTTTTTACATCTTATAAGATTTTCAAAATGTGACAAGGACAAAAAAATCCAAGATTTAACCGTTTTGCTCCTATAGTGTGTGGTGTGCCATGATGTGATAAAGACAACACACCACACACTAACAGATTTTCAACCAGTCTCGACTGTAAACACTAAAAATCTCGCGAGACTTCAGAATGTGTCCCCAGCATTAGCTTCGTCAGGGAAGCGTTTATGCTGGGTACACACCAAAAGATAATCGGGCTGATTTTGGGCTGATTTCCCCCCTTCCGACATGTTGAATATTTACGATCAGAAATCCTGATGTGTGGGGAACCCCGAGGACAAACGCGTGTACGCTCCTGAGATTATAACAATCAGCAATTTCTTCCTGCATATCGTCCGCCATGCTTATTCTGAAGTCTCACGAGATATCCAGTGTTCACAGTCGAGACTCTGGTTGAAAATCTGTTCGTATGTGGTGCAAAGGAGCAAACCGTTTTATCTAGGATTTTTTGTCCTCATGTTTGTCTATCACATTTTGAAAATCTTATAAGATAAGGTGCATAAGGTGCATCTTTAACTCGTCAGCAACAATAGCGCTAAGTTCCCCCTCAGGAACACAATTACTGTACGTTCACACCGCCGCCGACTTGAGCTGCAAAGAAGCTCTGGCCGCCCTGTCAAGGACGCTTGTCAAAAAGCACGGGAAGCTTGATGGCGCTTCGGCCGCTCTGACGTAGCAGCATTCTGTTCGATCATGAGACAAGTGTCACAACATGAAATGCAAACAGAAAAAAACAAGCAATATATTGACACTAGAAACCTTTTATAATGACAGCATTTTTATAACCGTTTTGGTCACATTTGGTCAGGAAAAAAAAAAAGAATAATTAGCAATTATTATTATTATTATTATTATTTGCATCTAGTCAAATCCTTGTTACCGTGTGCAAATTAATTCCATTCCTGCTTAAAACGAGCGTTTGTAAAAATTTCCAATAAAAGTTGCGCTCATCCTCAAATGTGTATCACTGCATCATTATGCATCATCGTGAATTTGTTGTGTTTGATGCTGCTGTACTGTATTTGCAGAGAAGATGTCGGACTCGGAACTAATGTTTTGGTAGGAACGAAAGTTTACATCGTGTGTTTCTCAGGAATCAGCCAGCGCGAAGGATGTCTATATTGCGATTGGTTGCTGGCGTATTGCCGCTGCTTGCCGCTGAACCGCATCATAGCTCATTACCATAAAGTTGAGCTACTTTCAACTTTCTGATTGACGCTCTGGTCGCTCTAGTAACGACGCCGATGGATTTGACGCTCCTTGCAGCTGAGAGAAGCCAGGTTCCATTGAAAACGAATGACTTCTGGTAACTTCGGAAGCTCAAGTCGGCGGCGGTGTGAACGTACAGTTACATGTCAGTCTCTCGCCTCGAGTCCAGAACTTCTGAATTTATTACCAACTTTGTAAGGTTAAAACACTGACTTTTACTCATCCCCATGTTATTTCAAACCTGTATAATTAGTTTTTTGTACACAAAAGGAGATGTTTAGCAGAATGTTCATGCAGCTCTTTTCCATACAATGTAAATGAATGAGGGCAGATGATGTGAAGCAACAAAACTGATAAAAAACACCACAGAAATAGTCCACACAACTGCACTGAACTACAAAGCGACTGAAATAGGAGACATTCATTTATGACGTTTGGTTTGTCAAACATGTCTTGACAAGCCATATATACACTACCCCATTATGTCCCCCCTTCACTTTTATAGATTATTGTGCCAAAAATCTCATTTTGTTTTCCAGACTGAAAGTCATATGAGTTCGGAACGACATGAGTGTGAGTAAATGACGAGAGAATCTTGAGCTCCGGGGGAAAATCCCTGTAATAAATGTCCTGCAAGTCACTTTGGATAAAACTGTGAGCCAGATGACTAATGAGTAATCAGTACAAAAAACCCTTTGAAAACACACACAGGTGAGTTATGATCGTACAGTGACTGATTGCATGACTGTGTCTGAATGTTTCATGTGTCTGGTAGTCTTGAGCAGGTTGGTGCTCTACGGTATATTTCATACACAGAAGCTTTCTGATGAGCAACCCAACCCACTCACTCTCTCTCTCTCAAACCAATGCATGAACCCACGCGTCTTCCTGTCTGACTGCTTCAGAGAGCCGTGACTTCTGAGGTAAACAACAAAGAAAGAAGACCTGCCGAATAAACAAACCGCCTCAGACAGTCTGAGGAAAGAGGATGAGTTTAATTTGAGCTACTCTTTCCTAATGCTGTGAGCAGGGCACAATAGAAAGACCAGCAGAGAGTAACCGTCCTCGACTTGTTTTGAGTCCGTTTTTAGTTCAGTTAGTGACTGAGAAATCTGACGCGATTCAGTGAGAAAGTACGTTCTCAGACTGATTCAGACCAATAACTCCTTTATTTCATTCTTAAAATTATATGTTTTCTAACTGGCATATCACAATGGTGTAACTATGATGCATATTAAACAGTTAAACACAACAACTGAAATATTTCAGGTCTTTTATTGTTTTAATACTGATGATTTTGGCATACAGCTCATGAAAACCCAAAATTCCTATCTCAAAAAATTAGCATATCATGAAAAGGTTCTCTAAACGAGCTATTAACCTAATCATCTAAATCAACTAATTAACTCTAAACACCTGCAAAAGATTCCTGAGGCTTTTAAAAACTCCCAGCCTGTTTCATTACTCAAAACCGCAATCATGGGTAAGACTGCCGACCTGACTGCTGTCCAGAAGGCCATCATTGACACCCTCAAGCAAGAGGGTAAGACACAGAAAGAAATTTCTAAACAAATAGGCTGTTCCCAGAGTGCTGTATCAAGGCACCTCAGTGGGAAAGAAAAAGTGTGGCAAAAAACGCTGCACAACGAGAAGAGGTGACCGGACCCTGAGGAAGATTGTGGAGAAGGACCGATTCCAGACCTCGGGGGACCTGCGGAAGCAGTGGACTGAGTCTGGAGTAGAAACATCCAGGGCCACCGTACACAGGCGTGTGCAGGAAATGGGCTACAGGTGCCGCATTCCCCAGGTCAAGCCACTTTTGAACCAGAAACAGTGGCAGAAGCGCCTGACCTGGGCTACAGAGAAGCAGCACTGGACTGTTGCTCAGTTGTTGCATGTCATTCGGAAATCAAGGTGCCAGAGTCTGGAGGAAGACTGGGGAGAAGGAAATGCCAAAATGCCTGAAGTCCAGTGTCAAGTACCCACAGTCAGTGATGGTCTGGGGTGCAATGTCAGCTGCTGGTGTTGGTCCACTGTGTTTTATCAAGGGCAGGGTCAATGGAGCTAGCTATCAGGAGATTTTGGAGCACTTCTTGCTTCCACCTGCTGAAAAGCTTTATGGAGATGAAAATTTCATTTTTCAGCACGACCTGGCACCTGCTCACAGTGCCAAAACCACTGGTAAATGGTTTACTGACCATGGTATTACTGTGCTTAATTGGCCTGGCAACTCTCCTGACCTGAACCCTATAGAGAATCTGTGAGATATTGTGAAGAGAAAGTTGAGAGACGCAAGACCCAACACTCTGGATGAGCTTAAGGCTGCTCTCGAAGCATCCTGGGCCTCCATAACACCTCAGCAGTGCCACAGGCTGATTGCCTCCATGCCACGCCGCACTGAAGCAGTCATTTCTGCAAAAGGATTCCCGACCAAGTATTGAGTGCATAACTGAACATAATTATTTGAAGGTTGACTTTTTTTTGTATCAAAAACACTTATTTTATTGGTCGGGTGAAATATGCTAATTTTTTGGGAATTTGGGGTTTTCATGACAGGGTTCCTACAGGTTTCTTCAAGTTAAATTCAAGTCTTTTTAAGACCATTTATATAAAAAAGGAATACCTATTTCACGTCCCTACCAGCAAAGAAAAACAAAATCCTTCAACTTGTGTTCATTTATTTTTCAAATGTGGAATGGGTAAAATATAAGCCAAGCAGGTGTGAAAAATAAAAACATTTCAGTAGGCCACAAGAAAGTTTGCCGAACAATGTTGTGTTTTAACATCAGCTAGCTACTTATTCTATGCTGGGAATATGGGGAACTGAGAGACCCCTGAACAATAAACATAGAAAATAATAATAATAATCGTGGTTGACAAATGAAACTTTTGAGGAAAAATACAATACGGAGAAGTTACATACAGCAGTGTTAATTTTGACAGCAAATTTTGATTTAGTTTTAGTCTCAGTCTTTTGACTAAAAATATGACAAACTAATTTTAGTCATATTTTAGTCATCTGAATTGTTTTAGTTTTAGTCTAGTTTTAGTTGACGAAATACATAAAGATTTTAGTGATTTTAGATTTTAATTGTTTTAGATTTTTGAAATCTACTGTAAACTAAATCTACAGTAGATTTAGTCGACTAAAATATAATGGGTTTAGGTAAATTGTAATGTGTTAATTTAGAATTTCTCTAAAATTTCCAAACCCATATACTCCCGGAGAAAACGTATATTAACCTATTAATATGAATGATTTTTAAGTTTCAACAAGCAATACAGATACAGATTTAACTACTGTGACTTAAAAAAATATACCTTAAAATTAAATAAAACCACTTTTCCTAAAGTAAAACAGTCTTCTTTTCAATTAATGATATATGCATTCTTTATAACAACTTACATAATTCTTTATTCTTTCAAGCAGACAATTATTTGTATGAATTAAATATAATTAATCCTTATTAAAGCTATTAACAAACAGTAAATGCTTTTCTGTTTTTCTTTTGTTGCTTGATCAAAATTAATGACACAGACCGCGTTATGTTTATTGCCACTGTCACTTTAAGACATCGGATCATGTCCAATGACATGCGGATACGATTGCACTGACGCACACCCGATACAACTGTTTAAGACCTAACCGACATAGTTTACATGAATACTCTCCAAACCGGACATTTAGACATAATGTTGTGTGTATTTGTCCATTCAGACACGAAAGAGAGCTCAGTGCAGTACCCACGCGCTGTATAGGTGTGTATGTGCATGGCTCCACGCTTCGGGTTGGTGCGTGGTTGGTTTACATTTTTAACATTTTATGAGACCGTGGGGTAGATCAGCACGTTACAGTACAAATGTGTGCATCTACCACACACACAGGACATCAGTTCTGACTGGCAACATTGACATACAACACAACTTTTAAGACCCAGACATCAAAATTCAAGACTTTTTAAAGACTTTTTAAGGTATTATTTCCAAATTCATAAATTCAATGCTTTAAGGCTTTTAAGACCCCACGGGAACCCTGCATGAGCTGTATGCCAAAATCATCAGTATTAAAACAATAAAAGACCTGAAATATTTCAGTTGGTGTGCAATGAATCTAAAATATATACATATACACACACACATTTGGGAGTATAACTATAAGGCGGGTGTCATGTTGGAACCATAATCACCATTATACACTACCATTAAAAAGTTTGGGGTCAGTATTTATACTTTTATTCAGCAAGGATGCAATAAATTAATCAAAATTGACATTTAGAATATTAAAAAAGTTTTTGATTTCAAATAATGTTGTTCTTTTAAAATCTTTCAATTGAAGAAAAAAAAAATGTTTCCACAAAAATTATGAAGCAGCACAACTGTTTTCAACATTGATAATAATAAGAAATGTTTCTTAAGCATATTAGAATGATTTCTGAAGAATCATGTGATTTTTAAATTGTAATATTTCACTATATTACTGTTTTTATTTTGATCAAATAAATGCAGTCACAGTGAGCAGAAGAGATTTCTTTTTTCGAAACAATGACACACCTTACAGTTTTACACCCAAATGGTTTATTTACATGTATGTTTTAATATTTAATAAACCATATTTTTTGATAAATATATGTGAAATATTGTTAAACAGTGAGACACGTCTCAGAATATCAGAGTCAGAGAATATGAAACTTTTTGAGAGACTGTCATTTGTGAAAAAAAAAAAAAAAAAGGTTTTCTGGCTCTTAAATGTCATTTTAGCAGCCATCGGCTCACTTCTCATGTTGTTTTGTTTTTTATTCTGGAGCCCTGCGATACATTTTTTTTTTGTGGTATTCAGTGTTTCTCTTTCATCACATGTAATTCGCAAGCTCAAAACACAGAAAATTATACAGGGACTGTATTTCCTGCAGTGCAGTGGAGGAAAAAAATGTCGATAAAAGACTAAAAGATTCTGTCATTGGGCATTCAAATAGGAAAAATAGCCCTGACATTATCTAACATCATTCGCCTAATCATATCGATGCACATAATGCATGTTATATAGTGTGTCCATCGCTGCGATGGAGTAATACACACTAATGGTGGACCAACATGATCGACCTGTCGCTTATCAGACAGAAAACAATGTAGAATGTACAACGTATTAGAGCAAAGAAGCAGCAGAGAAGATGAAGAGAGACAGCCATGTGAAATGAAAGCGATTGAATCGGAGGATGAGGAGAGAGTTGAGTGGGTGAGAGAGAGTGAGAAAGAGAGGGAGAGAGGGAGAGGGAGAGAGAGAGAGAGGGAGAGAGGGAGACACACACACATATAGCAGGGGCTCTTATATGTTTTGCCCAGACGAGTTTCAGTGCACTAATGAATGGCTAATGAAAAGAGAGAACGCTCCTCTTATACAGGGGCGAACGAGAGCTGGACATCAGTATGTCTCTCTCAATCAAACCCAGACAACATCGAGCCCTCTCACACACTCTGGGTTTGTTTGGAATGGCATACACTCGTGAAAATGTACCATGGAAAACTCAAAATACCACAGTTACACCACAGCTATTGTCACCCCAGTCAAACTGTGCTGATTTGACACTCACACTCACTCCAAATGTCTCTTAAGCTCACCAAGCTACATTCATTTAATCTAAAATACAATCAAAACTGAATTTGAGAAATGTTTTTATTATAATACATTTAAAAATATAATTTATTGCTGTAAAGGCTAAGCTGAATTTACTCCGATGTTGAAAACCGTTGTGTGGCTTAATATTTTGAGCAAAAAGTGCTACATTGTTTTTCAGGGTTCTTTGATGAATAGAATGTTAAAAAACCCAGCATTTATTCAAAATCTTTTGTAACATTAAAAATGTCCTTACTGTCACTTTGATCAATTCAATGCAACCTTGCTGAATACATTTCTTTTCATTTCTTAGTTTAAAGAAATGTTACCGACCTCAAACCTTTTATTCGTATCGTGCAGAGCAGTGACCAGAAATAAAATGCAGTAAACGCTTGACAGTGTGATGAATAAACTGGAAGAATTTAGCAATATTTTATATCTTTTTGAGACTAATTAGAAAATTTTGAAAATTTAATAATTATTAAAAAAATGAAAGTCCTCAGAAAGAATTAAAACTGAAAGATTTACTTCAATAAATCCATTATTAACCAACAGAAACCTGGATGTGGAAAAGTTTAATTTTAAAATATTTTAATACATAGATTAATTTGTATATTAAAAGATAACATTAAAATATGAATATAAAGAATGTTTTTTCTTTAATTTAATGTATTAAAACATTAAACATACATGATAATAATAATAATATACAATTAACATTAATATTATATAAACACAAAGGCTAATAAATAAATACAAATAGTGTCCATAATTTAATGTTTTGTGCCTCAAGAAGTCATTTTTAGTGCATCACTTCAAATTGTCAACAATGATGCGTTCTACTATATGACTATCTGTTTCATTTGCATAATGCATACAGTTGTGTAAGCCATTTTTTTTAATAGTAGATAGTATTTAGTATGTAGTGAGAATGCAGTGATCAGTATGTTAATAATCTTTCCCAAACACAGCCTCTCTCTCTCTCTCTCTCTCTCTGCTCAAGAAAAGTTTTCATTATTTGAACAGCGAGAGGAATCGAGGGATACAAGCAAACGGTGCATAATTAATGCATCTAATAAATGGCTCAGAAAGACAGATGTGTGTGTGGGAGAGGAGAGAAAGAGAAGCAGAAAAGGGTAACACTATATCCAAACGTGAAAGCATCCAGCGAGTCTGCCGTGTTTCCAATGGAGTGAGCAGAGGAGGGAAAATTGGATTTGCATTCCAGAGGGAAAAGCAGGAGTGTGTGTTATTTCCTGAAGTGAGAGAGAGAGTGTGTGTCCTACCTGTCTTTGTGCCGTCGTTGCCATTTGAATCTGGCAGAACTTCACAGCTTGATCCAGCGCAACATCCTCATCCACCTTCAGAGACACAAATATGAACATTATCATTCATCACAACCATATGAAAGCAGCCAAGAGAGTTTACTTGAAGGTTTGCAATGCTGTAACATGTCATGTTTACCATCATCCGCGTTTTACAAACCATCGACACTCGGAAAAAAATTAGCATACTCTGAATTTGATATAAAGTTGACTGTGGTGATGTAAAAGCGGATCAGACATTTGATGCATTTCTGTCATTTGATTATAGTCAGTGTTAACTTTGCACTTCTGTTCTTCAGGAATGTGCAAAAGAATAGTTTATACTGTCATATAAACACCAAAGGTGCACATGGGTCCATTTAATGGCATTATAAGCATCGGCATTGAAATGAATCATTTCTGAGTCTGATGATGTAGTTCAGAGAAGAATCATCTTGTCATCTTGTAATTATGGCACTTCAGTCACACTTAATAAAAGAGATTCAGAATATAAGAGTGGAAATAAAATAAAAACAGGAACTTTGTTGCTCTTTTGAAAAAACAAAAAACAAAAAAAAAACTAAGATCACAACACAAAACTCCCACTTCAGCACTTTAACTGCCCACGTTCACAAATAAACGCACATTCAGGACCTTGACAGACGTGTTGTTACTCATGTCATGTGCGTAGTGTGTAGGGAATCATTCACGGTAAATGTGCAGTTCAGGCACAACTCATTTACGACTGTTTTGGTGCATGTGACACTCCATTATAGGAGTTATTTCACACATTTCCAAACACGTTTTCGTAACACTTTACAAAAATGTTTCATTAGTTAACATTAGTTAACTACAGTAGTTGACATGAACTGACAATGAACAACACTTATACAGCATTTAATAATCTTAGTAAATGTCAATGTCAATCTAAACATTTACTAATATGTTTTTTAAAATCAAAAGTTGTGTCTGTTAACATTAGTTAATGCACTGTGAATTAACATGACATTTTTATTAACTGACATTAACAAAGGTAATAAATGCTGCAAAAATATATTGCTCATTATTAGGTCATGTTAACTAATGCACGTACTACTTGTAAAAAACTATTTAATATGCTTTCAATTTGTATTATTATTATTCTCATGTTATTTCTGTTTTATGTACAGTGCCGTATTATTTAAGAATTTACTTAAAGTTATCCTGTACAGAGTTTACTTAAAGTTTTCCTTATATAGGAATTACTAGAAGTTTCCTGTACTGCATTTACTCAGTTGTCCTTGTGTATTTTACTTTAAGTTTTACTTTGTATAGTTTAACTTTAAAGCCACTCCTCCGTATATGTTCATTCAAGTATATGCTGTTTATACATGTTAATAAACAAGACCGTATTGTTAAGTGTTACTGATATTTTTAATGAAACCTGAGAGATTTCGGGCCCTCCATTGAAAGTCCATTCCACCAAAATGTTGACACTTAAAGCTCATAAAGAAATAATAAATAAACTAAAATATATTTTTTATTTTGGCTTAAAATATTGCGATAATATTATATCGTGAGTTCAGTAGGCTACATCATTTTGTATCAAATTGTGACATGAGTGTTGTTACACCCCTACTATCAGCAAATACTAATACCTGGTACCTTAAGCACTAAAAAAAAAAAACAGTGTAAAAGAACATTTCATTGAATTTTGAGAGCAAAAATGAAGCCAACCCAGACTGTCCTCCAGAAAACAAACGCTCACTAGCCAGTGTGTGTGTGTGTGTGTGTGAGAAAGCTGCCAGAAAAGCTCTCAGAAATCAGTGGATGATCTGGCAGAAGAGACCAACACTAATGAAAGACCATAATCAGACCATCTACAAATATGGAATAAGAGTCAGTGTACACACACACACACACAAACACGGCCGAGGTCCCGAGAGGATGCAGTAGGAACAAATAATCTGTACCACAGCTATGATATGCCAAAATGTGCAGATGGCGTTACGGTGTCCTGAAAATGAACAAGTCAAAACAAAGTTCTGTCTGTATGAAACACCAAGAACTTACACAAATAAAGTAAATATTCTATTTCAGAGAAGTATAAACAAAACCAACCGCAGAATGCTTCAGAAGACTTGTAATATAGCACACAAGTCATATGGAGTGCTTTTGTCTTGTGCCAACGCATGTATAAATACATTCACGTAGGTGATTTTGAAGCATATTTTGTGTCGATATACAATGGTTACATACTGTTAAAACTAATCGTGGTTTTGATATATTAAGATTGCCGACTGTATAGAACATTGGCAAGGAAAACTAACTTTATCGTGGTTCGGGAGCATTTCCGTTGTGTTGTGAACTTATGTTTGCTTTTTAAATTTATGTTGTGTTGTGCACTACTGGGTCACCGTACATTTGGCTCAAATCTTGAGTTATAAAAGATGAAACATGACCAGATGGCAAATACCAGACTAAGACACGCGTTCCCTCTCCTCAAATACATAAAACATTAGTCTTAAAAAAAAATGAAAACGCTGTACTTATTCAAAGAACCAGTTCTTTTATTTACTCTTGCACTGTAAACAAGCTGAGACCGTCTCCAAAATATGTGCAGCACTTCATTCAGGATTGAAGCGGGTGGAGCTTCTCTATAAGTTTAACTGAGAGTTCGAAGATTTACTTATAAGCTCTTAGTGTAGTATAGGCAAATTCTATTCAAGCTCTGGTAGAAAGTATAGGCAAATAAATACACAAAAATAACATTATTAACCAGCATTTTGTCTAATCAAACTGTTTTCAGAAGTGTAAAGATACAGAAGGAATGCATAAACATAAAAATTAAAGTTTCCTGTGGTGAATTTTGGTGTTTAAATGTCTATGCAGTGTTTTCAGTGGATCTCTGAGCTTGAGTGAGTGGAGGCGGGGCTCATTTGCATATTCATAGAACCACGTATACTAAATGAGGCAAGGGTGTCGAGTTACATTCAAGCTATTTTAAGTCAAGGAAAAAACTTAAAATATGTAATTTTGGTGATCAAAGGGGAGTTTTAAGGGAAATTATTGAGTACAGGGTGACTTTTTCCCCAAGATATTCTATACAAATTTGCATTTCAGTTCCACCGAGTCAAACAGGTTTAGAACAACATGATGGAGAGTAAATGATGACTGAAGTTTTAATTTTTTTCGGTTAGCTATCCCTTTCAAACATGGCAAACAGACTGATTAGGCAAGTTCTGAAGCTCTTATTGATTTTTTGGATCCTCCAAAACTTGATAGACAGAGGCTGATGGGTTATAGAACAAAATGACCTAAAAAGCTCTCTCACTGGAGTGCTTGTGGTCATGGCAACCGGAGGAGCGGGCTGAGATTGGGCATCCCTGGTGTCTGTTTTATATCATATAGTTGGAGAACGGTGCTCTCTTTAAACAGTGTGTGGGAGAGAGAAAGAGACAGAGACAATGACACCTTCACTAATCCTAACCATTACTACATAATCTACCTTTAAGATATAAGAAATAATCTCATTTCTGTGACTAAACGCAGTTTGTAGGCAGTGTTGGGGTAACTCATTACAAGTAACGATTTACGTAATCAGATTACTTTTTCAAGCAACTAGTAAAGCAACGCATTATGTTTTCAATTTACAACAAAATTTCCAAGTTACTTTTTCAAATAAGTTACGCTAGTTACTTCTTCACATTTCTTGACTGACAGCTCTCCTGTGCCAATGTTGAGAGAAATAAAGTGCGGTGTGCTGTGTGTAAAACTTGATGGTTATTTTAGTTCTAGACTAAATGTGAACATGCATTTACTCATCTCACTAGCACGAAAACATTCAGTATTCCTCAAAATAAATAAAAACAGAAAAATGCAATATCAGAATTTTATCAGAAACTATTTTAAATTACACAAATATACTTTATGTATTTAATCTCACTTTATTAAACAAAGTCTTTGCGGCTGACCTTCAATGATCTAATTCAACCATACCAATAAGCAGAAATTACTTTAGATTAGGTTTAGAAATAAGAGTTGAACAAATTCTCCTGTATCCTATTGTTCTTTAATCCAGAATATCAGCAGCTGAAAGGTTTGTTTGAGCAGCGCCCTCTACTGTACAGGAGTAAATATGCATTTCCTTCAGCCTGAGGCTTATTCATTTCACTTTTGGTGTGAAAGGGCCTTAACATTTGCCAAAAATAAAACTTTTTTTGATGTTATTATAAACAAACAAGCAAGCCCAGCCCAGATGAGAAAAAGTAACGCAAAAGTAACATTACTTTTCATAACAAGTAATGCTATTAGTTACTTTTTTGGGGAGTAACGCAAAATTGTAATGCATTACTTTTAAAAGTAACTTTCCCCAACACTGGTCGTAGGTGACTTGAACCCTGGACACCAAATGCCCAGTTAGCATGCTTGCTAATGCTAACATTAATCTACTCCATTAGCCGTTTCTAAAACTCACTTCAAGTGGTCCTACACTCAATCAGCAGTGTGTAGAGTCATATGTGTTGTTTTCGTGCAGGTTTAGGTCTGGTAGTCGTGCGTGTGTGTGAGTTGACTATTAGGATTTGTTTCTCCGGTTGTGGTGTGAGCTTTCAGGAGTGTGACTCAAAAACACTGCACAACAGCCACTCAGATGCACAAGACTACATTCTCAGCATCAGCGCACACGACACCGAATTTGAGCAGTTAAAAACAACATCTGATGATGAAGCCTGACGAGTCCAGTGTTACTCATTCTTTATTTTCTCCACATTTTACAATAATTAATAATAATAATCATCATATGTAAGCACTATATATTGGTAATTTTTTAGAAAAGGTTCAGAAGTTAGTAAAGTGTGTCCAAACCTTTATAGCAAGACTAGTAATGCACTGCAATACATTTTTTACCGAAATACCAAAACCAAAACTTTTTATTTTTATTACGTTTATTTAATAATCGATTAATGAAACACTTTTAGTTAACATGCCGAACATTGTGATTTAAATGCAGTGGTTGCCTCTAACTTGAAATGGCTCAATATGTTTTAGTTTAAGGCCAGTTTGGCCTGCAATAGAGCAAATCAAAAATACAAATTTACATAAAGGTTTTTTTCTGTGTGTAAAAAAAAAAACTGGTATTGGAATCTATGGAAGCTTGTTTCAATCACGGAAAAAAACAAATTAAAAGATAATTGTGACATTTTATCTAATAATTCAGATTTTTTTCTCTTGTAATTGCATGTTATTAAGTCAAAATTGTGAGATATAAACTTGCAAGTGCGAGAAAAAAGGGTTAGAAATGCGAGAAAAAAAGGGTTGCATTTACCCTTTTCATTTTTTATTCTGTGGTGAAACAAGCTCTTATAGGAACCGGGCAACCGGCACAGACTCTTAAGGTCTGTTCACATAAGAGAAATCCAGCATTTCAGTTTTTTTGAGGGTGAAAGATTTCCACACGCAGATTTTGCAACATTTTCACGCAAATTTGCCTCAATGACCAACAGAAAGGTGCTTGATTCTGTGTGATTTCTGTGAGCTGAGCTTCATACATTCAGGCAATGGACCTTTTTAGCCGATTAAATTCTTACGAAATTTTGCTAATGTGACCGCACCTTGCTTGCAAGTGTTAGCTTTTAGCTATATTCATCACTTTAAAAGTTTTCTACAACTGAAAAGGTCAAAAGAGAACAGTCACAAAATCCTCTTCTTCTTAAGTGCAAAAGGTTGTGGGTAATATTAGTCCAAAAGAACAAATGGATGCATATTTTGGAAAATTCCACCAGTGTATCCAGGCACTTTTGTAATAATACTTCCATGCATATATTTCGGCATGGGATTGCAGGTTTGTACATAATTTTACGGTTTCCCGCAAATTCAGCGCTTATAATGCATTCAATTCACAAGCAATGTTGGTTGAATGAGTAAATTAATCTACACAGATGAACAGATCAAATCAATAATTTGAAACATGTCAGGCTGCAATTTCAGGTCCTGATTTTCTATGATTTGGGACACGCTAATCCAAATCTTGCATGAATACTTCATAGAACGGAAAGCATTCAAATCAGGATGCATCCTTATTTTTTCTTTAGCAATTGCATAGAATGCAAAATGATGATTGAATACATGGCTTAAGATTACTAGAGAAACCAGTGGTGTAACTGGAGGTTCATCTCAGAGTTTTTAGCTGAAGCAAAAGCCTTAATCCAGGACTTCTTGGAGCTCAACTGGATGTTTATGCTGTCGAATTAGTATGGGAAAACCTTTATGACACATGATCAACATGACGTGAATTGACATCCAGAGTTTCAAATGGGACAAATGAACCAGAAATGTGGAAATGTTTCTGAAGGTTTTCTGCATGCAGTGCATTGTGGTCAAATGAGGTTTTTGGTAACACTTAACTTTTAAGAGTATAATGTATTGTAACACACCATAATGTCATAAATGTTATTCACAGTATTTAATAGGCAGACATTGGTCGCTGTTGGTTGCTAGTTGGCATTCCTACTTTAGAGTTTTTCTCTACACCTTTTAAAATAAAAGTTTTTTATTAGCATCAATGGTTCCATGGAGAACCTTTAACATCCATGGAACCTGTCCATCACACAAAAGGTTCTATTTATAGTGTAAATAAATTCTTTAGAATATTCAAATGTTCTTTACACAAAGGAAAAAAAAGGTTATTTTAGGAACTGATCACTAAAAGGTTCTTTTCAAGAATTTCATTCTTTTAATGAGGCTTTTTTTTCTTCTCTATAATAGCAGGACATGGAAACAGTTTTACTAAAAATAGCTAAATGAAATTTAATTCATAAATAAATTAAAAATGTCCATCATAGAATAAGTGTATTCAAATCACAGTAGGTATGAATTGCATTTTTAATATATTTTAAAACAAATCATTATTTAAAAAATATTTATATTCCATTTTCAACATATTTATACATAAATTAAATCAAGATGCAATGTTTACTGAAAGTAAAGTCATTTGCAGTTTTTTGAGGTAGAATTGAATGATCACTGAAGCTCAATAAGTGAAATATAAGTAAATAGCGCAACATCATTCATAAATGCTAATGACTGTTGGAGGCCAGTGACAAAATCATCTGTCCTCATGATTGATTGAATAAAGTGAGAGAAAGTTATTTTTATTTGATTTACTGCTGATTTGGAGTTCACAGTTTGCAGTTTCCTGTGCGTTAATAACCGTGGATACCATTATTTACGAGAACATACAACTGATTATAACTTACTTTATTTCATAACCTATTGTGCTGTCTAAAGAGGCACTTCATCACAGGCCATCTAATCAATGCCCAAAACGCTCCCAATGTGAAGACTGATACAAAATGTAGGCAGTTTAATTATGCAGCGCTCCAAGATGCTTCGCTTTAGCCAGAACCACACATAACCTTTGCTGAAAAGGCAATCCAAGAATAAACTGCAATGAGTTTGTGAAGAAATAAATCAAAATATCTTAATGCATTATATATAGGCTCCAAATAAAGCGGATTGTTAAATTTTTCACGTACAACCGTTCCTCAATCAGCGAGGTAAAGATGGGCCAATTTGAAGAGCGAGTCAGTGTCCAGGGGCCACATTAAAATCTCTCTCCCTTCCACTGTCATCTCAATCAGAGTTAGACAGTGCTTCATAAACGACCACAGAATACACACACAAACACACATGCAGAGACAAGCACTACAATTAGACTGAGGTAGACACACACACACACACACACACACTCAGAGAGCAGATGCAATTACACAGGCAGGGGAAATGAGAGGTGATACACTGTTAGAGAGGTAGAGGCTGATAATGGACTAGATGAGTGCAGCGAGTGTGAGTGTGTGTGTGCGTGCATACGTGCATGCGTGTGGGTGTGTGTGTGTAAACTGCCAGCTAGAGCCATTAACCTCTAATACTAATAACATACTTTAATGGCAACTTTGCTAGTTTGTTTTTTACCTTGACATAATTAAATACAGAGCTCAACACTTGATGGTATTGGAAAAAAGAGCACAATGAGACATAACCACTTGTTTTTTGTTTTGTTTTACCAAAACAGACATTTATAGCGTGAATTGTCGGGCTTCCTCGGCTTAAAAAGCAGTATCTTATGAACTCGATTTTACATATTATGAAGAAAATGTTAATGATGCTAGCCCATGAAAAAGTCATGCATATAGTGCTGTGCTATAGTGTCTTCTGAGTGGGTACCAGGTAGTTACTAACTGGCCCATGTCAAAAAGTCTAAAATTATTGTTTTAATTTAAGTAAAATGTTTAATTCCATAGCACAAACATGTTAGTAATATATTCACCATGAACTCAAGGGCATTTGAGGTTCTGTGAGTAATAAAAAGCCAGAAGCCGGTCCTTTAAGATCTCACTGACTATGAATTCTTCTACAATAGCGTACTTGACTCAGCACTGTGATGATAAATGTTATGGAGCTCGTGTGCTACACTATCATTAGCTACACCAGTAATTTTCCACAGTTCCATTTGTATTCAATTGGCACTCGCTCTCTCTCCCCAGGGATGCCTTAATGTCTCTATAATATAACATAGTATAGCTCTATCGCACATGAATCAGGCATCCCACTTCACAGCGTGCTTCGTGACTAAAAGAATTACTTTTAATCAGCGTTTTTTTTTTTTTGCTAAGGCAAGCATTAATATTACTATTGTTCACTTTTAGGTTTGTTCAAATCCCTAACCTGAAGTATTTCATTTTGAACTACTAAACAGAACATTAGCCATTACAATCAAACTTGTAAAAAATACCATAAACTTACAATGGAGGATCCGAGTCACATCTAGAGACCAGGGGCCAGATTCACAAAAATCTTCAAGAAATAAGTTAGGAAATTTCTTAAGATAAATTCTAAGAAGCTCATAAGAATGTTACTAAGTGCAATTCTAATATTGCAAAGTTCAAATATTTTCTTATAAAACAAACAATGGCAAATAGGGTGTAACAATATATCGCGTCACAAGATATTGCAATACAAAAATGCAACAATATGTGTCGTGGATAGTGACAATATGTATTGTGTATAGATCACCCAAAATGGAAATTTCTGTGAAGTTTTAGTGTCAGTACTACACTAAACTACTAAATATATTGTTGGATATAATGTATAATGATGCCATGGGTTAATATCTGTGTGTCCTGATAATGCCAAAAATAAAAAGTGGCCTGCATTATTTTAAATAATTCAGTATTTCCAGCACCAAGTCCAAGACTATTCATTTACACACACAATGTAATACCAAATTTAACATTTTAATCAACTGTACATTTTTTTGTTAACCTTTTATCATATGTCTTGGAGGATCGCATCGTGAGTTCAGTATCGTGACATGTATTGAATCGTGATATGAGGGTATCGTTACAAAAAGCAACCATTCTCTTGCTTTTTTGTACTTTGTCAAATGATTAAATCATCCGTTATATCATCCTCTTCTTGAGGCTTAAGAGTTTACTTCCGGTCTCCATTGCCGTTCCATCGGCAGCTGTTGCTTAAAGTCCTTATTAAAGGGAATATTTCAACCGTGTGCAGATTTTCCTTGTGTAATTATACAATCAAAAACAAGGTCTTGATTTGACTTTGAAGAGTTGTTACTGAATTCAGTAAGTCGTCAACTCACAAATAATCAATCATCGTTTACATTATTAGTGTCACTTCAGAGTATTTGTGCACATCCGTAGTACTAGTGCAGAGTTTCCCAATAATTTCCTAGATCTGTGCTGCCAGTTTCATAATGAAAGGAAAATAATTTTAAACTTCTCATTAACAACATAAAAGGTCTCTAACATTGTTCGCAGTTACTTTGGTAAAGTATCTGTCAAACGACCCAAAATTGAAAGTGCGATATGGCTTTGTCCCCTTATCAAATTGCAAGAAAAAGATTTACTGAAATAAGTTGAATCTGTTGTGCTGCGTGTTTAAAAGCGAAGCGGTTTAGTTCACTGTGAACTGAGCGTGAATTTGGGAACATAACAGGCAACAGTTATGCTTTATGTTCACATTTGCGTAATTTTCAACATGTTTATAGCATTTTACTAGATCTGTAATGTGAGACATGTTTGTAAAGCTGTTTTCACAGAAAACATTTTTCGTCAAAATAAAAGATCCAACTACAGTGTCCGTCAAAATAAAAGCTCAAGGGTTTATCTCTCGCAAGTGAAGAAAATAGGACAAAAGTATTGTAATTTCCCTATTGTAGCGCAAAGAAAAATAATATACTAATGTAATATACTAATGTAATATACATTTTCATTTATTTCTACAATGCATTTGTTTTACAACATAAAGGAATAGGAACTGTTATAACTCCTACTGTTATAGGAATAATAATAATATTATATAATTTTATTCTAGTTGCTTGGCTTCGTAAAAAACACCAGTTTGAATCTAATGTAAAATGAGACACTATATCACAACTAAAAAGAAGGTTGAGTCTTCTTTGAAGTTCAGGCACAAGTCAACTTCTTTTTTCAATGTGCATACTGAACATGGGCTCTTAATGTGCACCAGATTGGTGAAGGTTTAGACCCCATAGACTCACAAAATCCTGTGGGAAACACTGTAGTGATATATATTATATGAAGCGCTATGTTGTAATGCTTAATTAAAACAATTAATTAATAACAACTTACCTTTGGGGATTTAAGACAAGTTGGAGGTTACAAACTTTAAGAATTTATGTACAATGATTTTTATGAAGATTATTTTCAAGAATTTGAAGTTCTGTCTTACTGTAAGAACAATATTAAAGTCCCCCTGTGGTGAAAATCCAGCTTTTAATGTTGTTTATATGTCTATGTGGTGTGGTTTGAAATCGCTGGTGTTTCTGACGTCACAAACTACCTTGTAACCAATCAGATCAACTTGTGATCGTCAACGAGTGGATCTCTGAGCTGAGTGAGTGAGTGGAGGCGGGGCTCATTTGCATATTCATAGAACCACGTATACTAAATGAGGCAAGGGTGTCGAGTTACAGTCAAGCTGTTTTAAGGCATGAAGAAGTTTTTTTTAAGGAATTTTTTTTTAAATGTAATTTTGGTGATCAAAGATGAGTTTTTAAGGATAAAATTATTGACTACAAGGAAACTTTAAGAATGTTTCATGAATCCGGCTCCAGAATATCATAGACTTAGACATGAGTAGTCAACCAGAACACCCTAGCAAACACAGCAAAAAAAATTTACCCAGAGCACTTTAGTAACCGCAGAGTGATGCACTGGAAACCACCTGCGATAGACTTGTGTTGTCATATTCTGCATGAACAAACACCACATACATTTTCTTCAGAAATCCAGTTCAGCTTGCTTCACACGGATTGATACCGAGTCCGACACCAAGCTAAGACACATTTTTTCGCTGATAAAACAAAAGCCAACTTTTTGTCCTATAGTGTGACAGATTTCTCGGACTTCCCCTCATAAATCTTTTTGTTCAACAAACACTATGGGATTTCCCCCTGAAAGTGGTTGAACATTAACCTTGTTTTACCAGTTTCTTTTCCGACAAGCTTTCAAAGAGCCACGTCATGATTAACTGAGATATGACATTGCAACACCCAATGCAACTCCCATCCTTTCTCACCTGTTTAATCAGCATGTAGGTCTCGGACATGATCTTCTCGATGCGCTGCAGGTCGTAGGTCATGCCCTTTTGACCTTGCTGCCAAACCCTGTATGCATCCAGAAGCAGCGTCTTGCCAGACTCCACGTCATCCAGCAGTTTTCTCTTTCTGTTGGGTCTTTGTGGTAGCGTTAGCTCAGGGCTGCTGGGTAAAGGGTTGCTTGGCATTGGCGTCGTGGCCATAGTTGGCGCTCCTTTAGCTGTGTTCACCTGATTCTGTAGCTGTAGCTGTTTAGAGCTAATGCTCAACTCCTCCAGCGATAGCTCCGTCGCCCGACTGCTCTCTGGGATCTTATCAAGCTCCTCCACTACTGGTTTAACAATCCCCTGCTCTTGTGGGACAGTGTCAATTGGCGTTTGAGGGTCTCTGAATTTTGAAGCATCCGGCCATAATCCCAAGCCGAGCTCCATAGGCTCTCCAAGTCCTGAAGTACCTTCTCTGGGGTGAACTGTGACCGCTGTCACCTGAGTCAAAGGCTCCAGAGAGAGCTGAAGTGTGGCTGAATGTTGTTGAGGAATGGCAGGAGGTCCGGTCTCACTCCCTGTGAGCGTAGGGGTGTCGGGGAGTCCTGCTTTTGGCTGGCTAGTGTGTGAGCTTTTGGGGTCTTCTGCAGCAGGAGGCCGGTTGGAAACATCCGCTGTGGTCATTTCACCCATAGAGGTGGTAGACGGTTTAGGAGAATCGCTTACCTGAGAGAGAGAGAGAGAGAGAGAGATAGATAATGAAAGAGAAACTGAAACATATCTTCACACTATAAATGCGGCACAGAAGCCACATCTTAAGGCCAATTCACACCCGTTAACAAACAAGTTGGCCGTTAGAATTTTATGAATTTTATATTTTATGAAAAATAACTGTCATGTTCACACTGACCCAACAGACACTACATGGTGCACGTGAACATGGTGCATTTAGGTGAAAACACACCCTGACACGGCAACAGACACGACTGATCCAACAATTCATTTTCATTCATTTTACTCTCATTGTGTTCCTGCGGGAAAGTGACCTCAATTCATACGCTCTATAAACGCTTTTCTGGAAAGTTTGCTTTGTGAAGCGGTTTTGATCTCCATAATTAACTTCGCTTTGGTCTGATTTTGTTCGCAATGACGTCAAGTCAAGTCACCTTCATTTATATAGCGCTTTTAACAATATATATTGTTTCAAAGCAGCTTTACAGTGATAATAGGAAATTAAAGTAACAGAGATTGTTTTAGCTTTACAGCAGCTCTAGAATAAAGTTATTGTCCAGCTAAAGTTAGTTTTGATTGATTCACTTTCATCGCAATGTTCATTAGTTATTAACTTAGGGGCCGCTAACACGAAACCGTTCTAACAGAAAACCCTTAATGCGATCCGGCCGCTCATTTGCATAAAACAGTGTTTGGTGGTTCGAGAACGCAAACCTTGAAATAGGTTCTAAGGTACAAGCCTTGAAAAATGTATAATACAGAATTTGTTATCGCTTCCGTATAGCCATGTGAACCGTAATTATCCCGACAACGTGTTACAGAGGTAAATCTGGACGTCACATCTGTTCTGTTGATTTCGCTTGAAGTATATCGGAGTATAAATCGTGTATAAAATCACTGTGAAAATGGCTAATCTTGATTCTGCTGACAGAAAATACATGTGATGATATTTCATGACTAGTGTGACGCTAGAAGTGAGAAAGGTCATAAACAGATCCAAATCTGTTCTAACTTAGCAATGCAAAGACGTTTAAAGAAAGAAGCACAGGCACCAAGTTAAGTGATGCTATCTCCCTATTCTTCGAGCAGTCAGGATGGCATTAGCTAATGTGTTAGCACAAACATAAGCGTATCCTTGGCTGTCAGAGCTGGCTTGGTCTCATTTCACAAACATGGCAGTGCCTCCATAGGAAACATATGACACCAAGGCCACTGTTCAGCTTCTACGTCTGATTTCTGGGGTATAATAAAACAAAACACACAATAAAAAAAAATAAAAATAATAAAAATAAAAACTTCTAAAAACAAACCAAAAGCAAATGAGAACATTAGTTGTCATACCCCTGTGAGTTTATCCAGATTGTCCTCCAGCACTTTTACAGTGAAGCAAAAAGCTCGCTTGGCCAAAACTTGTCGGTCCACATCTCGCAAGTACTTCCTATAACACACAATATATTCAAATATATGATATGTCTTGAATAAAAATGCTTCATGCAATGTTTCATATAATTAAAAAAAAACAGGTAAACAAAAAGATTAAAAAATGACGAGACAGATTTGGGGAAGTCTTAGCTGTATGAAATGTAGCCGTGGAAGAAAAAAAAATAACTGCCATTTCCCACTGATTCACAAATTTCAAAAATGGATATTCTAAAGTGTCACATTTCTTAAACTTCGCTGTACTACTTAAAGTTATTGACATGTTAGATTATTAAATCACAATAAACCGCGGAAAAGGACACAGCCGAAGCTCGAGCACAGATGCATGCGATCCCGAATTCAGTTCTCTTTCACAGCTTATTGCTCTTAAGCAGTCAAATACAAACACAATGATGTCAAAATGCACATTGTGTGGAGTATTCACATAAACAGTCTGTTATGCTCTACGTGAATGTAAACAGTTGGGAGGAAATCAGATGTGTAACAGTGCAGTATGAGATCCATCCATTTATTCTTAAAGGGACAGCAGCCCAATAAACTATGGCAGTCTGTTTCGTTAATTAATTAAAAACAGAAACTTTTTGTATTGTATTTGTCTTATTGTTGCTTTTTTTTAATATTATTTACCAGTAAAAAAGTTTTTATTTTGTATCAATTAGTTTTACTTATCTACCAAGTAGTTTTCCTATTAGTCTCAAGCTGCCTTGCTTTAATACAGAAGACTGCCAGTCATGTGTGTAATGATTGTAGTCAGCTTAAAAGGCATTTGTTTTATAATAAACTAAAATGGGGTTTAAAAGGTTTAAAATTCATTCAGGGGGATTTTTTTCTACTGCAGTCAAATAAGAAAAGTAACAAAACAGTAAACTGCAATCCAATGCATACATCGAGAATTGATTTTTAATCGAATCATTGGCTCAAGAATTGATTTGAATCGAATTGTTAGACTTTTTCTTAACATTTCACATAATTATTCGAATATGCAAATTTAGACGATGATAATTTAACAAGCGTTAGGCAACACTACATTTTAAGAAGTTAAGCTAAAATAATGGTGTGGGATTTGCTTGATAAAAAGCTAGGAAACAATTTTCACTCAGAAATTGCAAGTAAATTTCACACATAATTACATGTGACATTATAAAGTAGAAAGACTAAAAAAGTATTTTCATGCAACGTACTACAATGAAAGAATCTTCCATTTACAACTTTTGTAAAAGTTTACAAAAGTGTACTTCTCCATTCCCTGTAATAAATATGCATTATTTAAACAGCAAAACAAGGTAAACAAATCAATGAATTGAGAAATGGTGGTCTTACTTTCCCTGGTCGGGGGTTCTCTGAAGCATGAGGGAGATTTTGAGTAATGTGTGGTGATCTTTCAGTTGAGACAGAACATCCAGCAACAGCACGATGGATCTGTTCATATGAGACGCAAAACTACCCGGACGATCGATCTCATCTACTGGAATACGCCAGATGCCCTGAGGAAGAGAAGCACAGAAAAGGAGTTGAGGTGTCCGGACAGCTTTAGACCCAGTGTTGGCTGTCAGATCGTCCCCGTTCTCATTCGACAAACAAGCCATAGGAAAACCCAAGGCCACTGCTGAACTTCTCTATTCAGCAAACTCCAGGAAATACATACTTAGAAACACAATCCAGTGCCTCAAAAACAACTTTCAATGTGCAAAACAAACCTCTGGGAAAGTCCATTAACATTCACAAGAGGTAAACATGCGGAAAGAATGAGTGGATGACTTCAGATAGTTTAGTGCTCATAGGAGAGGGTAAAAATGAGAGACGTGGTGCAGACAAAGAGAAAATGGAGAGGATTTGTATTGTCGTAAGGCCATCTGCTCTTGGCTCTTGATGCGCTGGTCTCCGGCCATGAAGAATATCTGCCCACTGATGAGAAATCTGTCTCAACCCACTCTCTCTCGATCCATCTCTCGAACCCTCTGCTTCATCTCGAGCGGTTCATCTTTCCCTCCAGTCGTGCTGGACTGAAAATGCACACAAAATGAAGCTATTGACAATGAACAGAGATGGCAAACTAAAGGAGGCGCCAAGAGGAAATACTCTAGTCCACGCAAGTGCACAGACACTTCTAGTTATGCAAGCTCGATTTCACGTGGCACTGCATTCTGAAGTGATTGAAAGGGCAATACGATGCATTCTCGGGATGACTGCAAGCATGCTATAGCAGACATTAGCATAAACTACGTCTTTTCCCCTTTTAGATCAACTGCTATATTGTCACAGTGGAGCAACAGTTTGAAGAAAATCTAACCACCTCTTACCGTTCATTATATCCCTGTGCCGCATTAAAGTCAACGTGAAACACATTTGATTTCTATAATCAGGATATTTAAAAAGAAAAACATTGGGCAGGGCTTGAGTTTAATCATTGAGAATTGATTGAATCACGAAAAGTGGGTGATGCCTACTAGAATTAAACCAAAGGGTTCATTACCATAGGGGATCATGACAACAGCTGAAAAATGAAAATAATTTGTATATACTAAATGTATCGTTCAAAAAGAATAATTACGATTTTTCATGTTTTTTTAAAGAAGTCTCTTATGCTCACCAAGGCTGCACTTGATGAAAAACAAACTAAAAGCAGTAATATTGTGACATCTTATTACATATTAATTGTAATAATTTTTCACCATATTATTGGTTTTACTGCATTTTTTTAAATCTAAAATAAAGCGTCCTTTGTGAGCGTAAAGGACCTCTATCAACTTTTTAATGGTAGTGTACAATCAATTTTAAACAAGAACCCAATTTTCCATCTTTGGACTATTGCACATGACTAATTATGCATAATAAAATAAGTAGCATGATTCAATAAAGTAAATAGGCTCAGTATTTTATGCATGAACATTGGAATGTGCTCTTGCAATACGTTGGACAAGCAATGGCACCTTTTTCTTCAAAAAAAAAAAGAAAAAAATCTCTACATGTGGGCGGGAATGAAACGCCCTTTCTGTAGTGCGCCAAAGATGTAGACAAGGGGGTAGCTGTGAGTGCAGATACAAAGTAAATAATATTATTGAGATAAACTAATATTTCACACGTAGGTTGCCGAATGTATGCCTACACACCCTGTCTATGGTAAAACTAATCTGGTTGTTTGATGAGAAGGAGATGAAATGTAGTTGTAATAAACAGATGAATATTATTCTGTTGCACGGAACTGAGAAACAACTGATGACACGGTTTGATGTTTGGTTGACCAATCAGTGGAAAGAGGCGTTTAATTCCCACCCACATGTTGAGATCGAATATTCAAGCCGTTCATTCATTCATCTTTTGAACGTAAAAGAAAAATCGAGCCAGCTCTTATTTTTTCGACAAAAAATGACAGACGAAAAGGCGCCGTTTTCTAATTGTTCTGCTTTTAAAATGAAATCTACAAGTGATTGATAGGAAGAAACCCTGATTGCTCCGGTCAGGACAGTTTCATCCTTCAGTGGTGTGACCGTGTCTCCAGTGAGCAGAGAACTTCTAAGTAAACATCAGTCTGTTTTCCAACTGAAAGCTAGAAGCATCAAGTCTCTGCGGTCTTGATTTCAGTGAGGAAACCGTGTACCCCACTTTCTACAGTCAATCTTTCTAATTGCCCTAAAAAAGGACACTGCTTCAGTTTGGCCTGGCAGACGACCCATGTAAGGACATGTAGACATTCCAGAAAATGTAGGTAATGGCATTAAAGCATGTGAAAACCGAGGAGCTTGATGTAGGGGAGAACTAAAATATGCAGGAGTAAGAAAAGACAGAATCTGAAAAAGAAGGAAATGCTAATTGAAATGTTGGATGTTTCTGGAACCTGGATGTTTATTTGCATTCAGAATGATCTGCAGCTGCTAGTCATCAAATTAAAAGCATACTGAACGATTTGATCCAAAAGGCAGACTTCAGGAAAATGAAAAGATGAGCGGAGGGAAAGGAGGGAAACTGGAGAAGAAATTTATCTGGGGGATTGATTAAAAAAACCCGAATAAACTTCATATTTTGTGAAGGAAGTTGTGAAAATCAGCCTACTCAACAGTCACATGCACAAGGTTTCTACCTCTGAATAGGCCTGTGTGATATACCTAAACAATTATTCGTTATTTTTCATCCTTTTGGCAAAATTTTTATTTTGCATCTCAATATTTAAATATTTATAAATATTTCTTAATAAGAAGAAATGTAATTTCAAAACAGCCATTGCAGCCAATTAGATTAAAAATGTAGCATTTCTCTATTCCAGTATTATACTTCAATTTATGCAAAAATAATTAATAAATAAATATGATTTAGTGGTTCCTTGGTCATGGGCCACTGGTGCTTGGACTTCAATGATGGTCCGTATAGGTTGATTTAGTTTTGAAATTACTCTTTACGTGCATGATCTGAATGTTGTCATTCACTCACCCTCAACTTGTTCCAAACCTGTATGAATTTATTTCTTCTGTTTGACAGAAGAAGTGTGTTGGTAACCAAACTGTTGTTGGACCCCATTGACTTCCATTGTATTTTTACAATAGGGTCCAACAACTGTTTGGTCACCAACATTCTTCAAAATATCTTCTTTTGTGTTCAAACATTTGTTCCAAACCTGTATGAGTTCGTTTCTTCTGAGTGTGAGGGAATAAATTATGAGAAATGAATCAGCCTTACCAACTCTAATGCTGTTTTAAACTGGAATACGCCCGAATTCTGAATTTTAAATCAGAAACGTTGATACTCATATACTCCCAAATTGCGAGACTAGTCTAATGAAATGCACTCTATGACAATAAATGTCGAAATAAAATCAATTTGACATTAAAAAATGGCTTGAAATATGCAATGAATATTTAATATATCACCCAGCCTTTCGCAGGCCAGCATCAGTGCCTAATGCCGTAACACAGTTTTAAATGTGAAACAGCAGTCAAAGAGAGATGAAATGTGAGAGATGTGATGAGAGATTCTGCCAAGAAATGTGTGTGCGCGTGTATATATGTGTTTGTGTGTGTGTGTGTGTGTGAGGGTTTTACCCTTTCACGACAGGGATTACCCAAAGCCCCTCCAGCAGGACACAGTACATGATAGATACGGGAAAGAGAAAGAGGGGCGTGTCCTGGTGGATGGATCTGGGAAAGGGGCGTGTCCTGATGGATCAGTGGATGGAATGCTATTAGACAGGTCTTTGGCACAGGACTCTCAAACCGCTGTGCCAGTCCAAATAACACGACTTTACGGCCAGATTACACACACACACCAGCTCAGTCATTCCTGCACTGCAGCAACTGTACTTCTGATCAGCATTAAAAGACGTGGGTTTGTCTCAACTGTGGATTTCGCATTTATCATTTCCTGATAATGTTTTTTTTTTAATGTTAATAGTATTGATTAATGTTTATAAAAATGATTAATCTCAGATTTTAAATATGCCTGTATCTGCAACAGGGTTTCCTTAAAGACTGTAGTGCATTTAATTTGATGTTAACAAGTAAAGCAGTCAATTTCAATAGTTACAAGACAGCAAATTACTTTACTTTTCAGTGGCAACTTCATTGCAAATTAAAAAAATATATAGTATAATAATATATAGTCATAAAAGAACAGTTTTAACTTGAATTTTCTTTTCTTTTTTTCATGTGAAAGTGTGAAACAAACAGTCTTTTCAGCAACTTGCTTTGCACTTTGACTTTGCAGTAATGATAAAAACAGCATTCCATATCATTGTGGCTTTTTTTTACTGTTGGAAAGACTGATTTAAAAAAAAAAAAGGACAGATATTGTAATGAGAGTGAATGGTGTGAACCTTCCTCTTTCAAAGGTTTGTGTTTGATGGGAAAATGCTGTAATTTGATACACAGAAATCCTCATTCATTCTCCATTTCTTTTTTTCTGGGAATCCCCACACATCTAGAGGAAACGTTTGAGGACGCAAATGAATAGCCATGTTCATTTAATTTTGGCCATTAAAAAGAGAATGAAAACTAAAAACAATGCTTGCACAGCAACCAAAACTCACTGATGCCTTACAAGGATGAACTTAGCCAATCATCTGCTTCTGATTAGCATATTTCCATTAGTAGGAAAGAGAAAACAACTTCAGATATAAAAAAAAAAAGCACCTGAAGCTTTACCATCAGGTACATGTCTACTCATAAATAGCTTCAAAACCATTCAAATTGACTTGTGCAGAAGTGCAGCCTTCAAAAGAGTAAACTCTACTGACCAGCAAAAGAAAAGCAAGCTGTCATCTCTGTTTCAGGCCTACAGCTGCTTCTAGTGCCATCAATATAATCTGAGAGCAAAATCGTTGAATTGAGCGCAGCAGACACGGGGCTTCCCTCACCATGCCAGACCATGCAAAAACAAACTAAAAACTAAAACAACAAGCAGCACTTCAAGCATAGACCAACAGATAAGAGACAATGTGTAGATTTCAGGAACATTGCAAGGTGTTTCTGATAAACCGTTCAGATTCAACACATTTGACTGACAGAGCGAAACGTGAACGCATCAAATGCAGTGTGTAACTTTTACCTCAGGGATTCCCCGAGACACACAACTGCTCAAAGTGTCAAGCTAGAATTATAGTAAACATCTAAAGAAACATCTGCACTCCAGAACCGCAAGCCGAAGAGGAACGAGGAGGTTCCCAGTTTTCTGACTCATCTAATACACTTCATCACTGCATTTCTGGTCATTACTGCCTCTCGTATTGATGAAGCGCAGGACTCCGGCACGAGCTAACTATTATCTGCGTCACCACTCTCAAACGCTCACTTTCTTTCTCTTGCTCAACTCTCACACGACTCTTTCCACAAACCTCCTCTGACACTTTTCCTTTCCACGAGCAAAAGCAAAAGCAGAAGGAAAAGGAAACCAAACAGGAAAAACAAAAAGAAACTCACCATCACCGAGGAGAGCTACTCCACGCTCTGCCTGTATGAATGTGTGTGTGTGAGTAAATGGGATGTTTTGATTTTTTGTAATGCTCTAGCGAGAGAAGGCGAGCTATAGTCCAGGATTGAGAGAGTGAGATGCACGCGTGTGGAGGGAGGGGAAAGGAGAGATGGTTGAACGAGTGTGCCTTAAACAGACTAGCGTTCGCTCTCCTCTCTTTCCAACCCTGCCATCGCAAAACAAAACGCCCACGCTTGTCTTTCTCTGCTCTGACCCCAGTGCGCTCGCCCGCCCTCCCTCTCTTTCTCTGTACACAGGCGGAGGGACTGCCCCTTCTGAACACACCAGCCAATCAGAGGAGAGCTCCGTTTCTCAGCTTAGAAGTGCACACCCACACACCCACACACATACAGAAAGAGGTGAACGACAGCAGACAGAAAACATGCAACAGGATGTTAGTGTGGGTCAGAGGGAAAAGGGTGTATGTGAACACAAACACAGAACAGTTAAGAAAAAAGAGAAAGAAGAGGAGAGGCGAGAACATTAAATCATTAAATAAATCAAAGATGAGAAAAGAAAAGAACAGAAGAGACTAAGCCAAGAATAGAGAAAACAGAAGAAACAAGAGGACAAAAAGAGGTGAGACGAGAAGATGCTATAAAGAGGAGAATGTAAGAAAAGAGATGAGTTGAGAACAAGAATAAAAGAGAAGAAATGAAAAAAGAATGAGATGAGAGTGAGATGAGAAGAGACAGACAAGAGAGGAGAAAACAGGATACGAGGACAAAAAAGAGAAAATGTATTAAATAACAGACTAAGAAAGGAGAGAAGAAAATAGGTTATTTGAGACAAGAACAGAAAGAAATAAGAATTGTATCTATACGTCTTCTATAAGAAGAAATGTGAAGAAACGAAGAGAGATGAGAAGAGACCGTAAGAGACACAAGGAGCAAAAGAAAAAGGAAATGTGGAGAGGTAAAGGGGAGAGAGACTGAGAGAAGAGAAGAAACGAGAAGAAAAGACAAAGGTGAAGTGTGTAATTTATTGCCGACACAGAGAATAAATCAAGAGTGCAGAAACTCAGGGTGTCATACAGCTCTCATTACCTCTTCTCCCTCTGTAAATGTTTGTGCTTTTCCACTGACACACAGGCGCACGCACACACACACACACACACACACACACACACACACACACACACCTGGCATTTCCAACCCCCTGAAGCTAACAGGAAAGTCAAGATGCAAATCGTGCTGACCGTATCTCTACATGTGAACCACAGGTGTTTGAGGCTGCGGTACTTTCACACACCGAACGAGCACAGCGATCACACACACACACACACAAGCCGGTTTCATGAGTTACACTGCGCAGAGATGCTGATACAGAGAGAGCTGCAGGTCATTCCCCAAAAGGGTCAAAGGTCAGGGGTCATTCCCCTAAAGGGTCAAACTTCTCAACTAAAACTGTCCCATTACAAGAGGCTGAATGCAGAAAAGCTCAAAACTGTCAAAGAGAAAGTCAGACAATTCCAAAATTGGTTAGTTCACTCAAAAGCTAAAATAAAATATCAACAGTTCCATTCAATTAATTATTGAAAAATAAATAAATAAAAATACATTACTAAAATAAAATAATAATAAATAAAATAAAAATGTCCAAATATTGACAATTACAGGTGTGATGATGAATGAACTGTTCAGGCATCCAAAGAAAACTGGACAGGAATGTTTGTTTTTCTTGTACAGCAACTGCAAAACAAAAACAAAACAAAAATATATATTAAATAAAAAAAAAAAAGTGTGCATATTTTACACTGCCGTTCAAAAGTTTGGGATCGTTTGGGATTTTTAATGTTTTTAAAAGAAGTCTCATGTGCTCATCATGGCTGCATTTATTTGATTAAAAAACAAACAAACAAAAAAAAGAGTAATATTGTTTAATAATATGAAAATTTTAAATAACTGTTTTCTATTTGAACATGTTCAAATATAATTTATTCCTGTGATCAAAGCTGAATGTTCGGCATCATTACTCCAGTCTTCAGTGTCATATGATCATTCTGAAATCATTCTAATATGATGATCTAAAAACATTCATTATTATTATCGTTATTAATGTTGAAAACAGTTGTGGATTCTTTTTTTACAGGATTCTTTGATGAATAGAAAGTTCTATTTCATTTATTTGAAATAGAATATTTCATAACATTATAAATGTCTTTACTGTAACTTTTTATCAATTTAATGCATCCTTGCTGATTAAAAGTATTGATTTATTTTAGTGTATATATTAATTTTAGTGTGTGTGTATATATATATATTTTTTTTTTTTTTTTTGGCAGAAAACAAAATCCTGTCCAGTTTTCTCTGGATGACAAAACAAAAAACAAAACAGTCTAAATATTGTGAGGTCCTTGTATTCCAGGTGTGATGCAGAATGAACTGAGGACTGAGTCTCGGGCCGGTGGTCCAGTGAGAGCAGGAGAGTGGGTGGACACATATGCCAGCACATATGCCTGAGTGTGTGTGGATGTGGGAGACAAACTGTGTTTGTGTTTTTCTGATGCGTTTAAGGCTTGGGCCAACAAACACTGCCAGAGCCCGAGGCAAACTAGAGCAGGCTGACCCATAAATATATATATATATATATAAATACAAATGCAAACAGGGTCTAAAACAATTGCTTTCGTACAGTAAACGCTCATGTGATCGAATGTGTTCAAACAGCCAGTAAACACCGTCTTCTCTCCGGCTGCTGATCTAATGCGGGAACATTATTGGAAGAGCGATAGCCAGACGGGATTGAAACTGTCGACTGAAGACTCATGTTCGGTTTGAAGATGAAAAATGTACCAATCACAATATTCTCTCACCATTCCTGATTTCTAACACACACTCACAGCGTTCGGCTGATCTCGCGTCTGTCAGAGCAGAAACTGAAGCTGATGCTCTCCGTGTGTTTCTGTTTTCTCCAGTCACGTTCATATGTTAATAGTGTGAGCTAGGGTTGGGCGATATGGCCAAAAAAAATTATCAAGATAATTTTTTTTATATCAGTCGATATCGATAATTATCACGATAAACGTCAAATCTTTATTTCTTTCAAGGAGATTTTTGCTCCTAAGTGAAAGTTGTAGAATGTTAATTGTGGTTTTAAACTACTCCTTGTCAGAACATATCATGACAAACAAATCTGAGGTAGAACATTCAAACATTTTGTAATTTTTCCTTAAAATAAATATCTTAATAGAAAAAAATATTTCTTAGTTTCTGCATGTGCTAATTTTTATTTGGTAAAATGTAATATTCTGACTGAGTTTAATTAAAATTAGCCATTGGTCATCCAGCATCATGCATTTAGATCATGATAACCACAGATAAAAGCACCTCACTATGTTGGCTAAATGTTACTTTATGGTTTCTATGGTATTTGTATGAAAAACTGTAGCCTAAATACATTATTAAATACTGTAATTATATTCCATTAGTCCTTTAATACATTGTCTACAATAATAATACAATACAATTCAATATGTATATCCCACATTTCATAGTGCAGTTAATATTAGTAGGCTAACGTTACAGTAAATCCATGGTAAATGATGGGAGTTTGCAGCCGGAAAAGCTTCTGACTGGATCGTTGCGCGCAGTGTTCCTCCTGTTCGTCAGCGCTGTTTCATCTGCCTTTAAACTGGTTTAAATCACTGAGACATTTGTGTTCTTCGCTGAACTCAAGCGCTTCTCACTGGATCTCGTGACGAGACGATCAGAGTAAACGCGTCTGCTAGTGAGCTCGCGCTGCGCTGCCGTTTGGACTTTGAGCCGAGCGGATAAATGGTCCGTGAGGCGCGCGGTTCAGATGAGTTTTGTTCCGCTTTTGGCGCACAAACATTATCGAACATTTATCGAACTCTTGATATCGTTTTATCGAGAAAAATGATATCGCGATAACTATCGTTATCGTTTTATCGCCCAGCCCTAGTGTGAGCGTATTATTAGATCGAAAGATCTGAAAAAGCCCATACATTTAACCACTCATAGACCCTCGCCTCAAAGAAATCAGGACAGAAGTGTTTGAAAGTGGACAGAAGAGACGTTTAAAACACCAGCATGAAACAGGAATGTGTTTCCCTCGTCTACTGGTGATCCGATTCACCAGAACACATCTAATACCAGCTGTAAACAAGTCCAAGCACAACAACTCTAGAAATAACCTCAAAAAACAGCCACTATACTTCAGTGCAAGAGCTCTTGAGAAGGTTTCATGAGCCCAGCACCGGATGCTGTGTGTGTGTGTGTGTGTGTGTGTGTGTGTGTGTGTGTGTGTGTGTGTGTGTGTGTGTGTGTGTGTGAGGATTTTCCCATAAGCTGAGGACAGGTGGGCATGAGGTTGGCGTATCCTAGTGGGCAAAGCTCTGAAGCCCAGCGAGACGAGACGCAAGAGTGTTTTTATACTGCAGAGTGCCAATACTGACAAACCCACAGGCTGTTCCTCACAACGAACGCATCCACAGCCAAAGGCACACACACAACCACACTAATACATGGCCTTAGCTCTGGGAGGACGGTACCAATGTGCCAAAAGGCCACTGGGAAAAACAGCAACAACATATGAACACACACCATAGTGATGCCATCTGTCTGCCTCATGGTGCGCAGTGAGGACTGTAAATCCAGCCAGTTTGGGGCATTTTCAGTGAGGAGTCGTAATCTCTCTGGATTTGTGTGTGTGAGTGTGTGTTTGTGTGTGGAGGGATTTTACTGCACTGAATCACACGTGTATGAACAAAAGACTCGCTCACATGTTGAACATCATTAATGTCTTCACACTGGATCATGCTGGAGCTGTAAATTAAATTTGTCATGATATGGTGAACTTTGCCATGCAAGTGCGTCTGCGTGCGCGTGTGTGTGTGTGACTTACGTTGAACAGATTAGTCTTATTCCTCTCGCAGAAAAGTCCTTGTGCCGGCATGTGCTTCAGCTGTTGCCACGGGACACTGCTCCCTAGCAACACATCTCGTGCCCATTGCAGGTTCTGTGAAAACACAAATATATTCAGTCAGTTGTGTGCAGGAAGGCGAGAGTGTGTGTGATGACTTGAACCGAGTGAAGTTGTGGGGAAAACCTGCATGCTTCACTCTCGTACACACAGTAGAGTCCTGCTTAACTGTGCAAAAATATACCATTTAAAAAAATAGTATGCAGTAGGTTAAAGTTAAACTTTTGCGATATTTTCTAAATGTCGATAAAAAACTATTTTGAAATGACGGCATTTCCATTAACTGATGTTATGCGGCTAAAACTGCATTTTTTCCTCTCGCAATAAGTCATTCCAAAAATCTTGGCAACGGATGTAGGTAGGTTTAAGTATATATCCCAGCCGCCGCACTAGACATTATTTTAACCAAGTTTTTGCTAAATTTACGTGTTTACATTGGCTGTATTTTTAATTCGCAATTTTAATTTGCGTAATTTGAAGGGTAATGGAAACACAGCTACGTTTGACCACCCTACAGTACTGCAGTAAGTTTAATCTAACACAGTTGGCCATCTAGAATTGAGAATATTTGCATTGTGTGCACAGCAAAAAATAGCAAAAGTAGAATGAGAAGTATGGTAGTATGCTTGACCAAAACCAGAAAAACCCAAGAAACTACTTTAAAATGTAAACAAACAGCTCCCCATTAGAAGCAAAAGACTGAAAGCTAATCAAAGCTGTCGTGACACTCCAATATAATTACACTGTATCATCCCATCAAATCCATTTCCACACCGCTAATTCACTGTTAATGAACACATAACATAATAGCGTCGCAGTCTGACTTCTTTATTAGGATACAGACACATTTCTCTAGCTGTATGTCACACACTGTACAAACGAGAGCTCAACGCTGTTTGGGGCCATTCATTAAATCTGAGCTAAATTTCAACGCTTTCACCGAGGGGACGTGCTGGACGCGGTTATGAAATCTCTGGCTTGTCATGGTGGGGTGATTACATTTCAGAGCCGAACAATCTCTACATAAAGAGCAGACAGATTTCTCTTTGTGAAGGGATGGAGATGATATATGTGAGTCCTTTTGGTACAAAAGTTTCAGCAGAGCACAAATACAGGTGCGAGAGCGAGAGCGAGAGAGAGAGAGAGAGAGAGAGAGAGAGAGAGAGAGAGAGAGAGAGAGAGAGAGAGACTCCAAATGCATATGACTTTCTTCCATGTAACAGAAATGTTTAATAACTTTACTAGCTCCTTTTGAATGCAATCATAATGAACGAGATGCTCAAGCTTCAAAAAAGGATGCAAATAACCATAACAGTAGTCCATAAGATTTATCTGCTTTATTGCAGGTCTTCTGAACGTCATATGAAATATAATTCATTATTCAGAGATAATCTTCCCCTCCAATGAGCAGTTAATAGATTTATGAACCAATCAGTCAGACAGGAATTGTGAACCTGATCACCCAATTCACTAAAAGATCTTATTCAAATGAACAGTTAATTCAATAATTAGTTATTGCTATTTCTCTTATGAACTCTAATGAATGTGCTAAGATCTAGTGCAGATGTCAGGATCTTCAGTGAATACATTTCAGTCGGTTTATCACACAAAACTCACTTTTGAAATAGTTCAAAATCTGTTTATGATACTTTTATGGTGTTTTTGTGTCATTCGTCAATAATTCACTGTTTGTGTCAAGGAAGAAAGGTAACAATATGTAACAATATGAGGGTGAGTAAATGATGGCAAAATTGTCATTTTGGTTTGAAGCATTTAATTTGTTATCGTAATTCAAGATATGAGAAAGATAGAAAAGAGGGAAACGGGCTAGATATAAACGATTATGCCAGGAGAATATCATCACAGAGGTTTTTATACCCAAAGAATAATGCTTTCCTCTTCCATTAAGCAGTCACTGATATAATTGAACATGCCTATGGACATATATTCTTTCTTCTTTTCTTTCGCTACAAATGCAGTTGCTATTGTTCTGTACAAACGGGAAACTGAAGATTCCAGGAAGCAGAAAATTAGATAATCACATTTGATAATGTTTACACACAGTCTAAAGCGTCGGTCCTAACATGCAGGTTCTAACCCAAAAGTGTCACATTGGCCAATAGAGAATGAATTGAGAAAATGTACTGCATACTGCATTATTGTAATCAAAAAATGTCATTGTGACAATTAAATGTTTTCTTGCATATTAGTGACAAACACTGCAGGTCGGTGTGTCACTTGCATCATCATAAACAGTAGGGGGGGGGGGGGGGGGGGCAGATGTTTTATTTTGTAGACATTATGATGTCAATCACGTCACTTCACTTTGTGGGTGTCAAACTGTTCTTACAACTGAAACTTAATTAGCTAATAGAGTTGGGTAGATTGATTCATTTCAAGTCATCTGTTTCTTCTGACAGTTTATTTAACAATTGTATAAATATTACACTGTACACTGATGTTACATTAGTATAATTACAGTAAAAACAGTAATATTGTGAAATATTATTACCATTCAAAATAGCTGTTATCTAATAGTGTCAAATATAATTTATTCCTGTGATCAAAGCTAAATGTTCAGCATCATTACTCCAGTCTTCAGTGTCACATGATCCTTCAGAAATCACTGTGATATGATGATTTGATGCTCAAGAAACATCTATTATTATTATCAATGTTGAAAACAGTAGTGCTGCTTCATATTTCTGTGGAAATCGTGATACACTTTTTCAGGATTCTTTGATGAATAGAAAGTTCAAAAGACCCACATTTAAAAAATATATATATAAATGTCTTTACTATCACCATTAATCAATTGAATGCATCCTTGCTGAATAAAAGTATTCATTGCTTTAAAAAATATAATCACACTGACCCCAAACATATGAATATTAATCAGAGGTGTCAATTAACGAAGTACAAATACTTCGTTACATTACTTAAGTAGAAATTTGGGGTATCTATACTTTACTTGAGTAATTATTTTTCAGCCGACTTTTTACTTCTACTCCTTACATTTTCACGCAATTATCTGTACTTTCTACTCCTTACATTTTATAAATAGCCTCGTTACTCCTATTTCATTTCGGGTTGTCATCGTTCAAAAAATGGCCAATTACACAAACGTTTAATAGATCTGAGTCCCACCTCCTGAACATCGCTAAACTGATTGGCTTTGTGTTTTCTTTCTAACTTGTGAGAGGCTGTTACATCTGGTTGTGTGAAGCGGCAAAACTCATCCGAAGGAATTAAGAAACCTAGATGCGGTAAGTGACAGAGAAATCAACAGTTTTCTGTTCAAGAATACGGGGGAAATCGCGTCAAATATTGATTTGGGGACAGCCGTTTTTACAATATAGTACTGTAAGACAATCGCGGGATAAGTGACAAACATAATTGAGAGTGTGTGTGAGAGTGCGTGTGTGTGGGAGAGGGAGAGAGAGAGAGAATCTGTGTGTGTGAGAGATAGAGAGAGAGAAAGAGAGAGTGTGTGTGAGAGAGAGAGAGAGAGAGAGAGAGTGTGTGTGTGTGTGAGCGTGTGTGTGTGTGAGAGAGCGAGAGAGAGAGCGAGAGAGAGAGCGAGAGAGAGAGAGAGAGTGTGTGTGTGTGTGTGTGCGTGTGTGAGCGTGTGTGTGTGTGAGAGAGAGAGAGAGAGAGAGAGAGAGAGAGAGAGAGAGAGAGAGAGAGAGAGAGAGAGAGAGAGAGAGAGAGAGAGAGAGAGAGAGTGTGTGTGTGTGTCTGTGTAACCCTACATTATAGGATCAAAATATCCCCATAAAGATAGCAATATCCGAAATCCTTGTCGGGATTTTTTATTTTAGTTTATTTGAAAACGGCTTATAAATCAGACTAAGTGATGTTTTTTGAAAATGCAGAAAGTTATCTGTGACAGGGTTAGTGTAGGGGGGTAGAATACACAGTTTGTACAGTATAAAAATCATTATGTCAATGGAAAGTCCCTATAAAACATGAAAAAAATAACATAGGCTTGGTCTGTTGAAATGAGAGGCCTGTTTGATCAAGTTGAACCCTTGTCTTCCCAGTCTCATCAGCTGGACTGAAAGAAGTTTCAGTGCACTTAGGACGCTGAAAACATGTCTCAGAGCAATGGTCACAAGTGACACTTGACAGTATTGCTGTGTGTCGTGTCCAACAGGACAAACAGTTAATTTCTGTTAAAGGGATAAGTTCACTTATTTAAAAATGAAAATTCTATCATCATTTACTCACTCTCAAGTTGTTTCAAACCAGTTTCTTTCTTCTGCTGAACACAAAAGAAGATATTTTGAAGAATGTCGATAACCAAACAGTTGATGATAGCCATTGACTTCCATAGTATTTTTTTTTCCTACAATGGAAGTCAATGGCTACAATCCACTGTTTGGTTATCGACATTCTTCAAAATATCTTCTTTTGTGTTCAGCAGAAGAAAGAAACTGGTTTGAAACAACTTGAGAGTGAGTAGCCTAAATGATTTTCGTTTTTGGGTGAACTATATCCTTTTAATGAAAGATGCAGACGTGTTTGGCTTCTTTAAAAAGCAAGGAACAAGATAGTATTGCACTATTGCATTGCACTATGAACGGAGTAAAGTTAAATCTCTGTTAAACTGCCTCCTTGTCTTTATTAGTTACCTGTAACATTACAGAATTAATGAATTAACGTATTTGTTAAGGTCAATATAGACTAAAAACCTTAATACATTATCCTATTAATTTCCTGATTCCTCCACTTATGTGGATGGCCCCAGTCCCCACCAATCTCAAAATGAAACCTACGCCCTTAAAGAGAAGTATAAACATATACCATTTCGATGATAACATGCCTCTGAAGTTTGACTTTTTGCACCATTACAATACTTATAGGCAACTAGTCATATCTTCCTCTCCATGAAACACGTTAATGCTCAGTAGTACACACATATGGTTCTTTAATGTACTTGCATTTTACTAAAATGGAAATTGGACTGAAATTCATTTTCTATGGGCATATATGCGGCTGAAACAGGTAGTGCATCCCAAATTTTTCAACATTAACATTTTAATATAATGTTATAGTCATGGCCTTTAGAAACATGTTGTTTTGAGGAGGTGGTAGTGCCCCTGTGGAGCGGACTAAGCTTTTGTCCTTGATGGCATTTTTTTTCTTTGCATTACTTTTACTTTTATACTTTAAGTAGTTTTGAAACCAGTTACTTTTACACTTTTACTTGAGTAAAAAGCTTGAGTTGATACTTCAACTTCTACAGAAGTCTTTTAAACCCTAGAAACTATACTTCTACTTGAGTAACGAATGTGAATACTTTTGACACCTCTGATATTAATGTATTTAAAATTGTATATGAATGTATTAATTTAACATAAATCTAATCCTTATTAAATCAATATGACAATATGACAAGTAGACCACATATGTGAAGTCAGGGAATCCCCACTAGCCTCGTGTGCACACATATCAACTCCACATATCAACCACAAGGCAGAAGCAAACTGAAGCGTCTGAGTGCAAGTGGTTTGTTTAGTGGTCAGTGGTGTTACACAACATTCTGGCATGGAGATAAACTTGGCTCTACTGCTCTTTTTGCACCTATGAGGCGAGTGGGCACAGTTTTCAACACCCGGTCTTAATATCTGTGGGTTGTGTCATCTACTGTGCAGTGGCTTCAAAAACACACACTCACACGTTTGCTGGTGAATATGATATCATCCTCTTGGCTCAGTTAGCATTACAGATAAACCTATATCTGGAGTGGATGCTGGCGTTCTTGTGCAGTAAATTGTTGTTATAGAGCTTATGCCTGTTATTTTTTGTCAAAATAATTCCCACCATTATGTGAAGATACAACCATAAGTGCAACTATAAGCCATTTTGGAGGGTGATTTCTCAAAAAAAAAAAGGAAAACATTGTTTTGAGTGGCCCAACATTGACTAAAACAATGGCCTAAGTGTAAAGTGGAATTAAATTAGATGAATCTCATTAACACAGTCATGTCTATACGTCACACAGAAATCAATAATGTGCATAAAGATATGTTTCCAAGGCAATTATGTAAATTCTCAGTAGTCTACTGTAAATTGAGAAAATATTCTGATTACTAAAATGAGAAAGAAATTATTATTATATTAAATTAATAAAGTGCATCTGTAAGTATACAGAAGAGAGGTATTTGGTTTTTTTTAATGCCGTTTTTTTTTCACATTAAAGCAATGACATTTTTTATTTTGTGGTGAAAATTATATTTCAACCAGTAGCTTAAGTAGGAAGCTGTGTTAGTTTAGTATCATTGAAACACTATTATAGTTTCTGTTAATGTTTTGAAAATCGATTGAATTTTTAGACTTTCTTATTTAAATTTTAGTTAAAAGTTTGCATTAGTATAGCATTATAGCATTATACCATGAATATTATTATTTCATATTGTTCTATAAAATAATGCTGTATGGTATAATCATAAATAAATTATATAATAATAATAGTTGTGTGACTACATCATTCTTTATGTGCTCGATTACATGACACTTGACAGATTTGATAGGATCAGTCGAACAAACAGAAGAAAAGCTTGAAAATCTCTGGAGTAAATTACTACTGTTCACTGTAGACCAGTGGTTCTCAAACCTGTCCTGGCGTACCCCCAACACTGCACGTTTTCTTTGTCTCCCTAATCAAACACACCTGATTCAACTCATTAGCTCATAATCACATGGATTAATGAGCTGATGAGTTGAATCAGGTGTGTTTGATTAGGGAGACAAAGAAAACGTGCAGTGTTGGGGGTACGCCAGGACAGGTTTGAGAACCACTGCTGTAGACCTTCCAAAAAATTTGCCGAGTCCCTCATATTTTGGATTCAAAACTTAATTTCCCCAAAATTGGACATATTTGCAGTAAAATGGGTGTAAAGTCATCAGGGGTGAAAAAGGTGACAAAATTCTACCATGAGGTTATAGAAGAAAAAAAATGAATATAGTAGTATTTTGTAGGGAAGTGGGTTTTGATGGCCCACTTCCTGGACGTTGTATGGTCCAAGATAAAAATGATGGCCCAACTCGCAAATGCACTATGGTGCAAAATGATGGTTTATTTATATAGAGGTGAAACTTATTTACTATCGAGTCCCAAACTATACAAAAATAATCAACTCTTCCACTGGCAAAAAATATATTAACTAAACAAAAAAAACAAAAAAATTAAAATAAAAAAAAAAATGTAAACACGTATCCACAATACACGGTTTCACACAGCAAAACATTAATTGATTTGTTCGTGGCATCACAACTGCACACTCACGCATCAGCCCTACCAAGAGACCCTGAATGAATATTCAGCCACTCTGTTGGCTCCTCCCCTATTGGAGCCAACCATTTACCAAAAACCAGGGGGAATATGAAATTTCACAGTGCTTAAGTACTACATAAGCCCGCACTAATAAACATTAAACATAAATATTTACCCATAAAATACAGACCAACATCACGTAATATTCTTTCAAGACAAATTAACTATAGACACACAAATATTTCCCACATCACGACACATAGTATCCTCCTTTACGGGTGACGCCATTATTGCGGAGACGTGACTGCGCTATAAATAGCCCTCGCTACCAACCAGTGATGCGCGGTTTGATCCAAAATGAGCGGTTGCCTGCGGTCACCCGCGGTTACCCGCAGTTACAAGTCATCCAAAAATAGTTTTAATGATATTCGGGTCGCGGTCGGTCGGGTCGTTTGAAATAAAGATGCCAATTAAACCTTTGTATATAGTACTAGACACAATTTTCTATGTAATACAAAGGCCTACACTTTATTGGCTGAATAACTGGCACGAAGATAACGCACGAGCTCAGTCTCGGTTCTGTACTGGTGGGATCCGAGAACTGTACCTGTGCATTCGGAAGCACGCGGATGCGAAGTATCAGCTGCTCGTGCTCATCACTTCTCTCAGCAGTGGCACCAACATGTCTCAGTTTAGTGATCTGTTGGAGTTAATGGACTAAAATATACTCCGGGATATTGGTTTATTTCGATTGAGAGGGACTGTCAGGCATGTCTGAAAGTGAGTAACTTTAGTAACTTGTGGATTAAGCACTGACGCAAGACACGAACTGTTTCGAACGATTCAGTCCGGTTCGACCGGTTCACTAAAAAGAACCGGTTCAAAAGAACGATTCGTTCATGAACCGGCCATCACTACAGTCTGCAGGAGAGATGGAGGCGGCAAGAGAAAAGGTGAAGACTGAGGAGTGGAAGCTCCGCAAATAGCTACACACATAGAAAGAGCAAATGTGGGAGACATTTGCCGAAATAATGAAAGATGATGACCAAAGTGCTGGCTTTGTCATGTGTACTTCTTGCGATGCTATTTACACATTTGTGTTAGACGTCTATGGCCCAATAACGCTACGATGAGCATTTACTACTTTTAAAAAACGCGGATCAGGAAGCGGGTCGAGTACAATATTTTTTTTTTTTTTTTTTTGCGGTCCGAGTTGCGGGCGGGTTAGTTGAAAACGTCGGTCGGGTGCGGGTTGTTTATACATTGACCCGCGCATCACTGCTACCAACATTCACGTTTAATCTGTCTGTTTCACACCCAGAATCAACTCATCATGAACAGGTAAATATATTTGAACATATATGTATGCGTGTGTATGTGATGTGAGTTTATTGTATCAGGATGGGTACTTTGAGTTCGAATGAACAAGTGCTATGTGTTTCGTGTGCACCCGGACCATAGCGGTAACAGAGGAGCGGCAAATTTGAATGTGTGTGTATGTGTGTGTGTGTATGTCAGAGCCAGCGCCAAACTGCCGTCAGATTAGGTCTCGTTCTTTACACTACCTTCTCCCTCTCCAAGCTGCGTACTGCTCGGGTACCGAGACAGGTAGTCAGATATCACATTCTTCCTCCCAGGGATGTGACGGACATTGTAGCGAAAAGGTTGGAGAGCTAAGTACCATCGAGTAACTCTGGCATTGTTGTCCTTCATAGCATTGATCCAGCTTAGGGCCCGATGGTCCGTCTCCAAGTCAAACTCTCTCCCAAGCAGGTAATACCGGAGGCTATCGAGGGACCATTTAATGGCAAGACACTACTTTTCAATTGTAGAGTATCTTGCCTCTCTAGGCAGCAGCTTACGACTGAGGAACACCACTGGCTTCTCCTCCCCAGCAATCCCTTGGGCTAGGACCGCTCCTATTCCTGTTGCAGAAGCATCAACCTGGACCACAAACCGCTGAGAGAAGTCAGGTATCTGGAGGACTGAACTGGAACAGATCCTTTCCTTGAGGGATCTAAAAGCCAACTCACAGTCCTCCGTCCATGGTAAGGGGCTCCGTACTGCCTTAGCCAGCAAATTGGTCAATGGGGTAGCAATAGAGGCGAATTCTGGGATAAATCGCCTGCACCATCCCACCAGACCCAAGAAGGATCTAACTTCTTTCTTTGTTCTTGGTGGTGGGCTGCGATGAATTGCCTCTACCTTGCTGACTTGTGGTTTCAATTGTCCATTACCTAACAGGTATCCTAAATAACAGCCTTCTCGTTGTGCCCATCTGCATTTTCCCACGTTCAGAGTCAAACCTGCTCTCTATATTCTTTCCAGAGTTTGCTTGAGGTGTTGGATGTGATCGTTCCAGGTGTTACTGAAGATGACAACATCATCCAAGTATGCAGCTGAACATTCCTCCGCACCTTGCAGGACTCGATCCATCATCCTCTGGAACGTTGCTGGGGCTCCATGCAATCCGAAGGGCAAGACAGTGAAATGGAATAATCCAAGGGGAGTCTTAAATGCAGTATTAGGCCAAGATGCTGGGTCAAGAGGCACTTGCCAGTAACCTTTACAAAGATCAAGAGTGGTGATGAACTGGGCTCGGCCGATCCTTTCCAACAATTCATCCACTCGGGGCATCGGGTATGCATCAAACTTGGATTGGCTGTTCAGTTTACGAAAGTCAATGCAAACGCGAACTGTATGGTCCTTCTTGGGAACGATGACTATTGAGCTACTCTATTCACTTGCAGAGGGTTCGATGACGCCCAGTTGTATCATTGTCTCAATATCACTTTTTAAAGGAGTTAGAAGGCACTCAGGGATGCGATACGGCCGTTGTCTCGAAGGCATAGGGTCATTTAAGTGGATGGTGTGTTGGGCTACATCCGTCCGTCCAGGCCTTTGACAAAGCAGATCTGGAAACTGATATAGAAGATGTTGCAGGTCAGACCTTTCAGGATCTTGTAGATGGGTAAAATCGAGTGGTGAGGTCTGCCTCTGAACTTGAGCTTCACCGTCCTCATCCTCCACCTTCCTGACCATCAACACAGTTTTAGCCTCCACACTGGCCTGCTCCTTCCACTCTTTTAACAAGTTAACATGGTACGTCTGTCTTTCCTTTATCTGGGTGGTGCACTTCATACGTTAGCGGACCCATTTTCCGTCTGATGGTGTAGGGTCCCTGCCAATTCGCCAGTAGTTTGTTGAAGAAGGTAGCAACAGTAGTACTTTTTTTCCTGACTGATATTGGTGAAGCCTGGCCTTCTGATCGCACCACCTTTTCTGGTTTTGTTGCGCCCGTTTCAGGTTAACCTTGGCTTTGTCCCTGTAACGCTCCAGTTGTTCTCTCATCTCCAGAACATCGCTCAGGATACCCTTTTCCAGGGGTTTTGAGGCAGGTACCTCCCAGCTTTTCCTCAGCAAATCAAGAGGTCCCTGCACCTTCCATCCATACAGCAACTCAAATGGAGAGAATCCTGTCGAAGCTTGTGGTACTTCCCTGTAAGCGAAGAGCAGAAAGGGTAACCATCTATCCCAATCTCTCCCCGTATCCGCAACAAACTTCCTTAGCATCCCTTTCAGTGTTCTGTTGAAGCGCTCCACAAGGCCATCTGTCTGTGGATGGTATGGACTAGTCTTGATCCAAGAAATGCCCAACTGGCGACGAATCTGTGCCATTAGACGTGAAGTAAAGTTAGTCCCCTGGTCATTAGGAATTTCGTCAGGAATACCTACACGGGAGAACAACTGGACAAGGGCATGGATAATCTTTGGTGTTGTGATGGTTCGCAGAGGGAATGCTTCTGGGTACCTGGTAGCATAGTCACTAATGACAAGGATGTACTGGTATCCTGCACTGCTCCTCTCTAGTGGGCCCACAATGTCCATGGTAATCCGTCGGAAGGGTTCGCTGATGACTGGTAGTGGCTGTAATGGAGCCCTGTCCTGTTGGTGAACTGCACTGGTCTTCTGACAGACTGGACAAGTAGTACAGTGTGCATGTATGTCAGTGTACATAGTGGGCCAATAAAAGCGTGCACTTATACGTGTGTATGTCTTGTGGTGATCTAAATGCCCGGCCCATGGAACAGCGTGTGCTATGTGCATAAGATTGTGACAGCATGTAGGCAACACCAAACGTTTCACATCATCTGTTTGCACATACAAAATCCCATTGTCAATGACATACTGTTCTTTATACACATTAGACACACATTTCCCTTCTGTTTTATCAAACAATGGATGCAAAGACAGATCTTTTCTTTGCAAATCCCCAATGTTCTCTGGAATCTGCCAATTGCTCACTTCCAAACCCTCAGTATTAACTTCTGGGTCTGGACTACCCAAATATTTGGATGCACGCCGCTGTTGGCGTGACTTTCTGGGGCCCTTAGTCCCACCCTGAATCAGACTATCGTGCAAGTCTGGTAAAGGCTGCAACCCAGCCTTAGCTTTGGCCCGTATTACAACAGGACATGAGCCGTGCTTCTGCCTTATCACCATCAGAGTTCATTGTACCTTGCAGTAAATCAGGCAATATAGGCAAATCTTTCCCTAGAATCATGTCAGTAGGTAACGATTCAACAACTGCAACCTTGAGTAAATACGTTTGTTCGTAAACACATACATTCACCACAGTACTTGGGTAACTTTTCACATCCCCATGTACACATTGGATGTCAATGGTGTCATCAAAACATGTTTGCAGCATGACATGATTTCAAAAAAGAAATGGCACTTCCAGTGTCCAACAACGCTCTCACAGATTGTCCATCAACAGTCACAGTCATTATGTTCTGAGGGTCACACATATTTATATCCTCAATGTCCTCCTCTCTAGGAACATAGCAGTAACCCGTGAGTTTAGCTTTACGGATGGGGGACACAGTGGCTTTGTGCCCTGGCTGTTGACAGTAATAACCAATAAGTTCCTTGTCTGTGCCTGTTTTTGATTCAATTGTATCCATATGCGGTCTTTGTGAAGTGGTTTTAGCATTACCTCGTGGTGGTTGAGACCGTTGACTTCCCCGATGAGCATTTCCATTAGTTGTTCCGATTCCGATACTAGTATCGGAAATGCCGCCGATACCAATAAAAATGCTGGCATCGGTATCGGCGAGTACTTCTACCCATGCACCGATCCGATACCATTTTCTTAAACAATATCTAGCTATGCACGCAAGCTTTGCATAACGCTGCAAATCGGAGATCAATTCTTCTTCGCTGCTCTAAACAGTGGTTGCTTGTGGCGACACAGGAAGTTGTGCTGTTGCCACAAGCAACCACTGTTTAGAGCAGCGAAGAAGAAAACGCGTGCGCGCTATCAGTATGTCCGCTGTTTAGCAGTATTTCAGACTGGACCAACCTTACTGTCTATGGGACCAACCAGACAGTAAAACGGCGACATGTCTCGTATGCCATACTGAAATTTCAGGGGTGGAACAAGATTAGCAACTTTAACACGAGTAACTTAAAGCATTTGAAGACGCGTTACCCCGCAGAACACGATTACACAAAGGCAAGGGCAGAGAAGAATGAGCCGCACCAGAATCAACAATCTCTAAAAGCTTCATTCAAACAAAGAGAAATGTTTTCAAAAGACAGCCAACGAGCGATAAATACAACCGACAACATGTATTGAGTTTATTTTTCTGGATGACCAGCTGCGGTCAAAACTGAAATGCCGTTTATTTAACAAAATTGTTTATGGACTTTAAATTATAAAGAGATTATTTTCTTATATTATTCATATATCATTTTTTAGATTTCTAGATTTATTTGTTGCACTTTTTATGCAGTTATATTGTAAAACTAAAATACCCTTTTCAGTTTACAGTATTAGATGTGTGGTTGCATTTTAAGTTCTTTTTCACTTAAGAAAGATAAATAATATATTGCTGTGAAATGTATGTCAGATAATAAAAATACTCTAGATCACTGTATGTATTTGTTCATGTTTAATTAAGGGATAAGTCTGAAACACACCATAAAATAATTATATCAATTCATACAGTGCTAGTATGAATTGCAGCTGTATAGATACTGTACACATCCAAGTATCGGATCAGTACTCGGTATCGGCCGATACCCTGAGTCCAGGTATCGGAATCGGTATCGGGAAGGGAAAAAGGGTATCGGAACATCTCTAATTTCCATATTGCTGCGCCAACCATGCTGCTGCCAGTCCGCTGGTAGGCTTGTGCTCCTTAACCCACATGCGGCTGTCATATGGCAACACTCGCAACAGTTGTTCGAGGATAATAAATTCTCCAATCCCCTCCTTCATGGACTGCTCTGGTCGAACCCACCGACGATACAGGTTCCGTAGCCGGTGATAGTCTCAGTTGGGGATTCTCCCGCCGGTACTGCCGAAGTCTGGAAGCGCTGCCGACAAGTCTCCGGTGAGATACTGAATTTTTCAAGGAGAGCCTCCCGCAGCTCATCATACACCTCGGCTTGCTCCTCATCCATAGCCAGATAGGCCTCCAATGCTCTGCCTGTTAGCAACGGCACCAGCCTATAGCTCCACTCCTACTCAGGCCATCTCCACGTCCATGCCAGACGCTCAAAGCGACGTAGAAAGTTTTCCATATCCTCGCCAGCTTGGAAGACTGGCATTTGCGGCTCAGATCTTAGTGGTGGTTGCCTAGACCGGCCTGGCGTCGGAAGCTCCATTCGTGGACTCGCAGCACTGCTTGATGTAGCCGCTGCCTGAACCGTCTGCTGCATGGATTCACATTTTCCTCGGAGTTCAGACAGATATCTCTCCTCCCTCTGTTGTTGAGCACCAAGGAACTCCCGCATTAACGCCACCATTTCCCCAGTTTGCATTGTCCCCCTCGTTGTGACAGTGCTGGGCTGAGGTGAACTGGCTCTTGGATATTCCTCTGTCTCCTCATCCTCCGATTCACCCATTAAATCCAGCTACAAGTCCATTGCGCTCTGCCTCACTTGTGAACGTGGTTTCCGCCCTCTCTGTGTCTTTTTACGAGTGGCCATCCTACTTCTGACACCAAAATGTAGGGAAGTGGGTTTTGATGGCCCACTTCCTGGACGTTGTATGGTCCAAGATAAAAATGATGGCCTAACTCGCAAATGCACTATGGTGCAAAATGATGGTTTATTTATATAGAGGTGAAACTTATTTACAATCGAGTCCCAAACTGTACAAAAATAATCAACTCTTCCACCGGCAAAAATATTTTAACTAAACAAAATAAATAAAAAAAAAACTGTAAACACGTATCCACAATACACGGTTTCACACAGCAAAAAAATTAATTGATTTGTTCATGGCACCACAACTGCACACTCACGTATCAGCCCTACCAAGAGACCCTGAATGAATATTCAGCCACTCTTTTATACTGTTGGCTCCTCCCCTATTGGAGCCAACCATTTACCAAAAACCAGGGGGAATATAAAATTCCACAGTGCTTAAGTACTACATAAACCCACACTAATAAACATTAAACATAAATATATACCCATAAAATACAGACCAACATCACGTAATATTCTTTCAAGACATAAATTATGGACACAAAAATATTTCCCACATCACATGACACATAGTATCCTCCTTTCCGGGTGATGCCATTATTGCGGAGACGTGACAGTGCGCTATAAATAGCCCTAGATACCAACAATCACGTTTAATCTGTCTCTTTCACACCCAGAATCAACTCATTATGAACAGGTAAATCTATTTGAAAGTATTATGTATGCGTGCGTATGTGATGTGAGTTTATTGTATCAGGACGATGGGTACTTTGAGTTTGAATGAACAAGTGCTATGTGTGCACCGGACCATAGCGGTAACAGAGGAGCGGCAAATTTGAATGTGTGTGTGTGTGTGTGTGTGTGTGCATGTCAGAGCCAGCGCCAAACTGACGTCAGATTAGGTCTCCTTTACACATTTATTTTTTTTAAACAGGGTTTTAAAAAAACAAACAAAACAAGCAAATTATAGTCAAACCAAAAATTCACCATAAAATAATTATATCAATTCATACAGTGCTAGTATGAATTGCAGCTGTATAGATACTGTACACATCCAAGTATCGGATCAGTATCGGATCAGATTCAGACAACAGATATAATTTGATATTTTTTTTACTAGTGGGTCCATAACACTATAGTTAATTTATGAAAGTGAAGAAAGCAAGGTGTCTGAATAATTTTTGGTTTGACTGCATATGTTCATGTAAATGGCACAGAAAGGATAGGTGTGCAGTGTGAAGTGTGTGTGTGTGTGTGTGTGTATGTGTGTGTGTGTGTGCACGCGCACCTGGTGTGTCCTGCTGTAGGCGTACAGGTGGGCCAGACGGTACAGACTCTTGTAATGCTGTGGGAAGCGACTCAGACACAGGAACAGAGACCTCACACACACGTCCACGAGTGTTTTCCTCTGCTCTCCCCGTCCCGCAGGCAGACTCTTGGGCAGCTCGATGACCTCGAGGGGGGGCGGCAGCTCGGGCCTGCGCTTGCCCTCGCCGGAGGAGCCCGTCTGGCAGTGTGAGGTGTGTGGTTTGAGAGGTTGGGTGGTGTGCAGGGTCAGACCAGAAGCTTGGGTCGGGGTGTCTGTGGTGGGGGTCTTTGGGACCGAGGCCTCGGGGGAGGTGATGGATAAGGTGGTGTCTGAAGACTCTTGTGTGACAGAAGACTCTTGAGACAGTGTGGCAGAGCTGATGTCCATGTTCTTGTCCTCCAAGGTGCCTGTGGGGTTTTTAAGAGGGCAGAGGTGACCACCAGCTACACATTTTGCTTGTAAAAAGCAACAGAATAGTGAAAGAGAATATATTGCGTTTTCGCTCCTAGCATATTGTCTGAAAACTTTCAAGACTTTCAAATATCAAAAGAAAATGCTAAGAAGTTATATTTAGCCAAGACTGCTTTTTTAAGGACGATTAAAGTTTTTGGAATTGTGACAATTTTCATGACAATTAAGATTATTTTAAGTAATGTATTATCATCATCATGCAGTAATTTAGTACAAACATTTATAGGCATTGTTTACAGCTGGTATTAGATGTGTTCTGGTGGATCGGATCACCAGTAGACGAGGGAAACACATTCCTGTTTACTGCTGGTGTTTTAATCGTCTCTTCTGTCCACTTTCAAACACTTCTGTCCTGATTTCTTTGAGACGAGGGTCTATGAGTGGTTAAATGTATGGGCTTTTTCAGATCTTTCGATCTTTCAGATCTTTCAGCTTCAGTTTCTGCTCTGACAGACGCGAGATCAGCCGAACGCTGTGAGTGTGTGTTAGAAATCAGGAATGGTGAGAGAATATTGTGATTGGTACATTTTTCATCTTCAAACCGAACATGAGTCTTCAGTCGACAGTTTAAATCCCGTCTGGCTATCGCTCTTCCAATAATGTTCCCGCATTAGATCAGCAGCCGGAGAGAAGACGGTGTTTACTGGCTGTTTGAACACATTCGATCACATGAGCGCTTACAGTACGAAAGCAATCCGGTCCAATGTGTTTTCAACTTTATCTGGAAGGGGTTGAAAGTGGACAAACTCAAAGCGTTTTTAACCCGTTTACACCTGTGTTCAGAGTCGTCCACTTGTGATCCGATCCACCAAAACATCTTAATATCAGCTGTAAACAGGGCCAAACACTTCTGTTCAAAAGTAATATAACAATTTTAAATAATAGTTTTTATCGTAATATATTGTAAAATGTAATTGATTCCTGTGATCAAAGCTGAATTTTGAGCATCGTTACTCCAGTCTTTAGAGTCACATGATCCTTCATTGAATGCTGATTTGCAGCTCATGAAACATTTCTTATCATAAATGTTAAAAAGTTTTTTCTGCTTTATATATATATTTTTTCAGTATTCTTTCATGAATATAAAAGTTTAAAAGAACAGAATTTGTTTGATATAGAAATCTTTTGTAACATTATAAATGTCTTACTGTTACTTTTGATCAATTTAATGTGAATTTCCTGAAGAAACGTATTTAAAGTATTATCAGGACAAAAGATAAAACCATTTTTAAATAATATATTTTAATAATATGTAATATAACATCGCAACCATGATAATTAGATGTTTTTTTTAAATCACTTCCACATCATTACTAACCATGCATGCATTTCTGCATTTGCTCCCACATATAGTTGGTTGGACATCACTTAAAATTCGTAGATAACAGCACTGGTATATCTTTATTTATAAAGCTATACTTGGCAAACTTCCACTGTACCTTTGTAACCTTCTCTCTGTTTGCTCTGGTACCTATCAGCTACGCTCCTCAAAGTGGTTGCTTTTTTACGTGCCACGAGTTACAACCGAACGGGGAAGAAATGCTTTCTCTTATTTAGCACCTTAGGGATGGAATAATCTACAAAAAAGAGTTAAAATTAGAAACCCTTATGTCCATTAATGAATTTAAAACTACTATAAAGAGTGTTGTGATGGAGACATGTTCTTGTTTTGTCTCATTGTGTTTATTTTTTAATATGTACTTCTTTTATCATGAAAATGTAATTTGGTGTTTGTTATGTATGAATTTGTTGTGATTTGGCTGCCACCTTGGCCAGGTCTCTCTTGTAAAAGAGATTCTGAATCTCAATGGGACCTCCAGGTTAAATAAAGGTATAATACAAACTTGGCAGTGTGCACTGTATGTGTTGGGATCATTACCTATATTGTCTTCTCCTGTGGCCCGTTTCTCTTTTCCAATGGGATTTGATTCTTCCGGAAAAACACTACACTTCCCGGGATCGACCTTGTGGCTGCTGTCCTGAGAGCTGGTAGGGTCCATGAACAAATCCTGCAAGGAGCTGGAGTCCGACATGCCGGCAACACTGTCCTGACTTTGCTCTGATTTAGGGAGAAAATATACCACATAATTACACTCATTCTACAAGACCTTCCTCCATCCTTTGTAAATATTCATATAATTAAAAAGACCCTTCATTCAGAGTGTTTCCGAGTAGCCCACTTTGCACAAGCCACAAATCAACACAGTCACCAAGATGAATTGTGTAATAAACTCCTCCAATGGACACAGAGCTGGAAACATTTGCAGGGATGAGATTATTATGAATGGCAGCTATACAGTACCTGAAGAGCAGGTAGGCTTATCTTAGAACAAGGATTTGGATTACAATGTAGAGAAAGTGAAATCGTAATTCTGTGCCCCAGAACGTTTGCTCTCAATTTCTACCAATGAAAGGAATCGTAACAGAGTGCTGCAGGAATGAGTCCTAAAGCCTGGAAACGAGTTAGCAAGTCAATGGGTTTTTGGTTGAATTTCTGAAATAATGTCTGTAAACACAAGCTCAAAACATGTTCATGTTTTATTCTATGATATAAAATACATCAGTAATACCCACCCGTGGTTTTAAATGGGACTACAGAGGTTGTCGAGGAAATTAAACATCATTACGCCAAACAGGTAAACTCATCTACTCGATAATCCACTTTTACAACCTCAGTCCGTTTATACTCTCACTCTAGGTTTTTAATAAAGATTGAAAGTTGTCAGAAGCTTAATGATGGCGACGTTGAAGTCACATGACCATGGTGTAATTAGCTTTAAGCCAAACTTTTTCTTCTGGTGATTGTATTTAGGCTTCAAAAATCATAAAAGTTGTGTTCATTTGTGCAAATTATCTTGATAAAACATGTTAGAATAATACATTTTGGTCACTTTAGTTTAGGCTCCAATTCTCACTTTTGCCTGACTGTTAACTGTGACTTTTGCCTCAAACTCCTAATTACTGCTTATTAATAGTGAAAATAGCTGTTGAGTTTAGGTATTGGGTAGGATTATGGGATGTAGAATATGGTCAAGCAGACTAAGGCATTAATATGTGCTTTATAAGTACTAATAAACAGCCAATATCCTAGTAATATGCATGCTAATAAGCAACTAGTTCATAGTGAGAACTGGACCCTAAACTAAAGTGTTACCTAAATTTTTGTTAGTCACAGTGATTCTTTTCTGGAAAGTCAATGGAAAAAATCCTAAACCCTATTCAGACAGGACTAGTTTTTAAACGACGTTTGAGTTAAAAATCATATCACTAGACACCTTTGATTTCGTGTACCGATTCGGAAGGACCAACATCAGTGTTTATTACAGAAGTGGGAGTGTGTGGCCATTACAGAAGGTCATGTGCTGTGCATGCGTCATGTGTATGTCTTTTAATTTATTATTTGTTGATATTTTAATTATTTAAAAAAAGTAGTGGCTGTTTATAATAAATTTCTCTAACGACCCCCTGGAAAACTAGTCCCGTCCGATCAGGGCTCTAGTGGGTTTTTGTCGAGGGAACCAGGGTGATGCATGAACTCCCGTGTTGGCCTACAAACAAAAAAAGTAATCCCTGCAGCACAATTTTTTTTTACCACAAGATGAAAATTCTGTCATTATTTATTCAACATCATGTTGATCCAAACCCATATTACTTTTCTATTGTAGAACACAAAATGTTGTAATGATTTGCTCCAACCTGCTTTTTCATATACTGTGAATAGGAAAGGACACTGTCAAATATATGTTAGAGGAAAAAAAATATGCCCAAAAAAGTAGTCTATAGGGCTTTTCACACTGCGCTTAAAGGAACACTCCACTTTTTGTGGAAATAGTCTAATTTTTCCAACTCCCCTAGAGTTAAGGTCCTTGCACACGGAGTCCGAAATCTTCATATGTGTTTTTCCGTATTCGTGATTCGGTGGCACTGAATTTTCAAAACACCATTCAAATTGCTATGACGGATATGAAAAACTCAGAAAATCGAACCCGATCCAATTTTTTTTTATGACGGACGAAAGTTTCGGAGGCAGTGTGCAAGCGCGATTGACATAACGTGAGGTCATAACGTGCGAAAATTTCGGACTCAGAGTGCAAGGGTCTTTAAACAGTTGAGTTTTACCGTTTTTGAATACATTCACCCAATCTCCGGGTCTGGCGGTAGCACTTTTAGCATATCTAAGCATATATCATTGAATCTGATTAGACCGTTAACATCTCTCTCTAGGCGCTGATATTAGGCGCTGCATAATATCATTGCGCCTGCTGCACCCGTGGTACTGCAGCAAAGTTCCTTGATTATTACGCAGGAATGAGATTATAGTTCCTAGCCATATTGTCCTACAAAATCGTAACTTTTCATTTTCCGTCAGTCTTAGTACACGATGTAACTACAGAAGAGTGAGTCAAGTTTTAAATAGGAAAAATATCTAACATTTTTTTGAGAGAGATGCTAACGGTCTAATCAGAATCAATTATCTATGCTAAGCTATGCTAAAAGTGATACCCCCAGACCCGTAGATCGGCTGAATGGATTTGAAAACGGTAAAACGGTAAAACTGTTTAACTCTAGGGGAGATGGAAAATGAGCCTATTTCCAAAAAACAGTGGAGTTTTCCTTTAACACCGGGTTATCGTCGTACCAAACTAAGTAACATTCTAACATCGTTTCACACTGTACAAACTAAGAATGTTACTTAGTTAGATGCTTAGCAACAGACAACAAATAGCGTGCCTAATATTCACATGCTTTGGGCAGTCACGGAAACACTGTTGGTTGTATAAACAGTAGTTTCAGCGCTTGAAGGGGAAAATGTCAAATGGCAACACACAATTTTTCATTCTTACCTTTATAGTCCAATAATAATAGTCTGCAATTTATAATATTAGGATGCGAACTGTAAGAGCATTTATGTAAACACATTGCCTGCAGCGATTGTCCAATCAGTGACCCAGACATTGCAAATATGCAAATAAGGACTTTAACCCAGGGTTTAGCAATGTACAGTGTGAAACAACAGCTTATGAATAGCCAGGATTAATTGTTAACCTCGGGTAAATTATGAGCAGCGTGAAACGTGAATCACGATAACCCAGGATTCCGTTTACCTGGATTGTGTGAAGTGTGAAAAGCCCTTAAATGACATATTCCAAGTGTTCTGATGCAATTTATGTGAGGAAAAGACTTACATTTAAGTAGTAATGCACTGTTAATATTTCCCTACACATTAATTCACAAATCTCATTGCTACTTTTGCATATTCGAAAATTGTGTCTCGCATTCGGTTTCAAGACATGCGAGAACAGATGGTGTTTTGGCATCGGAAGGGATTTTGTGAGACCTATAGATTTTTAGGTTGTCATATCCGTCTGTGTATTAAAAAAAAAAAACATCTGAATGGACATTCTCCCTTATTTCTCCTTTTGTGTTCTACAGAAGACCAAACAAGTCATACTGGTTTGGAAGGACATTATGTTGAGTAAATGTTGAAAGAACTTACATTTTTGGGTGAACTATCCCTTTAACAGGTACAGTGTTTTTCTGAGGGCAAAGGTTACAGGGCATAACTACAGGGAACATGTTTCAATTCAGTGTTGAACCCTTACTAGGGCTTTGGGGTAAAACAGCCAGCCTACTCATGAGGAAGACCAAAGCGCTTAAAAATATTGTGCTTCTCAGCAAGCCCAGAAAATAAAGTTAATGTGATTCCTCTTGTGCTGCCCACAAACAAGTAGAAAAAGGCACTGAGCATGCTGGGAGTGTCAGCATTTGGCACAGAGAGTAGAAATTCATTAGCACACACACCATCACCTCCATGACACAACAAAGTGCATGGCAACACCAACGTCCCCTCCTCCAGAGAACGCCAACGCACCCGAAGGGGAAAAATGGCGCTGCGTCAGCCCAAAATTGCAGCTTCCTGCAGAGTGCATTAGCAGCTATAAGCAAGCACTGCCAGGAGGACCATTAGTTGGGCTGATACAGATTTCATCAGGAGCTCAAGAGCATGTTAAAGACGCAATGAGAGTCTAGACGTGACCTGGGTGTGTGCTGGGAAATGTTGGGCAGGAAAAATGAAAGAAATTTTTGTTTCAGAAATGATTAAGTTGATTAAGGGTGGAAATCACCAATAGAGTAAGAGTGTTGTAATATTTAAATGCACAGAAGAAAAGGTCAAGTGCTAAAAAAAAAATAAAAAAATAAAAAAAGTCAAGTGCCACTGCAGTTTGAAGCACCTGCATGATAAACTCTGATGTGACCCAGAGTAAATATTAGAACAGTGTTCGGTTCACCTTCCTCAAAAGCAGAGCGCACAACTAACTTTCTTTCCGATATAGAGTTTATAAACACTGAGAATTAAGACTTAAGAATATTTACCAATAACAGAGCTCAACATTAAGCTTAGGTAAGTTTAAAAAAAAAAACACACATTTGAAATCTCATTGTGAAACAGATTAAGCAATAACAAATGTACCTTTCAATGTACACTTATACAATATATACAAAAAGTGTTTAATTGCACATTCTCAATGAAATTTCTCAATTAAACATGTCCTATTCCAACAGGATAGCTAGGTAAGGTTAGCTAAAGAAGGCAGAATGTAAAGTATTTGCCATTCCCTCTGCAGAGGTACACTATATGGACACGTTAAGACGCACCTCTTGATTATTGAATTCAAGTGTTTCAATCAGACGCATAACCACAGGTGTATTAAATCAAGCACCTAGCCATGCAGTCTGCATTTACAAACACTTGTGAAAAAATAAGTAATTCCGAAGAGCTCAGAGATTTCAAGCATGGTATTGTGATAGGATGCCACTTTTGCAATAAGTCAGTTTGTGATATTTCATCCCTGCTAGATATTCCACGGTCAACTGTAAATGGTATTACTGGTAAGTGGAAGCGTTTAGAAAAAGCAGAGGAAGTGCTGAGGCGCATGGCGGATAAAATTCGCAAAAGATTCGCTGATTCCATAGCCTTAGAGTACCAAACATCCACTGGCATTAAAGGAGTAGTTCACTTCAGAATTAAAATTTCCTGATAATTTACTCACCCCCAGGTTATCCAAGATGTTCATGTCTTTCTGTCTTCAGTCGAAAAGAAATTGAGGTTGAGGAAAACGTTCCAGGTTTTTCTCCATATAGTGACTTCAATGGGGTCCAATGGTTTCAAGGTCCAAATGTGAGTTTCAGTTCAGCTTCAAAGCTTCAACACTATCCCTTTTTAACCACAAATGCTCTTCTTGCACGTCCATGACTTCACGCATTGCGTAATCACGTTGAAAGGTCACGCATGTTCCAGTTCAAAAGGCAAAAAACTGTCATTTTCTTCTCCAACTTTAAATCATCCGACATCATTGTTGATTTAAATTTTTTTGTAAGTGGTGTTTGACAGTCTTTGCACATTCGCTTTGTAAACACTCGGTCGGTACTTCCTCGTCTGTCACGCGTGACCTTTCAACGTGATTACATAACGCGTGGTGCATCACAGCTAGTGCAAGACGATCATTCTATATATTATATATTTTTTTAGAAAACGGCCAGTGGTTTGGCGAGATAAGAACCTTATTCCTCAGCTGGGATCGTGTAGAGCCTTTGAAGCTGCATTAAAACTGCTATTTATTTGTTATATATTCACTATGGAGAAAAATCCTGACATGTTTTCCTCAGAAACCTTAATTTCTGTTCGACTGAAGAAAGAAAGACATGAGGGGTGAGTAAATGATCAGGAAATTGTAATTCTGAAGTGAACTACTCCTTTAATATCAGCACTAAAACTGTGCGGCGGGAGCATCATGGAGTGGGTTTCCATGGCCGAGCGGCTGCATGCAAGCCTCACATCACCAAGTGCAATGCCATGCGTCGGATGGAGTGGTGTAAAGCACACCGTCACTGGACTCTGGAGCAGTGGAAACCTGTTCTGTGGAGTGACGAATCACACTTTCTGATTTTTCTGAGTTTAACAGATGCTAATTTTCTAATGATGCAGTGTGTTGGTTTGCTTAAAGGCTCAAAAATCTGTATTGAACAATCTTCTGAAATGCATGAAAGTGCATGGTCACTGTTGAGCTCTATGGTGTTCAGGGTGCTTGACAATAGCTGTTGCTAATACTTTGGGGAACTTAAGCTCTGCTTTTGAAGAAAGATAGGTGAGCCGGCAGTTTTGTACAATTGGCTGTGCGAGGAAAGGCGTCTGTACCATACGCAGATCCTGGCCGCAAAGCAGATAGACACACGCAGTAGTCATGGTCATGTGAGAAGTCAGCTGTGGAGGAAAGTCAGTTTAGAACATTTTGCATAACCTGGACTCAGAAAAGCCATACAGTTGTGTATATTTTTGGGTACCATTGTTGTGTGAAAGCAGATCTTTCATTTTCTGTTCTGCTGAGAAATGGGTAGCTTTTTAGAGGTCATTCAAGTGAATCTCACAAAAAAACTTAGCAATATCATATATTTAACCACCTTTTGGGGAACATTTAGCTTAATTGTGTTGCAAATGATGCCTCAAAGCAAAAAACAGGCTTAATTTTCTTTATTAAAAAAAAAAAAAGGGTTATCCTTTGATTGAGGTGAAATGTGACCTGCGTGTGTTTTTGTGACATTCACTTCACTTCATCAAAGGGATAGTTCACCCCAAAATGAAAAGTCATCATTTACTCACCCTCATGTTGTTCCAAACCTGTATGAGTTTCTTTCTTCTGTTGAACACAAACAGATGATGTTTTGAAGAATGTTGGAAACCAAAAAGTTGAAGAAAGTTCATAGTATCTTCTCTGTCTCTGACAACGCCTATCAGTTCATGCTGACTGGTTAGATCTGATTTATGAGATCTGAATTAAATACAAGTTGAAATTCACATTTAGTTTTTTTATAAACTAATCTGGTTAAAAGAACTGAATCCAATTTAGTATATAGTATAACCAATAGATGGCAACATATGCCTATTTTTAAACAGGATTGAGCAAACTCTTATTGCTGAAATCAATGTTCAGACTGATTACAAAATTGTTCTGACAATCCTTTCATCAGGTATAGCATTTGGATATATATTTAGACATGATGAAAAACAAATTTTTACTCAATTTGCTTCAAACTTCAACAGTATAATGTCAGACCAGAGCAGATGTAGTAGACCTGTGAAATGATTCTTGAATTCTTAAAGGTGCAATGTGTAATATTTCTGAGAATCTATTGACAGAAATGCAATATAAGATCCATAACTATGTGTTCAATGGTGTATAAAGACCTTACTCAATGAACCGTTTTGTATTTATTACCTTAGAATGAGACATTTATATCTACATAACCGCGGGCACCCCCTTCTATTAAGGGCGACATATTGTGACGTCATGTTTCTACCGTGGCCGACAGTGAACAAACAGCGCTACAGAGCGCGTTTCATCACTATCTTGAAAGAGAAGCCGCAGAAAGCAAGAAGCTAGCCATAGACACCGTGAGTAGTGACTTTTCCCTTGTCAGTGGTGTAAAATATGTAGTTGGATTGCTTCATGTAACTTTCTACCTCTCCCTCGCTGTGTTATGGCTTTGAAAATCAGCTAATTAGTACTATTGACCGCAAAACAGTAACGTTAGGAGTCACCAACCCGTCGATCACGGTCGACAAGTCGATCTTGGAAACATTTTAAGCCGATCGCGAAGAGTTTTCAAAACCAGAGAAAAAAAACAATATTTTTATTCACTATTATTTATTAATTTAAAATGCACCATGTGTGAGCCTATTGTGTGTAGTAAATAGTCATTTTTGCACCTTTGAGCTCATGCGGACGCGTCGATTATAAACAAGGCTTTACGCTTTAACCAGCTCAGCCACAGCATAACAGCTCATATTAGCCAGCTAAACTTTTACTTACCTGTTAGAAAAAAATAAGTAGTTGGATAGTTTCATGTGGTTCTTCTCCCTCGCTGTATTATGGGTTTGCTATGTTGGGAGAAATGTGCTGGTTACGTTCGGGAGACAATCAGCTGATTACTATTATTATATTATATATATTAAGACCCTTGATCCTCACCTGACTATGGCTTTGTAAACTTTATCCAGAAACTTTGTACAGAAACAGTGACAATGTTACACACTCTTGCAGCTTACTCTGGCTATTCTCTGCTGTCTCAGACAACGATATGTTTGTCCCATTTTAGCCACCGTAGCTTCTTCGAAAGGGAGGGGTGAGCAGTGGACTGAGCCATTAGTGCAACTCGCAAACGAACCGCTAGATGCCGCTAAAATCTACACACTGCACCTTTAAGTACTGTTGCTGGCGACATGTCAAACTTTAATAATATTCTTGGGTGTTTTTGAGGCTGTATGGTAGTCAATGGGGTCCATAAACTATCTGGTTACCAACATACTTCGAAACATCATCTTTTGTGTTCAACAGAAGAAACTCATTCAGGTTTGGAACAACATGAGGGTGAGTAAATGATGACAATTTTCATTTTTGTGTGAACTATCCCTTTAAGGTCCCGATATACTTCAAGCGAAATCGAAGAATGAACTGGTGTGAAAAAAACTCGCCAAATCAAACTATTAATCTGTGGCACTTATGTAATAGGTTTTCTAATTAAAAGCACTAACACTGTTTTTCATGTATATAATGCTGTAATATACTATACTATTGTATAAAGTACTATATAAATAAATGTGACGTGATGTTACTTTACTGGAGTGGTGAATTTCAGAGCTCATGCAAACATTCACATCGCTACGATCAGATGCTTAACTGTTCCTCTAAACACCGCTGAAATGAAAAAGAACTTCGCTGTGAGTTTATCGGGGCCTTTAGTATCAACAAACATACAGAAGGACAGTGAATTGATCAAGTCTTGAACTGTTGCATCCGCTTTGATCAATGATAAAAACTCATCCACACACACCAACATTACCAGAAAAAGCAGTTGAAACCTCCCACTGTCTTTACCAAACCACATTATTCAGAACAACCCACAAGAACAATTTCACCTCCCTAGCACAAGTGAGCAACGGCAGACACTTTGATCAGACGTCAGTTTGCACACAGAGCAGTGCGGAGTGCATTGTGGGAAGACTGTTGAATCAGGGTGCTGACCCATCATGCATCCATTAAGAAGCAGCAGGTGTGAAGCAGGTCAGAGGCAGGCAGAGAGGGAGCAGGCAGGAGGCAGCAGGGAGACAGGGAGACTAAAGCAGGCCATGGGAACAACTGAGGAATATGGGCAACATGTCACAATGTTCACCTTGAAAAATCACACTTTGAATCTGCAGCAAGCTGTTGTGAAGGTATCAGTAAAGCAATGAGATGAGGCCAGCCACAACAACAAAATAAAGAACAACCTCAGCTGCACTATATATTATTAATAATATATTATTTAGGTCGATATATCATTCACGGATAACTGTGAAAATAAAAATGACTATCGATACAGAGAGTAAATACAGCTCTTTGGGCCGTTCACACAGGATGTGTTCTTCACTGTTTTTTCAGCATCAGCAATCAAGTTATAAACCGTTTAAAAATCATCAATTTTCAATCCTGTTCTGTTAGTAGGCAATATTAATTAAACAACCCTTGTTGATTAAATGTGAAAACCCTCATACTCGCATTTAAAGGGTCTGACATGAACTTTTTTGCTCAGCAGCCTCTGTGACTAGTGGTTTTCTAAAGTTACAAGCCACTCAGCATTTTCACTGGCCACAATTTTGACATGGATACCATGGGGGAAAAACTGCCATATAGAGTTTTTAATATCTATTTGGCAGCAGGAATATTAGGCTGCTGTCACTTAAAGACCTGACGCACGGATCCATTATACCGTTACACAACTCAGTTTAGTACTAAGAAGCGACTTTATGTGCCGCACTTTGTGTCCGAGTACTCAGACTCTACGGGAACCTTATGCGCAATGCATGCAATCCCACGGCAAAATTCAACCCCTGTAACACCAACAATATTCATCCAGAGCAAATGAATCGAGTGAGTGAGGAGAGGCGGGTTTGTGTGTCACTCGCTGTCGCAGAGATGAGAGAGAAAGAGCAAATATATTATTCTACTATTCCTCTAACTAAGACCTTTCATACTATATATGACACATCTATGTGATTTAAAAGATTTTTCAACAATTAAAGCTGCAGATAAGAGTTGTTCACGTTGTCGATATGAATTGCAAAGTTTCAAAGCAATGCATATTTTGTTTCACGTGCCTGGTTTTATATAATTAGCTTAGTTAGTTCGTTGTTTTATCTATTAAGGGTAAATTGCTAAATGTAAAGTTATCTGTATCTGTCAGAACAAGCAGTTATTGTTACTGGCCCAGAAATATTGGCAACTCCCTAATAAACTCTAGTAACTTTAAATGCAGTGGGATTTTTTTTCTGTAATAAATATTGAGTTTCTTACTATTCAAAGTTAAAAATGTGGCGGCTTGTTTTTATTTCTTTTTCATGTAGGGTAATCCTGCTTACACAGCTAAATCTTAATTGGTTCAAAATTCATAGCTGTACCATCAAACAATTTCTGATTAGCTTGGATTGTGTTGCTATATTTAGCAGTAAAAAAGAAATATGAAAATACTTACAGGCTAGTATGCAGCAAAATTGCATGATGACAAATACTGATTCTTATTCTTATTCTGTGACTTGCATTTCATGTAACATGTATAGTATAGGCTTCTCTGTCAGCATAGGATTTACATGTGATAAATGCAGGGAGATTTCAGAACTAGAGACATGCATCTAAACTTTAATTGAGCTTAATTGTAAGAGTGCAAGGGCTTTAGGTACTGCTTTGGATGCGACTAGCTTAGTGAACACTGTACATTATTCGGTTCCGGCTGAAGTAGAGCCCGTGCAGCAGGGCAATTGGGTGACAGTAAGACGCTGTAGTCGCGGGACAAAACACCGCTCTTCCGTTCCGATTACAACTTCAAATAGATTCTCCCCACTCAGTGAAACACCCACTGTGAATCCTGTTGAATGTGCCCTAGTTATTGGCGATTCTATTACACGGAATGTGAAAATAGAGACACCAGCCACCATAGTCACATGTTTTCTGGGAGCCAGAGCGCCTGACATCAAAGCAAATTCAAAAGTGCTGGCTAATGCTAATCGTATATTCTCTAAGTTTATTATTCACGTCGACACTAATGATGTTTGACTCCGCCAGTCGGAGATCACTAAAATTAATATCAAAGAGGTGTGTGAACTCGCAAGTACGATGTCAGGCACTGTAATTTGCTCTGGCCCTCTTCCTGTTCGCAGGAGTGATGAGATAGTTAGTAGATTGTGTTCACTCAATGGCTGGTTGTCTAAGTGGTGTCTGCAAAATAATATAGAATTCATAGACAATTGGAAAAGTTTTTGGGGCAGACCTGACCTGTTGAAAAGAGATGGTATTCATCCCTTCTGGGATGGTGCTGCTCTTCTCTCTAGTAATATGGCTCATAGTCTTAGAGCACAAACATGACAATCTGGGGCTCAGGTCAGGAAGCAGACAGACTAGCTAAACCGACCGTCTGCTAGCGGCCTCACGTCACCAAGGTCAGATAAATCTCATCACAGGCTCTTTCACCTAGATATCATCATATAGAGACTGTGTCTGTTCCCCGAATTAGGAAACACAAAAAACTTCCAAACCCATCTAAGCTTAAAAATGTAATTGATGTTCAACAAATAAGAAATAGATTTAATACAAATGAACAAATGATAAAGCTTGGGTTGCTGAATATTCGATCCCTTACTTGAAAAGCACTTATTGTTAATGATATGATTAGAGACTATAAACTAGATGTGCTGTGTTTGACAGAAACCTGGCTAAAACCAAACAATTACATTACTTTAAATGAGTCAACCCCACAACATTACTGTTATAAACATGAACCTTGTCTAAAAGGCAAAGGGGAAGGTGTTGCTGTAATTTATAGTAATATTTTTCAAAATTACGTCTAGTTTCAAATATAATTCTTTTGACGTGTTGGTGCTTAATGTAACAATATATAGTGTAAATGATAAATCACGTTTGAGATTTGTGCTGGCTACTGTATACAGGCCACCAGGGCACCATACAGACTTTATCGAATAATTTGCTGGCTTTCTATCAGAGTTAGTACTGGCTGCAGATAAAGTCCTAATTGTTGGTGATTTTAATATACTGTACATGTAGATAATGAAAAAGATGCATTGGGATTGACATTTAAAGACATTCTTAACTCAATTGGAGTTAGACAACACGTGTCAGGACCCACTCATTGTCGTAATCATACTCTAGATCTAATATTATCACATGGAATAGATGTTGATGGCGTTGAAATTCTGCAGCAGAGCAATGACATCTCAGATCATTATCTAGTCTCATGTAAATTACATTTAGCCAAGGCTGCAAAGCCGACTCCGTGTTACAAATATGTTAGACCTATAACTTCTGCCACTAAATTCTTGCTTTATTAATAATCTTCCTGATCAGTTTCATCATCTCAGCATCCCAGATAGCTTAGAAGAACTCGATATTGCGACAGAAACTTTTAACTCTCTCTTTTCCAGCACTTTAGATACAGTTGCTCCGTTGCGCTTAAAGACCAAAGATAATAGTCCAACGCCGTGATACAACAAGCACACTCAGGCCCTTAAGAGAGCAGCCAGAAAAATGGAGCGCAACTGGAAGAAAACAAAATTAGAGGTATTTCACATTTCATGGAAGGAGAGTTCGATTGCTTACAGAGAGGCTTTAAACGCTGCTAGATCTGCTTATTTTTCAACCCTATTAGAAAAAAATAAACAAAACCCAAGATATTTATTTGAAACAGTGGCTAAACTAACGAAAAATAAAGCTTCAAGCCCAGAAGTTTCCAAGCAGCACAGCAGTAATGACTTTATGAACTTCTTCACTTATAAGATTAATAATATCAGGGAGAAAATAACTATCAGGGAGAAAATTATAATTATGTAACCGTTTACTACAGATTTGCATCAGGGAGTGCATTGTAGTATCCCTAAGGAAAAATTTGATTAATTCATTGCTATAGGAGAGGAAGAATTTTCGAAACTCGTTAAATCATCTAAATCGACAACATGTATGTTAGACCCGATACCGACTAAGCTACTGAAAGAGATGCTTCCAGAGATCATAGATCCTCTTCTCAATATCATTAATTCATCTTTGTCACTAGGATACGTACCAAAAACTTTTAAGCTGGCTATGATCAAAACACTTGTTAAAAAAACGCAACTTGATCGTACAGAATTAGTCAATTACAGGCCGATCTCAAATCTACCTTTTCTGTCAAAGATACTAGAAAAGGCAGTATCCTCACAACTATGTTCCTTTTTAGAGAGAAATGATATCTGCGAGGATTTTCAATCAGGATTTAGACCGTACCATAGTACTGAGACAGCTCTCATCAGAGTCACAAATGATTTGCTCTTATCCTCCGATCGTGGTTGTATCTCTCTATTGGTGTTACTCGATCTTAGTGCTGCATTTGACACCATTGACCACAACATTCTTTTAAATAGACTCGAAAATTATGTTGGCATTAGTGGAATTGCACTAGCATGGTTTAAACCATACTTATCAGACCGTTATCAGTTTGTAGCAGTAAATGAAGAGATGTCTTATCGATCACAAGTTCAGTATGGCGTACCACAAGGCTCAGTACTAGGACCGTTGCTGTTCACTCTATACATGCTACCCTTGGGAGATATCATTAGGAAGAATTGCATAAGTTTTCACTCTTATGCCGATGATACTCAGCTGTATATTTCTTCAAAACTTAACGAAACTTACCAATTCACAAAATTAACGGAATGCATAGCTGAAATAAAAAATTGGATGACTAGTAATTTTCTACTACTTAATTCTGAAAAAACAGAGATTCTAATTATTGGACAAAAAAACCTCCTCACGTACTAACCTAGAATACTGTCTAACACTTGATGGCTGTTCTGTTAAGTCTTCGTCGTCGGTTAGGAACCTGGGTGTGCTCTTTGATACCAATCTTTCATTTGAAAGTCATGTGTCTAGTATCTGTAAAACCGCATCTAAATTACGCCATATGCTCTCATTGACAAATGCGGAACAATTAGTTCATGTGTTCATGACATCAAGGCTAGATTATTGTAATGCTTATTAGCCCGGTTCTGCCAACACTGCATTGGCTCCCTATTAAACATCGTATACATTTTAAAACATTGCTGATTACTTATAAAGCACTAAATGGTTTAGCTCCGCAGTACTTGAGCGAGCTCTTAACGCATTATAGTCCTTCACGTCTATTGCGATCTCAAAATTCCGGAATATCAAAATCGACTGCTGGCGGTAGATCCTTTTCCTATTTAGCACCAAAACTTTGCAACAGTCTTCCTACCATTGTCCGGGAAGCAGACACACTCTGTCAGTTCAAAGCTAAATTAAAAACACATCTCTTTGGCCTAGCTTACACATAACACACTATAGACTTCTATAATTCAATGTTAGGCTGCATAAATTAGGTCAGCCGGAACCGGGAACACTTCCCATAAATCCTGATGTACTCGTTACATCATAAGAAGAATGGCGTCTACGTTAATATTAGTCTCTCTGTTTATCCCGAGGTTTACCGCAGTCTGCCGGATCCAGGCCGTATCCAGATCTGATGAAGGACCTGCGTCTGGACGCGAAGACAACGCATCCCTGAAGTTCCAGCCCATCAGCCCTGTGAAGGCCTCATCGATACGACAGGCATCGGCACTAATCCTCAACAAACTCGTCTCCATACCGGCGTGATGACTCCGAATTTCAACCAGATGGAACTGGATAATATTCTGAATGCTCTGATCCAATCTGACTTCTGACTTGTAATTAGGGGTGCACGATATATGGAATCAATATCGTTATCGCGATATCACGTTGCTCAATATCATATCGCAAGTCTTGAGATATTTATGTAATATTTTGTTTATGATGCGTCTGGTCCGACATGCACCGTTGCATTTCCCCCGACTCATTTCCTGATTCTCCTTCTCCATAAACAACATGAAATCAAGAAGAGGGTTAACTTTTCATGCTACAGATTTCCCACAATGGTCAGAAAGAACAGGGGAGACACTTTGTTTTTCTCAATATGACTGTAGAGTCGCTACTCGCTCCAAAGCTAATCGCCGTCACTCTCTCACTTCTCCCTTGCTCTACTACCACACAGTCCCCACACACACACACTTGCCGGCTCGATGCACACACCAGCGCACAAATATAAACATCAGGCCACCTGGCAAATTCATGCGTTTTCACTGATCGGATAGCTATCTGATTTATCAAAACGATATTCCTTTTACACCTGGTCACATAAATGTGTTTTTGCAAAACGGATATGAATCCAATCTTCAATTCCCGCGCTATAGCCTATGCAGATTTAATGGAGTGCACGTCACCGAAAGCAACAGTTAAATGAGCTGCATTTTACGATCATCAGCTAAAATGTCAAAATCAAATAACTCAATAAGAGAGAACGGCAACAGCCCTGTTAAGATCATTTAGTTTATTTACTTTTAATGAAGATAATTGTGTGTAAAGCCGCGCGTCTGCGACTTTCACTTTGATTTGCGATAGTTTGCGCGTTGGCTTGATGAAGAGATGCTCAGCTGCGGTGATGCGTGCAGTTGCGCGCGTCGTCATATCTGGCCATAACATGACATGTAGCCTGTAACACGTTCTCATTTTTAGCGTTTTTGGGGAGTAAATTTTACATATGTGGTTTCGACACCGAGATGCATTTAGACCATGCCTTATACATCTACAAAAACTAATGTTCATTCACAGCCATGCAAGCTTCATGGTATTTAGCCTAAACGTTGACGAACACAACAAGAGCTGAGCAGAAATTTAGCCCCACACAATCAACCTTAAGACTAAATCTATGAACTGTGTTCTAGAAAATGAGCACACAATGCTGAGATTGACTTCAGCAAGTAGGTCAAAGCCATCATCTGACACAGTTTCAAAAATCTGACTCCATTTCATCACGGCAATATTTAATCAAGTGTACTGTGCAATGCCCCCTTTCATAAAGAACAGATGTCTGAAACTCAACATACTGCTTATGTTCCTCTTTTGTAAGTCACTGCATAAAAGTAAATGTATTGGCACTATGTACAACTTACGCACTAGTAAATATTTTTGTGCTGCACCATTAAACTTAGTTAAAATGTAAATCTACAAATAAACTAAATATTTACTGAAGCCTTCGACCAGGAGTAATTATTGGAATAAAATAGCAAACTGACTAGATTGCACCAATAATCTCTTGTTTTACCCGACAGACTTTAATCCTTCAGACATATATGATAATGCTGACATTTTATATTCTCTTACATTATGCAAATAAATGACTAAACAGCCTCTAAACATCCTCAGAGAGCATCGGTCCGTGTTGTCATAATAAATAATTTATTTATAAATAATTTATTGATACTTAGGTATTTTATATGTAGATAACAACTTAGAAACTGTACTTAAAATTAATTTTATGTTATTCAGTAGTGTCATATTTGAATGGAAATATATTAGTTGTTAGAATCAAGGATAAACTGAAATTCACGGCATTTCAACACAACCTCTGCTCACGTATTTGAAGGCTGCTATTGAAACATTGAGGGTAAACGTCATATTATGCGACTATGCATTACTTTACAGAGGGTTTACGACCTAGTAGCTACGTTATGGCTTAAAAACAAATGGTGCAACTGAATAAAGTACAGTTAATCACAAACTAGCTAGTATTTACTAAGCCTTTAGTACGGACTTAACATTTTAATTAAAAAAAGAACTTAAAAAATCCTGGTGCAATCCTACCCTGAACACTAAGATTAAGTTACCACAAGATGGGAAGGAAGAAGACCGAGCATGAACCTTTAAGCAATCACAACAGACGAAAAATGAATCTGTACAATATGGCCACAAAAAAAAAAAAATCTGCATTGCTTCTCCACTTCTGATCCAATTAATTAAAAAAAAATTAGCAGTCTGGTCTGGTCAACCAGTGATGACATATGGTTACGTACAGTACAAGATCAGCAGAGCAGAGTAGCTCCCACCAGAGTTAACTAACATCTGCTGCCTTATTATATTGTTGTACTGTTGCTGTTGTTGATGCAACCAATCAAATAATAATAAAAATCAGATAACAGCATGGTTTAATGGGAGAACAACAGCGAAGCACATTCATAATCCGTGCAGGAATGGCACGAGCAAATAAAATGTAGAAAAACACAAAACTATTTGTAATTCACTAGACTGGGTGCATAAAATGTGAAAGTAATTGGGCAGCGTAAACAACAAGAAATGGCATTGGCTACGTCCACATTATCCAGATATATTTAAAAACGCCATTTTAGTTTCAAAACGCTCTCCGTCCCCACTAGCATTTTTAAGCATTTTCCAAAAGCTTCTCGTCCACTGAAACGTCTGAAAACGCTTCCATCATGCTACTGCTCACGCATAAGAGATGTAATAAAAGATCACAGATAATACCAGACATAACACTCTCACGCTATTCTTCAGGCATGATCATTTCATTAGCAAAATCTCTCACCACTTTAGGTCACACCCAATTGCCATTCTATGTCCGGTCTAAAACACAAAATCGCACTCATGTTTTGCCACAGGACAGCAATTGAGAGTACATTTTCTGTCATCTTTGCAGGAATGTGATGTGAAGATTGTATGAAATAACATTTATCTTTAGCAACACTGTGAAAGTGAATATCAGGCACGACAATGCCAGAACAACCATTGATATCTATGGGTACAAGATGCATCACATGTCATCATTTTCAAATACCTCCGTTTTCACAGTCCACACTTTAAAGCTACAACAGCGGTTTCTAATTTATCCACTAGGGAAAGCTCTGGTTTCGATGAACAGTCTTAGTGTGGACAAAAGGCCAAAACAGAGAAAACTATGCGTTTTCATTTGCATCCAGATTAATGTGGATATAGCTGAAGTGGAACTGAAACAAAGCGGAAAAAGCGCTGAGACACTGTTAGCAATGTTGCCCATTTTCCCATGATCCTCTATGGCCTGGTGCAGATGGTAAGAGGAGGGGTGGGAGGAGATGTTATTGTACACCAGAGCCCATCATTTAATTCATAGTGGTAAAAACCTCCATCATCCTCATTCCCCCGTGAGTGAGTGAGTGAGTGAGTGAGTGAGTGAGTGAGTGATACTCTGGCCCTGGTACTGTACCGTCCTGCTGCTGCTGGAGCTCCTGCCCCCGCCTGTGCCTCTGCTGCTGGCTTTTACGTTTGACGTAATCGTGGTCGACCGGAGTGACCGAATACGGGGGAGAACTCGCACCTCTCGCACCGTCGCCAGGCAGAGAAGCTGCTGCAGCCACAGATGTGACCGATGAGGAGGTCAACGCTGCCGGACAGGTACTCACGCCAGCCGAAGAGCGTGAGTCTTCATCGTTATTGGATGGAAGCTTTTCCCTGTTGGGAGAAAAGATGATGTTAACAAAATACAAACACTCAAAGATCTAGAAAAGTCATTTCACACTATAACAGAGGTGTTCAATCCTACTCCTGGAGGACCAACGTCCTGCAGAGTTTAGCTCCAACTTGCTCCAAAACACTTGCTTGGAAGTTTCTAGTGATCCTGAAGATCTGTGGCCAGCTGCATAAACTTAGCCATTATGTTAAGATCTAGTATGACCTACTAGCAGTTAGTCAAGGGATGGTTAGTCTTACTTTTCGGTATCAAATTAGGCAAATGTACGTTTTATGTAACTGACTTAAAAGTTATGAACAGTCTTAAAGAAAAAAATTGATGACTAACTTGTAAGACTAGTCTAAGCGGTTTATGCAACTGGTCCCTAGGCTGTGTTCGAAATCGCACCCTATACCCTCATTCACTATTCCCTACATTAGTCCACTAATATAGTTTAGTGGAATTCACCCTTGAAGGAGTGAATGAAAACGAGTGAGTGAATTCGGACACTGAGTGCACTGGAAGGGCTACCCCTTTTTCCATAGTTTGTGCTTGCGGTTTAATTCTCAATTGAAACTTCACAAACTGGCAGCTCCAGTAGTAATGAATAGATTTATCTTGAACTCTGTCATGGAAACTAGCATGATTAAACCATCATTTAACAATTTAACAATCAATTAAACTGGAATTTATACCTGTATGATATTACGCTGGACCAGGGGTTTGGAAAATAGAAGGATGGATGATTGAGCTGCGGCACCATCTTCAGGTCAGATGCAGAAATTAATTTGGAGCACGAATCTCAGTGCATTATAGGTATTCTCTAGCCGTTAAGTGTACATCAGCTGTACACCCGTTATTGCGGTGCATTGTGGGATTGAATGAGTGCTCTCGATAATGTCCACTATGCAATCTGTTTGCCATCACATCATTTTCTACATAGCACAAGCTGACTGGCCACTGCTGTATTTGCAGGCAAAGAGATTGCTTCCTCAACATTTAAACATTCTGGTTCAGTGTTCACTGTAAGCTGGTTCCTCTGAACCCCTCCACCTCCCCCAGCTCCACCTGTCTAGATCTGCTGCGGGATTTATGTTTGTCTATTCATGCAGCAGCAGTATATCTTACATGCTCAAAACAGTGAGTCTGTGCATCTATTGACAGTAGCAAGTACATACTTGCTCTGTAGCAGCAACAGTAGCGTGCATAGCAGATCTAGTCTGGCTGGCTAGGATGTCATGATCATGTCTGGGACAACTAAAATTATTAATAACTAACTTAAGTTAAAGGTGACATAATATGCCACTTTTCACAAGATTTAATATAAATCTATGCTGTCCCCAGAATGTGTCTGTGAAATTTCAGCTCAAAATACTCCCCAAATAATTTATTATAGCTTGACAAATTTGCCCCTTTTTGGGTGTGAGCAATACGTGCTGTTTTTGACTGTCCCTTTAAATGCAAATTAGCTTCTGATCCCGCCTCCATTCAGAAGACATCGATACTTTTGCACGAGCATCAGATACAATAACAAAACACGCGAATAATCTCACTCATCCAAAATCTCAGGAATAACCAGTAGCGAGTGCAGCCTTATGGAGAGACTTTTCACTTTTAGACGCACCTGGACGTTTCTGAATGGTTAGTGGATACATTTATGGAATTGTTGTGGAGTTACATTGATTCATCTCATCAACTTTCATGTACCGTTAGTTTAACTTTAACAGAAGTTGACAGTTTCCTGATGTCTTAAGACAGCTGTGAATTTTTTTTTGTCAAATAGTGTTTCAGTGCTTGTCTGTGCTCAACGACAGAACAGTTTCATGCTTTGCTGGATTTTTTGCCATTGCGTTAGAACTGGTCACTGTTGTCACTTGTTGAAACCAAATGGTGGCGCCGGGGGTGGAAACGTGCAGATTAAGGGCCGGTAATATTATAATAAGATCTCCCTCCTACGTCACAAGGCATTTTTTTGACATGCTTGCAGAGAGAGACTTACCAAAACAGTTACTGTGTTTCACTTTTCACGTTTTCTGGGTTGGTCAATGCACCGGGGACGCGATTATAGTACTTAAACACGGAAAAAGTCCGATTTTCATGATATGTTCATGATAAACCTTTAAGAGTTTAGAATTTTCTAAATCAATCCAGAAGAATTTGAGGAAGAATTGTGATTCAAACTCAAACTTGCTGAGTTAACTGTTAGCTCGCTACCAATTACTGCATGATCTGGTGAATGACTACAGTGTGTAATGTCAATGTTATCGCTGCTCCTCTTTTTAAAAGTTTGTCAACATACAGCTGAAATCTAAATCTTAGGGGATATATTTCTAATCTTTCCAAACTCCTTGTGGCTCTTGAGAGTGTAAAAGGTTTGTGATCATACTTGTCGCTGCTGGTTTTGGGCGTGGTCTTCTCCTCTCCTCGTGCAAAGGGTCCGACGGCAGCTTCAGCAAGCATGCTGAAGAACACCTCATAATCCAGGAACTTCATCTGCTGCTCAGACACTTCACCACCATCTTCCTCATTCTCTAGCAACTTCAGAATTGTGGCGCTCAGGCGGAAAAACAGCTGGCAAGTTTAAAGAAAATAAATTCCCTTACTCAATGACATATTTTGTCATACAACAGTATACTTGCAGTTCACTACCGCTCAAAAGGGTTGGATTCATTATGTTTTTTTGTCTGTTTTTTAAAGAAATTAATACTTTTATTTAGCAAGGATGCATTCTCAACATTTATGGTAATCATAAATCTTTATTGAGCAGCAAATCAGCATATTAGAATGATTTCTAAAGGATCATGTGACACTTAAGACTGAAGTAATGATGCTGAAAATTCAACTTTACCATCACATAGGAGTAATTTAAATACATTAAAATAGAAAAAAATATATATATTAAAATACAATGTAATAATATTCCACAATATCACTGTATTTTTTATTAAACAAATGGTCGGTACAATTTTTGAAAGCAATCTCATCTGCTTACCAAGCCTGCTTTCAAAAACGTTTTCAAAAATTGCACCGACCTTTTGAACGGTAGTGTCCACCACATTGCAAACCACTACATACCTCTAAGGCCTCCATGGCGAGGTCAGGTGGGTTGTGGTAGTGGATTTTGCGTGGGTATCTGGCTGCCTCCTCGTGCAGGTAGTGTGCAGACTGCAGAAATATGACACAAGAGCTGTAATGAAATGTGTCGGACTGTTGGGAAGCCAGAAGCTGCTTTTACACCATCAACAGCTTCACACGTTTCATCAATTTTTCTACATTTTATCCAACAGGAACTGACTGAATGATGACCAATACATACCAGAATGGAGCCAGACCTGAAGGTGAATTTGCAGTCAAATGACTGACAGCACACCTATGTCAGAGAATGTCCTAATCATTCTCAAACTGTATCATTGAACTATTGCCATGTTAGATTTAATCAATCACGGCAACAGACGCAATCTCAATAGGCAATCAGATTCTCCACCGGGTCAGTCATAGCCTATATTAGAAGATCACCTTTTTGTACAGCTGCAGGTAGTCTTTGGGCGGTAATTTGCGCTTCTCTGCAATCTTTCCCAGCATGTAATGAATGAGCCACTCCTCCTCATCGCCGTCACAACGAGAAGCTCCACGAAAGCACTGCGATGACGTCTCCAACATTGAGTCTCTGCGCTCTTCCATCTATAAACACAAGCAAACACAAACTGAAACAAATCTTGAAAACGGAGTCTTGTATTTCTTGTCGCTACAGTACACACTCGTTTTGCAAACAATCACATCTCTCTCTCTCTCTCTCTCAGATAAGTCTTTATTTATACAAGTCAAGTCACCTTTATTTATATAGCACTTTTTACAATAGAGATTATATCAAAGCAGCTTTACAATGATAACAGAAAAATAATGCAACAAAGTTTGTTTTGGCTGTACAGCAGATCTAGAAGAAAACAGTGTCATAGTCCAGCTTAAGTAAGTTCAGTGATGGTTCATTTCTGTTGTAAAATAATTATTAATTTATATATATAGCCGCTTTGGAGAAAACAGTGATGTCATCGTCCAGCTCAGATCAGTTCTCATATAACTGATGTATGGCGGAATAGCACTTGGGAGCACTTCGACTCGGCGCAGTAATATCATTTTTCAGGAGTGATGATATTACTGCGCCGAGTCGAAGTGCTCCCAAGTGCTATTCCACCATACTTTATAGTTATCCATTTTACCTACTTAGAAAAGCGCCACGTTTTATTTTGTGTCACCATACTTGGTCGTGTAACTGTATTAAAATAGGGAAAATGTGGAGGTGTTTGGTCGCTTCTAACTTCCTCTCTGTTTGGATCTCTAATGAATGAACTGGGCTAAGCTAACTGCTAACAAAGTGTCCCGCGTGCCAGAGCGATTAAGTGCACGCACTGAGACGAGAGAGGTATGCATCAACTCGTCTTAGTTAAGGGAATAACAGTTTATTATGAAACAACAGTGAAGTGTTCCTTTAATAGCTTTGGCCTTGTCCCCACTAACACGTTTTCGTTTGAAAACGCATCTTTTTCTCCCCGTTTTGGCCTTCCGTCCACACTGAGAAAGCAATTTATTCATGAAAACGAAGTTTGTTGAAAAAGCTCTCCAAAGTGGGTACATTTGAAAATGCTGTTTTCGTGTTGTAGTGTGGACTGTCAAATTGGAGGTATTTAAAAACGTCAGTCTAATGATGTGACGCATATTCTACCAATAGATATTCATGTTTATACTGGTATTGTGCCTGTTGTGCTATTCACTTTCACACTGTTGCTAAAATGTTACTTTGCACACTCATTTCATTTCAGTCCTGCAAAGATGACTGAAAATGTACTCACATTTGCTGTCCTGCGGCAAAACATGAGCAGTCGCGTTTCTGACCAAACACATGGGGACTGAGTGCGACCTGAAGCATCAGTGAATACTGAGATATATTGCTAAATAAAATGATCATGTCAGAAGAATTGTGAGGTTTTACGCCTGCGCAGTAAGGTGAATTTAGCGTTTTTCAAATGTCTCTCATTCACACTGAAATGCGCCAGTGTGGACGTTTTAAAGACGTTAGAGCGTTTTAAAATGAAAACGCATTTTCAAAAGTATCTGGATTAATGTAGACGTAGCCTTAATATACAAAAAGAAGTACCTGTTTGATCAAGTCCAGGGGAAGTTCGCGTTTCCACTGTTTGAGCTGTCTGGAAGCGAAGGAGTGCAAGGCATAGGACATGGTACCATACTCAATCCATAGGGAGAGGTTTGAGGCGTCTATCTCCAGAGCCCGTCTGAAACAGGTCAGCACAGCCAGAGAGTTTTTCCAGATGGGTCCGTCACTCCTCAGCTCATTAGAGTTTAACTTGTCCTGGATGCGACTGGCACGTGCCAATGCCATGCCTGCCCATGAGTCAAACCTACATGAAATATGGAGAGATAACATAGCTGTGGGCATTCATAGGGTATCTGCAAGGTTAAAATCAAATTTAGGGATTTTTTAAGACCTGCAAAAATAAGAATGAATACCATATGAGCAGTGTAGAGCAACTCTATGGATATATCCAAACCATAAAGTGACAAAACAATGATTTATACAACTTTACCGTTCAAATAATACAGGGTGACAAATTAAATAAAAATATATAAAATGATACAACCACATATTTTAGCCTTTAAACCATTTTATGGAACAATATAAATATAGCATGAAAAAGAAAGTGCAATATAAACACTATATAGTAACAATGTCATAATTATGAATTGTTTTGAAACATTGAGTCTGTAGAACGGCAACAATGATTCGTTTTGACTTTAAAATGCTCAGCGCTTACAATTAAATAATTGCCATTTGAAGTTTAATATTCACATAAATCCATATCGAGATTCATGTTTTACTGTTCCCGAAATTAAGACCTCTTGAAATGATAATAAAGACTTTTAGTGATAATAATAATACATTTGAAATATTTAAAGTCCCCCTGTGGTGAAAATCAAGTTTTTAATGTTGTTTATATGTCCATGTGGTGTTTTTAAAATGCTTTAAGACAAGCCATGTGTAAATTCATAAGTCGACAGCATTGCTGAGTAATTTCTCCTTAGAAACTGCAGTGAACCAAAGACTGTCTCAAAAACACGGTTTGAAATCGCAGTTTTTTCTGACGTCACAAACTACCTTGTAACCAATCAGATCAATGTGTGATCGTCAGCGAGTGGATCTCTGAGCTGAGTGAGTGAGTGGAGGTGTGGCTCATTTGCATATTCATAGAACCGCGTATACTAGGGGTGTGACTTGACGCTTATCTCACGAGACGAGACTAGACTAGACACGAGATTGGGTTCACGAGAACAAGACAAGACGAGATTTTTGCACAATTTTTCAGAAATCCCCAATGACAAAATTCATGACTGGAAAAATAATATGCAGGTGCATTTTGCAATGTTTAACTAATAATCTTCTAATGCATGTCATTTCAGGTCTACTTTAGAAATTGCGGTTTTATTTTGCACCGGCAGTTATAGGATTAATGCGGTGAGTTCGGAAAAGGCCGGCTAGAGAGAAAGGAAGCTGGTGTGTTCTTGCGTTCCGATTATAAGTTCAGAAACGGAGCCTCCCTTGTCTGTTGTCCTTAAGACATTACAGTAAACTCTCAATATTCGAAGTGCAAACCAAGACCATTGCCGCAAATAAACAGTCCAGAGATGGGTATTGGGAGACAGACTATTGCATGTAACGTTATGCGTTCTAATTTGTGCGCAATGCACATCAGGGAGCTTGTGTTTTGCTTTCACTTTCTTGATCGCGCGTATTCTGTGTATAGGGAGCAGCGGTGCTGAGCGTGCATTCTACAAGATAAGACATTTATCAGACGTTTAGTCCATGTTGCGCAGCGAATCCTCCGCCAACCTCACGAGATCAGTGAACTGTGATTCGTGCTGCACTGATTGCAACGGCAACTCGTGCTGGATGAGCAGAGCCGACTTTTACATTATTTTATAATGGTTTTTATTTCATTTTTATAAAAACAGCAAAACGATTTAAAGGCGAATGTGAATAGCGGTGGAATATTCTATGGTAATCTCACCCTCACGCTCAGTCATGGCGATATCGCGAGGCAGCTTTTCACTCGACGGGAAATCTCGTCATGTTTTAGTCTCACGAGATCTCGTCACACCCCTAGCGTATACTAAATGAGACATGGGTTTAGAGTTCCATTCAAGCTAATTTAAGACAAAGAATTTTGTTTTCAAGGAAAAAAACTTTTAAATGTGTCATTTTGGTGATCAAAGATGTGTTTTAAGGGATAAAAGTATTGACTACTTTAAGACTTAAGAAATTTCAACCAAACTGAATTTAAGACTAAAGGAGACACGGGATGTAAAATCTTAGCAGACCTGTTGGGACACATGCAGATGTCGTGCATGTAGAACTTGATGGCTTTAGACTGCTCTTTGTTTTTGAAGTGGTAGTCCGCCAGCAGGTAGTACAGCTCGTTCACCACAGGGGGCGCCGGGGAAGCTCCTTCTGGAAGCGCTGGCACCTTGGACAAAGAGAAATGCTTTAAGTGACAGATGAACAGACAAAACAGATCTAGATGAAGTACGACGGTCAGTGAGCTCATACCTTTTCAGCACCTCCCTCAATATAAGCAGACACGTCGTCGACGGAGAGTGTGGGCCCGTCATTGCGTGGGATTATTCCAGAAAGCCTTTTAAGCAGGTTGGCAAGGTCAGCTGAGACAGTGCTGGTCTTATAGCTGTCAAACTCTGGCAAGGTTTTGGGCTTAAAGTACTCAAACATAAAGATGGCATCGCTCCAATGAAGCTCCACCTAGATCAGAGAGGACATAGAAAGAGGAAGATAGTTGGAGGCATACAGACCGATGGCACCATGTAAGCAGGGTCCAACAATGTTATTTTAGTATTATTTACATACTAACTTTATTTAATTTCTGTAACTGAAAACGTTTTCATTCTTTTTTTAATATTTACATATAGCTTTAATTTTATTTCAATTTCATTTTAATGTTTAGTGAACATTTAAAATTACTATTTTTTTAAGTTCACTCTTTGAAAGGATGGTTCATCACCATACGTTCTGATATCGATTCTCACCAGCGATATGATATTCATATAAGACATTTTCATTTACAGAAATTAAAGAAAGTATCATTAAATGTAAAACAACACTGAACAGTCTTCCCTGTATACAATAAATATAGATAAATCTGTATTAAAGTTACTAAAGTTATTCAGTGAGTATAACTTCAAGAGCAGTGAGAGATTTTTTTCTTTATCTTTTGTTGTTTGATTAACATTAATGACACCGACAGCAGCAGGAATATTAGGCTGCTGTCACTTTAAGAGCTCATGCACGGATCTATTATACTCGTACACGTTTTATTTCTCAACTGTTATGCACATAACTGACTGTTCATCAGAATATTCGCCAAGACGGGCATTTTGACGTCATTTTGTCTGAATTTGTCCGTTCAAGCACAAAAAGAAGCGAAAGAGAACTCGATCTCTGTGCGCACACAAAAAACTTCTCAAAGACACTTTCACGTCTTTTTGCGCTTCAATTCTTAAATTGGCAAGGCTTAAAACACGTGCAACTGACAGCTCTTTGTGATGATTCTGCACTGGCCCAATCGGGACAACTTTTTTGCCACTAAATTAACCTGCTATAAATATTCTTACTAGATAAAAACTGTGAATTATTATTTTGAATAAATATAAATAAATAAAAATATACACATACATATCAGTTAAAAAAAATCTTAGAATACAATTTTATTTTTTTTAAAAAAAACAGTATTTTATACAATATAATTTTGTCTCTGATGGTGGGATTTAAATTATTTTCTCTCTGTCACTTTGTTTTTACTATATTAATTTTGGTCAATGCATGTATATCTCAATGAATTTTTGCTGTACACAATTTAGTTTTGACTGGATTTCTGTCAATCTGTGAATTAGGCTCTTTTTGTCCCCCACAGGAATAACAGTAATCTAACACAGCGACAGGCGTGCAATAATATCCTCCACGCTGAGATATTTTCCATTATCAGAACCATTCAACTACAATGACGAGTGACAAAAGACAGTATTTTAGATAGATTTTTACCCATCTGAATAAAACGCAATTTTCCCACTGGCATTATGACAATGTTTTTTGGGAGAGCTGAGTTTAATGCCTATAACAGAGCCAAAAAATTGATTAGTTTAACACTAACAATGTAGTATCAGATAAATAAAAGAAACAAAACGTGGTTAATACTAATGAGAATAAAACTAGATTATACTGTTTGTTAATTCAGAAAATTAAGTGGCTAAAAATCAGACAAACCAGCAAACCGGGATCCAGTATTTTGTAACCTGATAATGATTCGGTAAAGTAGGGCCGATAGAGTACGTAATTACGACACATTTTGTTGCATGTATCCTTTGTGGATTAGACCACTCCAGAATGCACAACTACTCCCTAAATTCATCCAAAATTGAGGAAAAAGTCGAGAGAAATGTTGATTTTTAAACCTACAGTATAAATTTTTTTTATTCCCTACTGCAAAGAATTAATAATAATAAAAAAAGTGTAGAAGCATGCTAATTATAAACAAAGTGAATGTTGGTAATTTGGGGTTTTTAGATGTGGTGGAGTTTTGTGGTTGTTTTCCCCTTTTGCTAAAATAGCTCCACAATCTAAGCACAGTTCAATATTTGCCAGTTGCCTGCAAAAACACAAGCAGCATCTACACCACACAATCTGTTTCCTCCAGAGACAGAAATAAGTACAGAACACCTCGGTATTGTACTTTGATGGTGTGTACAGCATTTCCTGTGTGCAGAGCAGTGCTGCATAATGGGAGTGTGTGGGTGGCTAAATGATCAATGTGACTCTTGCTGCCAAAAGATAATCAATCACAGAATTCTTGCTGAATCAGACCGCCAACTCGCCCGGTCCAACACCCACCTACCTTCATTAGCACGGGGACAGAGCTCATTCTCCAGTTTTAAAGCTTTCAGATCTTACAGACATAAAATGAGAGCGTACACAGGAGAGTAACTGAAGTCAACACTATTAACTTAACTTTTTAGTAGCAGAGAGCACTGTTTTTTACTATTGGTGTAGTGTGACAGTACTAAATAATGTATCATAAACAACTGTGACTGTTTAGTGGGCACAAAGTATATAGAGTGAGAGAAGAGTCACAAGAGAGCTAGTCTGTCTGTACCGGAGATGATTTCCATGTAAAAGTAGGCGGAGCCTCAGAGCCACACCTACCTATTATGTAATCGCCACGGACCAATGGTAGTTAGAAGGCGTTTACAAGCCAGAGCCAACTTTTCTGGGCAGTTTCATACTCCTGAAACTGACACAAAATAACTACGTTTTGGCTTGATTTTGATCGAAACGACGTCGATTTCGTTTAAAGTATGACACTAGGGCGTGGGAATCAACAGAGACCTGGCGATATGATATTATAATAATATCTAGGTCACAAATCAATAACACTCTGAAAGAGACCGAATAGCATTTTTTTGGCATGGACAATGTGCTTTTCAATTTGTTAGTGACAAAAATAATATTCCATTTAAGTTATTTAAATGTGTTTTTGTTCACAGTTTGCTAAATGGACAGCTTAAAGTCCCCCTGTGATGAAAATCCAGTTTTTAATGTTGTTTATATGTCTATGTGGTGTTTTTAATATGCTTTAAGACAAACCATGTGTAAATTCATAAGTCGACAGCAGAGTATTTTCTCTTTAAAACTGCAGTGAACCAAAGACAGTCTCAAAAACACGGTTTGAAATCGCTGGTGTTTCTGACATCACAAACTACCTTGTAACCAATCAGATCAACGTGTGATCATATGCAATATGCTCATTTGCATATTCATAGAACCGCATATACTAATTGAGGCAAGGGTGTCGAGTTACAGTCAATATATTTTAAGGCGTGAAGACATTTTTTTTTCAAGGAAAGAAAATTTAAATATGTCATTTTGGTGATCAAAGATTTCAAGGGATGAAATTATTGACTACAGGGCGACTTTAAACACTTGTTAGAAAGGTTATTCACCCAAAAATTATCTTCTCATTTTTCCAATCATGCTTACCATGTGAGAACAAACCTTATCAGTTCTTGCATATCAAGCAAGCACGTTTGAGCTTCAGTTTACTATATTTTGAAGTTTATATGCGAGTAAAAGCCTAAATTAAACCTGTTCATCATATAAAATGATTCTGTTTCTTCAGAAGACTTGAATTTAACCACACAGTTCAAGTGGAATACTTTAACAATGTCTATGAACTTTAACAAGCTTGAAAATATTGGATGCATGGCGTTTCACTCACATTTGCAACTAAAAATAGATGTGTGCAAACTGAAAAATGTATTTAGGAGCACGTGTGTTACGTAAGAGAGCAACTTTTATCTCCCTCACCTTTGTATAACAAGGAATCGCTTGTATTCGTCATTTGCAAGTTTCCTTGAATAAATGTGCATGCATAATATCATATATCATATTAATAAATATTTTTAAAAAAAATTAAAAAAACATTTTTGTCAGTGCAATTGCTGACAAATATAATTTTACTCCACCTGCATGGCCTTGGTTATTTCAAAGTTGTTTCACATGCAGAGTAAGCTATTATTTTGATGAAAGATTTTAAAAACGAACATTAATTATCTTGAATTGCGTTCATCAGGGACATTTAGTGTGTGTGTGTGTGTGTTACCTGTGGGGCAGAATGCTCCTCCAGGTATCGAGCTTTGCTCTTCTTGCTCGGGTAAGCATACATGCAGAAGAAACACTGCTCCAGTGCTGTCTCCAGATCCTCTTTATACGGCAGCTTCTCCTGCCCTGAGAGCGTCTCCCGCAGCACACGCACCTGAAAACACAGACAAGCACGATCATTACACTGCACAAGCTTTTCTGATTTGAAGGCTAAATATTTAGCTAAATGGTGCAGTGCTGTGCTTAGCTGTTTTTAACTCAATTACACTACCATTCAAAAGTTTATAGTCGGTAAGATTTTTAAAATGTTTTTTAAAGAAGTCTCTTCTGCTCACCAAGGCTACATTTATAAGAGTAAATTTGCTAAATATTATAAAAAAATAACTTTCCTATGTTGATGTATTGTAAAATGTAATTTATTCCTGTGATCAAAGCTGAATGTTCAGCATCATTACTCCAGTCTTCAGTGTCACATGATCCTTCAGAAATCAGTATAATATGACGATTTGATGATCAAGAAACATTTCTGATCATTATTGATGTTGAAAACAGTTGTGCAGCTTCATTTCTTTGTGGAAACTTTGATTAAATGGAATTCGTTGATGAATAGAAAGTTCAAAAGAACAGCGTTTATTTGAAACAAAAATATTTTGTAACATTACAAAACGTCTTTACTGTCAGATTTAATGCGTCCTGGCTGAATAAAATTATTAATTTCTTTCTAGAAAAAAAAATCTTACTGACCTCAAACTTTTGAATGGTAATTTATATAAATAAGTGTTAGTGTAAAAGAGTTTTCAAGATTTATTAGCTGTATTTTATATAAACATATCTGTTAAAGATTAATTTAGTCCCTGAATTACTGTAATTTATACCCTCATTGTTTTTGTGCCAAATAAATGTAAAAGAGTTCTTAACATCTGCTTAAAAAGTGTCAAATGTGAAAGGGTTATTTCACACAAAATTGAAAATTCTGTCATTAATTTCTCACCCTCATGTCGTTCATCTTCAGAACACAAATGAAGATCTTTTTGATGAAATCTGAGAGCTTTCTGTCCCTCCATTGACAGATACACAACTAGCACTTTGACGATTCAGAAAGTTCATAAAGAGATTGTAAAACGAATCCATATGAATTAAGTGGTTTAGTCCACATTTTCTAAAGAGACTCGATCGCTTTATATGATGAACAGATATAATTTAGGCTAATAAATATCTTTGTGTTTCAAAGATGAACAAAAGTCTTATGGGTTTGAAACGACATGAGGGAGAGTAAATGATGACAATGTTTTTATTTTTGAGTGAACTATCCTTTTAAGGAATGATTAAAATAGTTCAAAAATACACATGACAAAATGCAGGTCCTGGTTACAGAAGCATAGAAACATGTTCCAGAGAGATCGACGTGATATGACAACACTCACAAAAAACTTGAGCAGAGTGCCATCTGAGTTGCAGCACCAGGAGCGCCGGCCCAGGTATTCATGTGCCGTGTTCAGGAGCATGAGGGAGGAGGGCAGCAGTGGAGTGTCATCCTCTACAGATCACACACACACACACACAGGATCAACAACACTGTCAAATACTAATACAAGGTTATCACTATACTTAAACGTACACCATGTAACTTTTAGCCCTCTATGGTGGAAAAAAAACTTCTGCATTTTGCGGGAGAACATTGTTTTGGTTGTGATTCGGCTCTGTGTGACTGTGCGGATGAATACGACCCTTTACAATAGATACTGCTTTTCAATGAACTGTTAGAGAGCTACATATGGCAGTTTATCAGTAATAAAAACACAATCATCTCCGCATCGCTTTTACAACATTTCAGTTCTCCATCTCTGAAAAGACAAGCCGATGTTGATTCTGGTATTATTACGACCTTTGTCTCGTTCTCTTTTTCTGATCGGGCCAATGCTACATAATCATGAAAGTTTATCATTTGCATGGGGTTTTTAAGTCTTGCCAATTTAAACACTGAAGCGATTTTCAAGTGCAAGTAGTATGAAAAAGAACTCGTGAACAAATACAGATCGAATTGTGTGTCCAGCCTAGGAAACTGACACCTTCACCTTTTTTTATATTATTAAAAATTGGTTAAAGATTTTGCAAGCATATTGCATAGTCAATTGTTTTATTTGCGATAACGCAATGAAACGAGCCAAATAGTGCAGACATAATTTTTGGCCAGGCTGTCCAAAGAAATTATGAACGCATGCAAAAACAAGAGAACCAACAAAATATTAACAACTGATTATGTGGTAGTCGATGTATGCTTTTTTCTCTGAGCTTTGTTTTTCTATGCATTTTTTTTGCATAGTAAAATAAAACCTGTAGCCGTAGTTTGCTTTTTTGCCAAATAATTTTGTCAGATAAATATCTTAACTAAGTGTTTTGTTTATCCCTCATATTTAAAAAAAAATATATAAAATAATTTCCTCATATTTTTGTTTCAATCGAACTTTTCTTATTTTACCACTGACTGGTGACTTGTCTTTCACAGTGTTTGCTGTGGTAACGAAATTAGAATTGTAAAATTTCACTAATATCTAAAATGTTGCTGTCATAACCTTATTTATTTGAATACAAGGTGAAAAACAACGAAAACAAGAACTATTTTATAATTTTTTTGGTGTGAAAATATTGGCAGGCAAATACAAATTTTAACCACTGGCCCGACCAGACTATTAGAAGAAATCTTTAGTGTCGAGCCCTGTTTAATGACGTTATCTTCTTCATTCATACCTTCGTCATCCTCGTCTGTGATGTGCTGTCGCAGCATGCAGTCGAACGCTGCCTCCTCCTGTTTGATGAGGTGGTACAGCAGAATCCATGGCAACAGTGATGAGAAATGAGCCTCTTTGGGGTCATCAGGTAAGACCATGCTGTTGGCTATCAACTAGAGGAGCACACACACACACACAGTAGTTAAAACCTGAGAAACGTGATCATGTAGATACAAACGCTCCTGTTAAAGGGATAGTTCACCCAAAAATAAAAGTTAAGCCATGATTTACTCACTCTTAAGTCATCCTAGGTGTATATGACATTCTTCTTTCAGACGAATACAATCGAAGTCAATGGTATATTTTTTTGAAGTTCATCAAAGAACATCTATACATGATAAAAGTGTCCCAAACGGCTCTGCAGGGGTTAATAAAGGCCTACTGAAGTGAAGCGATGCGTTCATGTAAGAAAAATATCCATATTTAAAACTTTATCGACTAAACTAGCTTCCGGCAGACGGCCATACGCAGCGACTTACGCCTAAAGAGTAATATCACTCCAGAAGGCCTTTATTAACCCCCACAGAGCCGTTTGGGACACTTTAATCACGGACGGATGCGCTTTGATGGACTTCCAAAAAAAAATAAAAAAAAATAAAAAAAACATTGACTCCCATTATAAAGCTTGGAAGAGCCAGGACATTTTTTTGTCATTTTTTTACTCAGATTGTATTTGTCTGAAAGAAGAATGTCATATACACCTAGGATGGCTTCAGGGTGAGTAAATCATGGGCTAATTTTCATTTTTGGGTGAACTATCCCTTTAATCCACCCAGACCTGTATGAGGTTGTTGGCGAGGCGAGGCAGGTTTGTGGAGCGCGGCGTGAGACAGAGAAGCTCAGGCTTGTCAGTGATGCAGATTTCAATGCCCTTCAGCAGGGCCGTGATGGTGGAGACCCACTCCTCCTTGGCAGAGGGGCTGCTGGGTAATGGAGAGTTCAAGTGCTGCATGGCCTCGTTGAGAGACACTTCAGATGTCTCAAAGCAGGAGCTGAAGTCTTTCAGTCGCAGCAGGGAACTCTGGGGGGGGGGGACAAAGATGGATGTGGAGTCAACAGGTTAAGTGTCTGAAAGCGCCACACTTTTGTTGAATTGAAGGTTTAAGAAAGCTTGTCACATTTAAGACAAATGGGATATTGCACACTTTGAGTAAAGATAGTCATTCCAATAATAACTAGCTTTTAACATACTGGTTCTATCATTTTGAGCTCTGATATGAATCCAACTGATCCACAGATGACAACGGCTGCATTTATGAGACAATCCAGTAACACTTATACTTGTATACTGCAGAATAAAGGTATTCATATTGCCTAATTATATGCATTATGTATTATTCACTACCATTCAAAAGTTTTGGAAGATTTGTTTTTGAAAGAGCTCTTAAATGCTCACCAAGGCTGCATTTATTTGATAAAAAATACAGTAAAAACAGTAATACTGTGAAATATTATAAAAATTTTCAAAATCCGTTTTCTATGTGAATATATAGTAAAGTGTAATTTATTCCTGTGATCAAAGCTGTATTTTCAGCATCATTACTCCAGTCTTCAGTGTCACATGATCCTACAGAAATCAGTATAATATGATGATTTCAAGCTCAACAAGCTTGGAAAAAAGAGATTTTGGAATCTAGAAATCTCTGTTTTAATCACTGCATAAATCCCAAAATACTGTCGGCAGTCAAAAAAATTTAGGACTACAATGTTCTGTGGAGATTTCTGACTTATTTTGAAGATATGTACTGTAATATTAAAAGTGTAATAAAATAAACACTAAAACACTAATCTCCAAATAGACTTGTGCATGAAAAACTTTTTGTCATGCTTTAAATAATTTTTTTTAAGGAAAATAACACTTCACTAACAGTACATCGCTGGCCACATATTTCAAACTTCTTTTTACCCCTAAGCGAAGAAGGAAAATGCCATGAGCATATCGGGTCCTTAAGAGTTCGACCAATCATAACAGATTTGATCAGATTTACCACATTGTCAGTAAGATGGGTAGGGGTATCGCTCCGTCTAGAAAATGCTCTGCTATATTGAAAAACGTTGTCCAAAGTCTTGTTCTGTCTCACTTATATTATTGTCCAGTAGTTTTGAGTAGCGCGGCCCAAAAACATCTAAGAAAACTTCAAATTGCACAGAATAGAGCAGCCAGAGTAGTTCTGCACTGTTCTTTTCTCGCTAGTGTGCGTGAGATGCATATTAGATTATCTTGGTTAACAGTAGAGGCAAAAGTAAAATATAATCTTTTGTTGCTTATGCACAAGGTCATGGCTAATGAAGCATATAACTTTATAAAAGAAAAAATATTGTTTAGTGGATATGGTCATGACCATGTGACACGCTCAGTCAGCAACAGGATAATGATTACTCCCAGTCCAAGGTGTAATTTTATGAAGAAAACTATTGTATATAGAAGGCTGTAGAGTGGAACTTACTTCCATCCAGTGTTAGGGAACTTAAAAGTAAATTTTCTTTTAAGAAAATAATAAAACAGATTACAGGTGTGAAAGTATTACCTATGTTATTTTATTTTTGCATGTTTGTTTTTGTTTTAAATTGTTTTGAATTACATGTTGAATAGATGTTGCTTTTGCATAACTGCATAATTCGAACTCATTTTAAATGTGTGTCATGGTAGCTAATATATCGTATAGCTCTTATAGATCTTATTGATATATTGATTCATTTAATTTTTGTATTTTTGTAATGTGATTTCTATGGACCCCAGGGAGACTAGCGACCACCATGATGGGAGCTAATGGGGATCCAAATAAAACAATAAAACAAAAACAGACTGGGCCATCTGACCAATCAGAGCAGAGCATGCTCTAAGAAAGGAAGGGTTTATAGAGAGACTAAATCATTTATCAAACTGTTTCAGGAACTATGAGAATAGTGGTGATGCTGAAATGTGTTTTTGACCTTGGATGAATGTAAACCTGTTGTTGGAGACTTTAAAACAACATTAGGAGCCTTTAAAATAGCATAATTGTGTGAGTTTAAGGAGAATGCGTGATGTACCTGCAGCAGTAGCAGCTGTGCTGGTCTCTCTGGAGCAGAGCTGATGTAATCCAGAGGTTTGAGTCGTGCCGAGCCCTGGCCGAAGCTCAGTGTGGGCTGCAGTAAACGCACCACAGACTGATAGTCTCCTGCGTCAAACAGTCTCTGGATCTCCTCTAGAGACTGACATCGCTCTAGAGACTTCAACTTCTTCTCAATCTAAACAGAGCAATGAGGAGAAAACATTTGATATGTTTCTATACTTAAATGGGTCATTCCATGCAAAACACTGAAAAGACCGTTTCAGCTGCAGTGCAAACACAGATCTGAATGTTCCGGAGTGATTTTGTCAAAGAGTTAATAGACACAGACGAATCATTGTCCTTTATTAATGAGATTGCGTGAGTGTTTGAATCGAGATTGCAGTCTTTTGCAGATTAATCGTGCAGCTCTAATATAAACATTCAAAAGTCTACGCCTTTATTTGATCAAAAATACAGTAAAAAAGCAATCTTGTGAAAATGTTACAATTTAAAATTGCTGTTTTGCATTGTAATATATTTTAAAATGCTATTTATTCCATCCTTCAGCATCATTACTCTAGTCTTCAGTGTCACATGATCCTCCAGACTTCATTTTAATATGATGATTTGATGATCAAGAAACATTTCCTATTATCAATGTTGAAATATTATAGTTAAGTTCATATTTTTGTGAAAACCATGAGACTTTATTTCCAAGATTCTTTGATGAACAGAAAATTGTAAATATTATTTGAAATATAAATTGTGACATTATACATGTCTTTACTGCTTGTATTCAGTTTTAAACCCATTAAAAAGTTCTGTTTCTGATCTTTTCTTGCATGTTAATGTTACTTATGCATATACATTTATTTCTACTCCATTGGTTGATGAATAAATATTTGAATAGCACTTGAACACTTCAAGAGAGGCTCTTCTATGAATTGTGTTATAATGATCTATGCCAGGGGATTTATTTAGTTTGTCCTGTACCTCCTCTAGAGAGATGGCACTGTCCATGCTGAGGTTGGGCAGGAGGATGGTGATCTTTTCCATCTCACTCGTCTGACATTTCAGCAGACCGACACACATGTCGTAACACTCCAGCGCCTCCTCCATGTCACCCTAAAACAGCACATCAACACACATGTATTCAAGTATACAGTGCAAAAAGTAATATCACACGCATTTATAAAAGTGTAACCTGGAATTTAAGACAGCTCTACTCAAGATAATCGAATGTGTCTTACTAGCATACAACATCTTTGTGAAGAACAATATAAATTCTGTAATAGAAAAATATGTCTGCGTCTCTGATAACTGAGCTCTCTTGCCTGAAAGGCCAGGTGTCGTGCTTTAAGCCAGTGAACTCTGACAGCAAAAGAGAGCCAGTCATCTCCAAACAGATCTCTCTGAGACGAGGCCATGGTCAGGAGAAATACATCCGACTGAAAGCATGTCTCTGAATCCACGTCCCCAGAATCCCTTCCTGAAGCAGACATGGTCTTCCTATGAGACACTGTAAATCATACAAGCACAAGACATTTGTGTGATTACTTTTCATGGTTTGTGAATTAATATCTGCATGAGTTCTAGACGTCAGGGGCGGACTTAACCAATAAGCGAGGTAAGCAGCCGCTTAGGGCCCGGGGAATTAGGGGCCCCCGACAAATACCAAGAAGCCTATATAAATCATATATTCTATCATCTATTCTATCATATATTGTATGGCCTGTCTATAACCATTCAGGCCCCGTTTACACGTACACGGTTATTTTGAAAAACTGAGATATTTCCCTTCGTTTGTGACCTTCGTTTACACGCAAAGAGAGAAATCGCCTCTGAAAACGATTCTTTCTATAAACTCCAGCCAGAGTGGAGACTTTGGAAAACTTTGTTTGCATGTAAACTGAGAATAAATGATTTTTAGGCAGCCGACGTCACAGTATGCGACAGAACTTGCACCTGCGTCAAAAGTGCGACATATGTTTACATTTTCATTTGGCTTTGGTGATCATGGATGCATTCAGAGTAGCAGTCGCATTTATGTTGGTGCAAACCCTTTTCTTCTGTTTGCATTTGCAGATACAGCTGCTCTATCATGTCGAGGAGCTGTTGTTGTTATTTTCGGGATTCTGATTGGCTAATGTGGGCTTGAGCTTCTCGTTACACTGCCACATTTTTTATTTTTTATTTAGAGAAACAGAGACAGCGTACAATAAACATTAACCTCAAGGGGAGAGATGCATAGTAACAGGTTTTAGCTCAAGAGCTAATTTCCACCCGTAGTCCCTGGGCAGGCTGATGTTATAAAAAAATAGATAGAACACAATACATCATACATACATGAATAATGAAATTTACATTGACCAAATAAATAATTGCCAACTTGCCAAATTAAAAATCAAATCAAGTCTTCACATGCACAACATCGGTCACATGTGGGTATAAATTTGGTTTGACAAAAGCCATTTCCTTGCCAGACATGAGAATGTATAAGAATTTGTGCTTCTTATCAGCTCTATAGGTAACATATTCCACTGACGAGCAGCCACACAAGAAAAAGCAGTTTCCAAATGCGGTCCTGCGTTTAGGGATCCCGCATTCGCCTCGCACTGTAGATCTAGTGGCTCGAGTTGTTTTTCAGAGCGCAAAGATATAAACTCTTTTAGTGGAGGAGCAGCATTTTCATGGAGGATCTTATACATCAAACACAGGTTTGTGTGGTTTATCAGGTTTTCAAAACTGAGAAATTTGTATTTTAAAAGAATATGACAATGATGAATCGTCTGGCTTTCTTATCATGAATCTTTAAAGAAATTTTATATAATGACTCAAGTGGCCTGAGGGCAGATTTACAAGCCTGTGACCAACTTGTCATACAATAAAGAAAATGTGGAACAATCATTGCATTGCACTCCTGATTGTAAAGGAATTTCGAATGTGTCTAAACTGTACCATTTTAAATTTGATTGTATTTGATAACTTTATGTGCTTTTTAAAGCCCAAATTTGATTCCAATATGACACCTAAATATTTTACCTGATTTGGATTTGAAATGATTTGTCCATCAATTAAGATCTTAGGGCAATTTTCTAATTTATAACGATTTGTAAAAAAAAAAAAAAAAAAAAAAAAAACAGTCTTATCTAGATTTAAGGTGAGGCATGAGTTTTTCAGCCACAAAGATACTTTCTTCATCTCTTTGGTCAGTTTTTGAGCGACTTCATCCACAGTTTTCCCATGTGCATATAGCAGCACTGTATCATCAGCATACATAATAATTTTACTCTTACACACAGTTGGCAGGTCATTTATGTAAAATGTAAACAGCAGGGGACCCAGAATGAAACCTTGTGGCAATCCCATGCTGCATGGTCTTAAGGATGATTTTATATTGTCAACCGCAACACATTGTTGTCTGTCATTAAGGTAAGATTGAATCCATACTATTGTGTTTGTGTCAAGAGAAAAACCAGATAGTTTGCTGATGAGAAGCTGGTGATTAACTGTGTCGAAGGCCTTTCTCAAGTCCAGAAAGATCGCCCCACCACACCTCCACCATCAAGACTGTTTTTGATGTCTTCTAGTAAGTAGCAGCATGCAGACTCTGTTGAGTATCTTTTGCTAAACCCAAACTGGCAGGGATGCAATGCATCAATGTGGTCAAGATGCTCTACTAGCTGCTCTGCCACCACCTTCTCAAAGATCTTAGAGATGATTGGTAGGATGCTATTAGGTCGATAGTTTGACACACAGAGCTATACAGGCTACAGGTTTAACATGCTCTTGAAGGCATATATACACGGGTTCATGTAAACAAACACTTTTCTGAAAACTGACAGATGTGCACGATGTTATTTTTGAAAACGGAGAGGGTGAAATATCCGTTTATGAAAATAGCCGGCCACGTGTAGACGTAGCCTAAAGGCCTGTTCACAGCGGCACGAATTTCACGCGCGATATTCGCCGACGTTCAATGCCTCGTGACTAAACAAAGGGCGCCAATGTGAGTGCACACCGACGTGTAAAAGCGTCACTTTTTTAAAAAACACCTCGGGTTCGTTTTTTTGGTTTGACGCGCTGCGTCAAAAACTATCCGACCAATGAGATTGGCGCTTTTGCTCACGTGTCTGGAGCTTCTGAAGTTACCGTAAAACACAACTTGGGGGCGCTCAAACACAAACCGGTCTTGCCGAGCACACAGTGTGTATGGCCCTTAAGATTTTAACGTTTTTATTACATCTGCTTGAGTGTAAAAATCCGATTTTACATTGAAAAAATACAACAGTTGCAGGTTCAGAGAAATGTTGATGCATTAATATTAAAGTGTAATCACAAATATGGTTAATTAACTGTAAATAGTTTGTTTGTGAATATAGTTTTTCTTTATTTGTGAATTCAATTGTATTTAATTTAACATTGAGAAAATTTAAGTTCCAGGTTACAGATATTTTTAACATGCAGTCCAAAATTACAAAGAAAGAAAAAAAAAACAGAATAGAAATAAAGTACATATAGAAAAAGAGTGTTTTGAGTTCAAAGTTTGACTGTTGGGCCCCCATACCTTGTGGCCCTCAAATAACTAAGTCCGCCCCTGCCTGATGTCAAACACAAGACAGACGTCTGACTGATTGTGATGTTCTTACTGTTCTTGCCCTTCATCATAGACTTCTGTTCCAACTGCAGCTCCAGACAGCAGAGACTCATCAGCATCATTTCCTGTTAGACAAGAGGCAGTATAATATGTTGATGTACTGTACATTACACTACACATCTATTGCATGCATCTGGCATGCTGAAGCAAATTAATTGATGAAAAAATAAATCACTATGTAATCCAGAAATACTCGACCACAACTGTATATTTCTCTTTGTTTTACTTGTTATTTTCCCTTTGTTCTTAGTTCTTTCTTTGTTTTTCTAGTTATACAAAAGTTGGTATTCATTTACGTTTGGACATTCTGAAATTCTTATAGTAAATAAAACAAGCTAAGTGGTATCAAAGATCGATATTTTTAACCGTATCGTATTGAAGTTCGAAATCCCAGTATCGTGACAACACTAAAAAGCTTTCCTGAGCAGTAATGTGAAAGTTTAAACTCATTTCATGCAATTAAGAGCCTTCTAAAAATAATCAGGCCCATCTACTATAATATAATGAAATATAAGCAATATACATTACTGTTTTTTTTTTTTGTTTGTTTTTTTAGAAAAATACTTCTATTCAGCAAGGATGCATTAAATTGAGCAAAAGTAAAGACTTTTACATTGTTACATCAAATTTCGATTTCAAATAAATTGTATTGAACTATTCGAAGAATCCTGGAAAAAAATATCATCAAATTATATAACTATTTTCAACATTGATAATAATAATAGATGTTTCTTGAGCATCAAATCATCATATTAGAAAGATTTCTGAAGGATCATGTGACACTAAAGACTGGAGTAATGATGCTGAAAACTCAGCTTTGCGTCACAGGAATAAATGTCTTTTTTTCTTTTTTTTTAAACCATTATTTTAAATGATCCTGTTAGCTCAAGAAAAGAATAGTTAAAACTGTTTTAATTATTCAGTTTGTTTCATTATTATTTTCTGGTCTTGTACAGCATTTACACAACAGAGTGTTTGTGACCTAGTTTTTGCCGAAAGCACACTCATTAAGTTATCGGTCTCTGTCTGTTTTCCAGCAGCTCCACTGGGAGAAATGCAGCAGGTTCAGGCATGATGAATGATGGCATGATGGCATGATGAATAGAGTTGTGTTGCCAGGCAGGTGCAAGCAGTATGTGTGCCAAATGATCTTCCACTGAGAAAAAATTCCTTTGAATGAACACGTGTAGCTATTTCCCTCTATGAGCTGACGAATAATAAACATGCTTCGCATAAATCATGCTTACATTCCTACAACAGTTTTCTTTCAGTCAGTCTTCAGGAATAAAATATTTTTTGGGGCTAGAGGAAAACACACACACAAAATCCGTACAGGATCTCATACAGTTGATTGATATGATGCAGGGCAACAGCTCACTGTTTGATGGAGCCTATTTAATGCAGTAACAATGTCCCTAAAACTCAAGAGTTTGTGTCTCATATTAACATCATGACATAGTTAAGCTGTATCACACGAGTAACGAATGCAGTATCACACGAGTGCTGTTTTTTTCTATCCAGAATAACGCAAGTGCAAATGCAATACTGATTTTATACAACAGTTAATTACATTTAATTAATTACACAAATTACATTGTGTTATTTTAGACACAATACTGTCTGTTTTGCTCATCAACACACACCGGCATTTCATTTCTGAATCCGCTTTCTGAATGAATTGGCTGGACAAATGATTAAATGGACCATTCATAAAAAGAACCATTTACTTCACTCCTGAATGAACATGCCATTTGAACGAATCAAATGAATGAATGAATGATTCAATGTTTTTCTCATTTACACATTTACCGACACCTACTGGCAATTTTAGTTTCTTATTAAGAGTATAATTTCATTTAAAAAAATACTTAATATTTCCATATTAATTAAAAAAAAAAGATTGTTCACCTAAAAATATTTATTTGTGAAACTACTTTTTTATAATGTCTATTTGATGCTTTACACAATAATTACTTTAAACTTTTGGGGGTAATTTTTCAGGCATATTTTATGTGCAAATAATTTTTCAATTAATTAAATGGCACATCATGTAATTAATAAGATTAAAAATTTTAATCGCTTAACATACATATATATATATATATGATGGCTAATTGTAAATAGAGCGTATGCATTGACGTCACTTTCCCGCAGGAACATACTCCTTCAGCCGGACTGAGTGGCAGAAGAGCTGCTGTGTGACTGGATTTAATAGGGGAAACTGCAAAAACACGAGTAAAATGAACGATTAACAGTTTAAACTAAAGGTTAGACTCGATATAATGTTCCTTACGACTTACCAAAGATCCAGTGATCCATGGATATATACATGCAGCCAGGAATCGTGTTTCCTGACATTTATATGTGCCTGATTTCAATATCGGGGGAGTACATAAAGTGAATTTGCCTGTGAACGCTTTATATAAATACAATATAGGTCTAAATCTGGGTGATCACTGATATCAATGTTATATATATCATCATATCGTCCAGCCATAAAATTTGTATAGTTTTTGGTCAGTGTTTATTTAAAAACATCCATTTATGCAGAATATACGATGGTAAATATTTAATTGATGACTTGTCAATGCAATATCTAACAAAATATATAGTGTAAGATTTTACCCCAAAATTCATCATATTGACACAAAATGATAACTGAAAATGTACGTTTCACTGCCTGGAGTCCAGTTGTTTCTATGAATCGCAGCGATCCATTTGCTTCCCTGTTCTGTAGCTTTCGGCAGTCTGTAAACAATATACCTCAGATTTCTTGTCAACCCTATATATACAGTCAATCTAAAAGCTCTTTCCTGTTTTAGATGTGTTTTTCACGGCATTCAGGCTGAAAACCAATGCTGCCTCTCAGTCTTTTTGCCAGTCAATGGCCCTCATTTATCATTCTTGCGTAGAAACGGGCGTATATGTTGGCGTAAGATTATGCTTACACTCCTCTCACCGCCTGATTTATGAAGCTGTGCGTACCTTTGGAATCCAGGTGTACGCAATACCTGCCCTTGATAAATGCCGTGGCTGAAAACGAACGTCATTAGAATAACACGCCCCTATATATTCAAGTCTCCGTCGCCTCATTTTACGCCATGGACACACGGAAGACGGCAAAGAATAGAAACTTCTCCGACGTGGAGCTGAAATGACCTATCACAATGCATTTTTATACAGCACGTGTTTTGAAACAATTAGCATTTAATTTCGTATCACGTCACTTGTATTGGGGTGTACAATAGTGATGATGATGTGATGTGGAGTACCATTCATTCACATTAATCTTATTATAATAAGAAGAATATTACAAATTGTCATGCAATTATTTTTATTTTTTATTAATGACACATTTTTATTTAGAAGAAGAATGTCATTTTTATTATTTTGTCAGTCTGAATTATTTTTTGGTCATCGAAAGCCTTTCATTACTGAACCCAGTCCGTGCGCAGCTGCCGGACCAAACCCTGAAACGTCAGTTAAAGCGCACAGGCTCGCAACTGAAGGAACACATATGCCTACAAATCAAATGCTTTGGTAAAGTCACACAAATTAAACATTGAAGTCCATGTTGCACAAAAATAAACACTGAAGTTTATAATTGCTAAGTTGTTGTTTTTTTACAGTGGGTCATAATATATCATATCTTTTAGTTTGTCCGCATTTCCGCACTAAATCAAAACGTGCGTACACCACCTCCTGAGCTGGCGTAGGATTTGAGCGTGCCGTACGCAAACGTCCATATTGATAAATCTCAAAGTCACCGTAGTTTTGGGTGTACGGCAGGTGTACGCTGGAAATTTGGTGTACGCACTTTTGATAAATGAGGGCCAATGTGTGTAACCTCAGTCACTCCAGCCGACGGTGACGTCATGCGCATACCCTCATTAATCAACAAACTAATCATTAACATACATCTCAAACATTTTCAATTTTCTAGTTTAGCTCTACTGCAGCTTATAGAGGCCAAAAATGTGCACACTTGAAAGGGGTTGTCTGACTGACAAGCAAAACAACAACCATAATTTATTTGTGTTTAATTTGTATGTGTTATTTCGAACATGAAAGCAAATAAATAGACGTGTGCACCCGAAATCTTTCAAGTTGTACGGGCATGAACCAGTAAATGGCTCACCTTTATGTGCTGGTTGTTGGAGTCTCTGAGCAGTGGGTTGGGCAGCCCAGAGCTGTGTTTCCTCCAGCATATGAAGAGATCCAGCACCACTCCAGCAAGACCTGCTGGCCACTCCTCCAGAAACATCTGTCCCACCGCCTTCAGGAACCGTACCATCAGCTCCAGGACGCCGCCGTTCTGCATGTTCGCCATCAGGAACGCATGCACATCCTTGCGCTCTGAGGAACCACAAAGAACAGAGAGACAATGCAGAAACAGATGCAGAAAGAAATAAAACAATGAATAAAACGAAAACCTGTACCTGACTCCATAGAGATGATATACTCAGAGGAGTTGGATCCGGAGCTGCGGTTCAACTGGGAATCAGGTTTGACGTTACAATGAGAGTCCATGTTACTGAGACTCTCCTCATCATCATCTTCAAACTTTTTCAGCCTGAAAATAAAGATCAAGTAAAAGCGACATAAAGGAAGACCTTTTGAGTATGTTTTTGACTTGGCATTTTGGGAGCTAAGCATTTTTGCATCCTATTTAAAGTGCCTCTATGCTTTTTCAGATATGACCTTTCCTGCAATGTGTAATATAGCAGCTCATGAATGTAAAAGGTGACAAAAGAAAAAGATTCTGAACTGCCTGAAACGAGTCGTCAGTAATTCCAGTCTTACTTCCTGCATGAACATGTAGGTTTGTGACAAATTTGCATAATGCCAGTCCATGGTGTTCATTGGCGTCTACTTTGACCCTCAAACACAGTAGTTCCCTCAAAGTAACTGAGACCGGAAGAGTTTGGTTCCTGTTGTCGCCAAAAAAAATTGTTCTGTACTGCAAAAAAATAAAATAATTTGAAGCACATCCTCACAGGACTCACGCTGGAATTGATACAGTAAAACTGGCGCCATCATTACGGTTCGTATCACTGTGTATCATTTGTTTAGTGCTAAAAATCATAGGTTATGGATGTTTGGTTTCCGGCATGCGCTGTAAGTGTTCGACCAATCCCAACAGGCTGGACCATCTGACCAATCAGAGCAGAGCAACTCTCGGAAACGAGAGGTTAGAGAGACTGAATCCTTTATCAAACTGTTTCAGACACTGTGATAAAAGAGCTGATACTGCAATGTATATTATGAGAAAATGTAAATGTTTTATAACTTGGATGCATGTAAACCTATTGTAGGAGACTCCAAAACCAAATGAATTGAACCTTTAAAATAGCATAATAGGGGCACTTTAAAACAATGACACTGACAAATATTCAGAAGGCGTCTCACCTTAGCTGTATTGACACTACAGGCAATTAAAGCACATGTATGTTTGATATCTTATATACAATTATGTGGAGCACGGTTTTGGTCTAATGAGCTTTCACTGTGGGAGGACTCACTCAATGTGACAAAACAAAAATAGAAAGCACATGTCAAAATGTGTTAGAGCATTGCTTCATACGGTCACAGCAGATACAACAAAAACCCTAAATAGATTATTAGTAAAATAAACACCTAGAAGGGAGGAATTTGAGCAGAAGCTCTTGGAAGTCAATCTTCTCTTCTTTCTTGCATTTGGTGTTGCGGACACGTGCAGAGCGTCTCTTTGCTGTCTCTATGTTGTCCTCTACCACACGTTTTCTCTTGGTGCCTTTTTTCACTTTATCACTCAACGCAGCGTCCAGAGCTGTAGGGTCAACATCATCAGTGTCAGTATTACTTTTGAAACATTTGTGATAGGAATCTTCACATTGTTAATCTGAGTTCTGTATCTCATATTACATACAGTCAAACCAAAATGTATTCAGACACCTTCAATATTTTGCTATAGTTAAAAAAATGGTAATAAAATATGAGAAGAACTCCCAGTTGATATTTCACTGGTTTTGTCCATCCTTCTGTTAGACTCTCACAAGTGAATCATGTCGAATATCTATTAAATGTAACTACACAATTAGATAATACCAATTTAGCTCAACCAATTACCAAGCAATGCTTCATGTTGTTCAGTCTGTGGTGTAAAAAGGTTGCATTAGCAATTAAAGTAAAACCACTTCAGCAAAACATCATCAGGTCAAAGTGTCTGAATAATTTTTGGTCCCAAATTTTTACTGGTAGTCACGGTATGAAGAATTATTGTGTATAATATGTCAGTTTACTTTATTTTGCTATCCTCACTTACATAAATGAACTGAATAATTTTTGGTTTGACTGTATGCAGGGTTTGAAATGAGCTTTTTCAATAACCGGCCAATTTGGCAACTAAGTTTTTATGTTACCGGGCATTTAGAACTTCTACTAGCCCAACAAAAAAATGAACCAGATTAGCTGTCACAGCATATACAAAATTTGTATTTCATACATTCATTTCTTATTCAAACAAAATCCTGTCATCCAGCCATCTCCTCCCTTCCTCTTTATTCCTCATCACCAAAAATGTGTTTTAGTATAAAGAACATAAAAAAAAGTAGGATGCAGGAAAATAACAATGTCTTTTCTGTTAATCAAATGCATTTTAATCTTCGCTATAGCCTTAATGCACATGAACAAGTGCGCCGCGCTGTAGTGAAGTGCATGTTCACGTAAGCCAGATATGCGCAGATTCCGTGCAATACGCTGTTTTCAATCTATCATGGTGACTCGCGAATTGAGCATATGCACTTAATCTGCACATATTTGGTTTGCACAAACTTCCCCAGCAAAGTGAGTAAACATAAGTAACACGCCAAATTGGCTAGTGATTTGACAGCGTTACCCGCCACAGTTGATTTGTACCAGCATTTGTCGTGTTGGTGGGTGTTCATTTCAAACCCTGACTGTATATGTTCATGCCTCATGCATTCATGCTAACCCGCAGTAGTAACCGTGGTAAGAGCAGCTTCCTCCGCTCCATTGGCAACAGTAGTGGTGACTGTGGTTGTGCTGATCTCTATAATGCTCTGGCTCTGTGGTACTCCTGAAGGAGCGATGGGTTCAGCCTGCGGTGGGACAAGCAGTTCGGTGGACGGGGATTGACTGGAGATAGGGCTGCTGGGAACAGGAGGAGGGGCAGGGGGGGCTTGAGGCACAATCACGATCATGGGAGGCTGAGGAGGGTCTGGAGCAGCAGGGGTGGGCACTGGTGTGCTGGTGGGCATTTGCAGGAGGCACTCCGGGTCACGGTACATTGACAAATCAATTCGGCGGCCAAAGTCAGGCCGTGGGACCAGGCAAGCGTTCTGGTGTTTGTACATGGCCAAGAAACTCTCCCCCACACTCTTCCACCTAAAAGGATAACAATACATCACACAGAGAAATAATAATCAAGTACGTCAGCGGGCCTTTTTGACTTATATAAAGAAAAGAATACATATTTTTAAATAAGGCATAAAATAAAACAACTGAAGAATGCGTTTTGAGCTCTAACTAGTGGTGGGCGATACAAACTACTGTTCAAAAGTTTGGGGTCAGTACGTTTTTGTTTAAGAGATTAAGCAGCACAATTGCTTTCATCATTCATTCTAGCCACTCAGCATTTTCACTGGCCACAATTTTGACATCGATACCATAGGGAAAAACTGTCATATAGATATTTTTAATATTATCTCATAATTTGGCAGCAAGAATATTAGGGCTGCTGTCACTTTAAGACCTGACGCACAGATCCATTATACTGTTACACATCCTGAAAACATCAATATGTTCTCATAGGGAGGAACACAAAGGAAAAGTCTATAGACAAACAAATTACATAAATGGTATTAAATGTAATTTTAATGTTTGGATAGTTTTATTGTTTCAATTAACCCATAATATTTCTTAAAAACAAACTGTAAGATGAATTCCAGCAGATGTCTGTGGATTAATAGTGGCATGGACTCACGTGAAGTATTTGATGGGCTGAACCAGTTGCAGGTCAGCCACCGGGTGCCGTGTGAATTTAGCCTGTCTCTGTCGTCTCAGTTCCAGCGCTTCCTCCACAATGCTGTGAGCTTCATCCTCATCTACATCCACATACTGCACTGACACATCACTGCAGCCAAAACACACACAGATACTAACTCAAACACACTTATTCTTCAACAGGACAAATGTTGAATGCCACATAATTAGCAAAAGGTGCATACAGTTTGGAGAACATCTTCATAGAGTCTCGTCTGAGGCAGGGCTGCTCTTCAAAGATCTTCTCTTTGAGCACTCGGCCCTTACTGTAGCCTATGTCCTTCTCCAGAGCCTTACAGATGTAGTACAAACAACCTGCGGGACAAACAGACAAGAACATCCGCTACTGAGGCAGGAAACCAAGGTTAAGACAACATGAAACAGCATTCACAACCGTAACCACCTACTTGTTCAGTGGCCTTGACTTTAGAAGTTTTCCCCATTACATAAATTAGGGCTACACAATATTGTGGGAAAAAACAACATTGTGATATTTTGTGTTACTGCAAAAAACACTGCTCGGCCAAAAAATATTGCATTTAAATAGGCAAATGCTTAAGGGCCCTATTTTAAGGATCTAAGCGCATGGTGCAAGTGCACTTAGGCCGTGTCTGAATCCACTTTTGCTAGTTTAACAACGGGAAAAATAGTCTGCCGCATGGTCTAAAAGGGTTGTCCCTATTATCTTAATGATTAATGGGTGTATTTTGGGTGTAACGTGCAATAAACTAACCAGAGTCTCAGCTCCCATTCCCTTTAAAAACCAGTTGCGCTCGCGCCATGGCGGATTCGCTATTTACATGGCGGAATTTGCAAGCGGAAAAACTGAACGTGTCTCCAGAGTACAAACAGATCTGTATCTTTATGTACACAATAATAATAATAATCTTTTACATTGTAATCCTTTTATTTTTATTATTTGGCAGGTTTGTGTGCTGCAGCGCGTCCCTGTGTGTTTAATAAGCAGAAGGTACGCGCGTGTGTTGAAGACCCGCCTATAGGCTCATATTACTAACGCACTCTTTAATTAATCATAATTAATTAATCATAAAAATACTGCGCTATTGACTTTAGAGCAGGTTTCAGTTGGTTAAAGGGTTAGTTCACCCAAAAATGAAAATTCTGTCAGTAATTACTCACCCTCATGTTGTTCCAACCCCGTAAGACTTTCGTTCATCTTCGGTACACAAATTAAGATATTTTTTTATTAAATCTGAGAGCTGGATCACTCCTCCATAGGCTTCTTAAGGGATCGAAACTGGCCGGCCCAAAAGTTATGAAAGACATCATTAAAATAGTGAAACTGCGCAAAGCTTCTGTGTTGTATGTCACACGCATCACACACATGACCAGCGTTGGCCAATAGTGAGCCTACGTGTGATGTACAACACAGAAGCTTTGTGCAGTTCCACTACGTGAAATCTCAAGGCCCACAGGGAAGGAAATGAGTAGTTGAATAAAGTCGTTATTTTTGTTTGTTTTTTGCACACAAAAAGTATTCTCATCGCTTGATAAACTTAAGATGCTTGTTTATCTACAGGCATGCTAAACATGGTTCTGTGTTTGATTTGGCTACTGTAGTAAAGCCAATGTTTAGTTTTTGTTTTGGGTTAATAGTTCTGGCGACAGATATTTGGCTACAATCGTTCTAAAAATACTAAAGTAACGGTGCCATACAGTCAGTCATAACAGCGTATCTAAAAAGTACGAGACAACAACAAAAAACAAACCATTCTGAAACGTCGTTTAACAGCCGTTCTTGAACAGGTTCTGCTCGATCATCTTCACTAACATTCTCTGGGTCCGATTCGGGCTCAGATTGGTATGGTTTTATTGACGCCATTGTTTATAATACACCAAAGCACAAACTACCAGTAAAGATAAAGGGCGTGACATTTCCGAAAAAACGTGCACTAGGCGGTTAACGAATCACAACACACTGGGCCAGCTAACCAATCTGAGCCCATTGTGTATTTTGAGGGACTGGCTTCATAGAACCCAGAAACCATCAGACCGTTTTTACAAGGAGGGACAGAGCAGTGTAGAATAAAGGTAAAATATATGAAAAATAATGCAATAGAAGATATGGGGTCCTAAAATCAAAACAGTTTTGGCAAAACTCAAAGTTTGAACAGTGATGATGGGAATGGCATATTTGAAGGTTGTGCACAGATTTCTGGACTCACAGCTGTAGTCACTGAGAGAATAGAGGACCGTGATGAGACTGTCCAGGCAGGGCCAGTGGTCCGGGTTACAGCGTAAGCCCACCTCAAAGGCATGACGGGCCAAAGGCATGCTGACCTTCCTCAAGGCCAACCTTCCCATTTTAAACCACATATTCACATCTGTGGAGTCCAGCATGACAGCCTGCAAGACAAGTAGACATGAACTGTGATAAAAGATTGATGAATAATTTGATGCTCAAGAAACATTTCTTAAAATTATCAAAGTTGAAGACAGTTCTACTGATTCATATTTTGATGCAGTTTATTTAAAATGGAAATCTTTTACAACAATTTAAAGTCTCACATATTTTGAATGTGTCCTTGCTGAATAAAAGTATTTCTTTAAAATATTGGAATTGTACTAACCTCAAACTTCAGAACAGCAGTGTAGTTCTAGAAAACTGCTCAATATGCATGTGGGATGAATTATGTACCCTAAGGATTTGTTCAAATATGTATTTACTTTTACATAGAAGTCCATGGCAGTGTCGAGATCGTCTCTGAGCACAGCAAGACTGGCCAGGTTTTTATAGGTGGAGTACTTCAACATCAGCCCAGGATGCTTCAGTCCTACTTTCTCATCTTCAGATGCCACGGCCTGGAGCAAGAAAAAAAGCAGTCGCCAAAATTTGGTCAGAAAACTGTCATTGCGTAATATAAAACACTGGTGTCCAAATAAAGCACAAAGGAAAAGAGACTCTGGATCTCATGGTAAGGTGTGATAAGGAGTCTGCTGTACCTCCTTGAGCAGTGGGGTCTTGAGCAGATCATGGTAGGCTTTGGCAGACTCGTCAATCTTGTCATGTTTCTGCAGATCCAGAGCTTTATGATACAGTGCAAACGCTTCTGCCTCCTGCAATACAAATGAGGATTCAACCATCTTATTTTTTCTTAATCCTATAAAGCCTGCAGTATCATATGTGCTACTACATTTCTACAGTCTCCAAATGATCAACAAGATCAAAACTTTGCTGAAAAACCTGTCATCACATCTACCGCATGCCTTCTGTCGTCTACTTGATATACTGTTTTATCAAGTAAAAGACCTTTTAGTATTATTGTACAAACGTCCACCTTCAGTTCGTGGTTCATGTGTCTTTTTGCTGTGAAATCTTTACTAAGTAAATGTAGCAATTATTTTTATATTGTTAGTAATATTTTAAGATGAACACTTACTGGACTGAAGCAACTTAGGTTTACTAGATTATCCATATATCATTTTTTAGAGAAAATAATGTTCAAATTTAAGTCTCAAATCTAAAACTTCATTGTATTGCATTGCACTATATACAACTCCAAAGCTTTGATCATAAAACTAAGCATTTAAATATCACCTTACTAAGACATATTATTGGCAGATATAGAGTGATGACTGATATTAATACGCGTTTTATGTCAGTAGTCTGTTTTAAGATCTCATTGATTTACAATCAAACATCAGAATTTCATCTTCCTTTTAGGCAATATGAATATCAGCATCTGCACCAAATTGCATATTTTTTCTCTGAATAAAATTGAGGTGAGTTTGAGCTCCATACTCTCACTATACCAGACAAGTTGAGCCATAAAAGCCTGATGTATCAATTATGATCATTAAAAAAAAAAAAAAATTGTCTAAAGATTGTCTTTTGTTGTGATGGAAACAAACTTCCATTTGACTTATTTCATATGTCAGGCTTTACACGTTTAACACAACACAAAATAGTGAAAGTTAAGTCACTTAGGATGAACTTTTGAAAGCATCTGACTCACCTGGGCTTCCTTTGTTTGACTTGGCTTAGTGCTTCTGAATGAGTCTTCATACTCATCCGCAGCCTGAGACGCCGCATTCAGAGCAGCAATCCGGATCTGTGATCGACAGAAGACACTGAGCGAGTGAGTTTCAGTAAGTTTCAGTGAGTGAGTGAGTTTCAGTGAGTTTCAGTGAGTGAGTGAGTTTCAGTGAGTTTCAGTGAGTGAGTGAGCGAGTGAGTGAGCGAGTGAGCGAGTGAGTGAGTGAGCGAGTGAGTTTCAGTGAGTGAGTGAGTTTCAGTAAGTTTCAGTGAGTGAGTGAGTTTCAGTGAGTTTCAGTGAGTGAGTGAGCGAGTGAGTGAGCGAGTGAGTGAGTGAGCGAGTGAGTTTCAGTGAGTGAGTGAGTTTCAGTGAGTGAGTGAGCGAGTGAGTTTCAGTGAGCGAGTGAGTTTCAGTGAGCGAGTAAGTTTCAGTGAGCGAGTGAGCGAGTGAGTTTCAGTGAGCTTCAGTGAGCGAGTGAGTTTCAGTGAGTGAGTGAGTTTCAGTGAGCTTCAGTGAGCGAGTGAGTTTCAGTGAGTGAGTGAGTTTCAGTGAGCGAGTGAGCGAGTGAGTTTCAGTGAGTGAGTGTGTTTTAGTGAGTGAGTGAGTTTCAGTGAGTGAGTGAGTGAGATTCAGTGAGTGAGTGAGTGAGATTCAGTGAGTGAGATTCAGTGAGTGAGTGAGTGAGATTCAGTGAGTGAGATTCAGTGAGTGAGTTTCAGTGAGTGAGTGTGTTTTAGTGAGTGAGTGAGTGAGATTCAGTGAGTTTCAGTGAGCGAGTGAGTTTGTGTGAGTGAGTGAGTTTCAGTGAGCAAGCGAGTGAGTTTCAGTGAGTGAATGAGTGTGTTTCAGTGAGTGAGTGAGTGAGTGAGTGTTTCAGTGAGTGAGTGAGTGAGTGAGTGTTTCAGTGAGTGAGTGAGTGAGTGAGTGTTTCAGTGAGTGAGTGTTTCAGTGAGTGAATGAGTGAGTTTCAGTGAGTGAATGAGTGTGTTTCAGTGAGTGAGTGAGTGAGTTTCAGTGAGTGAGTTTCAGTGAGCGAGTGAGTTTCAGTGAGTAAGTGAGTTTCAGTGAGCGAGTGAGTTTCAGTGAGCGAGTGAGTTTCAGTGAGCGAGTGAGTTTCAGTGAGCGAGTGAGTTTCAGTGAGCGAGTGAGTGAGTTTCAGTAAGTGAGTGAGTTTCAGTAAGTGAGTGAGTTTCAGTAAGTGAGTGAGTTTCAGTAAGTGAGTGAGTTTCAGTGAGTGAGTGAGTTTCAGTGAGCGAGTTTCAGTGAGTGAGTGAGTGAGTTTCAGTGAGTGAGTTTTAGTGAGCGAGTGAGTGAGTTTCAGTGAGTGAGTTTCAGTGAGCGAGAGAGTTTCAGTGAGTGAGTGAGTTTCAGTTAGGTTTCAGTGAGTGAGTGAGTTTCAGTGAGTGAGTGAGTTTCAGTGAGTGAGTTTTAGTGAGCGAGTGAGTGAGTTTCAGTGAGTGAGTTTCAGTGAGTGAGTTTCAGTGAGTGAGAGAGTTTCAGTGAGTGAGTGAGTTTCAGTGAGGTTTCAGTGAGTAAGTGAGTTTCAGTGAGTGAGTTTCAGTGAGCTTCAGTGAGTGAGTGAGTGCGTTTAAGTGAGTGAGTGCGTTTAAGTGAGTGAGTGAGTGCGTTTCAGTGAGTGAGTTTCAGTGAGCTTCAGTGGGTGAGTGAGTGCGTTTAAGTGAGTGAGTGCGTTTAAGTGAGTGAGTGCGTTTAAGTGAGTGAGTGAGTTTCAGTGAGTCAGTGTGTTTCAGTGAGTGAGTGAGTGAGTTTCAGTGAGTGAGTGAGTTTCAGTGAGTGAGTGAGTTTAAGTGAGTGAGTGAGTTTAAGTGAGCGAGTGAGTTTCAGTGAGCGAGTGAGTTTCAGTGAGCGAGTGAGTTTCAGTGAGTGAGCGATTGAGTGAGTGAGTGTCAGTGAATGAGTAAGTTTGTGTGATCGAACGATCGAGTGAGTGTCAGTGAATGAGTGAGTGATCGAGTGAGTGTCAGTGAATGAGTGAGTGATCGAGTGAGTGTCAGTGAATGAGTGAGTGATCGAGTGAGTGTCAGTGAATGAGTGAGTGATCGAGTGAGTGTCAGTGAATGAGTAGAACAGAAGCAGGTCAAATGTCATATGTGGTAGTTTAAATCAATATAGCCTAATACAAGCATAAAACGTATAGAGTGACTTACCATGTTTCTTATTTATTAAGGATCATTCACTCGGATAATCAGCATCTGTTGTGGTGCAACATTATAAAAAATAAATTATGAAATTAAAAGTGGATCAGGACCTCATATTATTACACGTCTAGTCAGCTACTAAAATATACTTAATTAGTTGCATCAGTGCTAGTTTAGAATATTATAATGTCTCACTTCTTTCACAAATAAGTAACGTAATAAATGAATACATTACACGCTAAACTAAATAAACAAATTTCAGAAAATGTACACAGTACAAATAGCACATGACTACATTTACAAATTTTGTGTGACTGTAAGTGCACCTATTCGCAGAATAAACAAGTTTCTATTTGTTTCCATTTACACTTCATGCAAATAGTATCTACAACTCTGTAAACTCAGCATAAAAACAATCTTCATTGTCTTACACTGCCTTTTCATAATTCACTTCATGCCTTTAGTACAGGGTGTTTTAAATAATGGGACAAGAAGATAAGACTCAAGTTATATTAAGACTCAAACGGACCAATGTTTCAATTTCCCCAGACAGTGCATGCTAAACTCTCAATAACACTCGAATAAACGCACTTTGTTCTTGAGGGAGCATCTTTCCCCTGGAATCAGAAGAAATTTCATTGTCATCTTGATAAACAAACGGAAGAACCTTAAGCATATCCTTCACAAGCTTCGTAAACATGAAAAAGCCGCTGGTGTTGCATACAATGGTTGGGTTATTGATAGCATAGCACTGTCTAGGTTTATAAACCACATTCAATAACAACATGCTAACTATGCTAACAACAGCAGAAGCACAGCTGACATGGCGAGGCTACTGCATTTCTATTTAATTGAGAAACAGCACACTGGAGAAATATCACACACCATGTTCCTAATGCATCGGGAATGTAGAATATTTAAGCAGTGAGTTCAGCTTTCAAGTTGTGTATTGTGTTTGCACAGATGTTGTTTTGATGGAGAGCTTTTGCTTACCCGCTGCACGCATGATCTTCTGCTCGGAGGAGTCACTCAACTCAGTGTCGAGCGCTCTGATTGGACGAGAATGCGTGCACGCGCGGCTGAAAACAGCCAATGAGGTGCCGTAACTCCGTTTCCAATGTGCTGTTTCTCAATCAAATGTCTGAATATACGTGTATACAGGTCCTTCTCAAAAAATTAGCATATTGTCATAAAGTTCATTATTTTCCATAATGTAATGATACAAATTAAACTTTCATCTATTTTAGATTCATTGCACACCAACTGAAATATTTCAGGTCTTTTATTGTTTTAATACTGATGATTTTGGCATACAGCTCATGAAAACCCAAAATTCCTGTCTCAAAAAATTAGCATATAATGAAAAGGTTCTCTAAACGAGCTATTAACCTAATCATCTGAATCAACTAATTAACTCTAAACACCTGCAAAAGATTCCTGAGGCTTTTAAAAACTCCCAGCCTGTTTCATTACTCAAAAGCGCAATCATGGGTAAGACTGCCGACCTGACTGCTGTCCAGAAGGCCATCATTGACACCCTCAAGCAAGAGGGTAAGACACAGAAAGAAATTTCTAAACAAATAGGCTGTTCCCAGAGTGCTGTATCAAGGCACCTCAGTGGGAAGTCTGTGGGAAGGAAAAAGTGTGGCAAAAAACGCTGCACAACGAGAAGAGGTGACCGGACCCTGAGGAAGATTGTGGAGAAGGACCGATTCCAGACCTTGGGGGACCTGCGGAAGCAGTGGACTGAGTCTGGAGTAGAAACATCCAGAGCCACCGTGCACAGGCGTGTGCAGGAAATGGGCTACAGGTGCCGCATTCCCCAGGTCAAGGCACTTTTGAACCAGAAACAGCGGCAGAAGCGCCTGACCTGGGCTACAGAGAAGCAGCACTGGACTATTGCTCAGTGGTTGCATGTCATTCGGAAATCAAGGTGCCAGAGTCTGGAGGAAGACTGGGGAGAAGGAAATGCCAAAATGCCTGAAGTCCAGTGTCAAGTACCTACAGTCAGTGATGGTCTGGGGTGCCATGTCAGCTGCTGGTGTTGGTCCACTGTGTTTTATCAAGGGCAGGGTCAATGCAGCTAGCTATCAGGAGATTTTGGAGCACTTCATGCTTCCACCTGCTGAAAAGCTTTATGGAGATGAAAATTTCATTTTTCAGCACGACCTGGCACCTGCTCACAGTGCCAAAACCACTGGTAAATGGTTTACTGACCATGGTATTACTGTGCTCAATTGGCCTGCCAACTCTCCTGACCTGAACCCTATAGAGAATCTGTGGGATATTGTGAAGAGAAAGTTGAGAGACGCAAGACCCAACACTCTGGATGAGCTTAAGGCCGCTCTCGAAGCATCCTGGGCCTCCAGAACACCTCAGCAGTGCCACAGGCTGATTGCCTCCATGCCACGCCACATTGAAGCAGTCATTTCTGCAAAAGGATTCCCGACCAAGTATTGAGTGCATAACTGAACAATTATTTGAAGGTTGACTTTTTTTTTTGTATTAAAAACATTTCTTTTATTGGTCGGATGAAATATGCTAATTTTTTGAGATAGGAATTTGGGGTTTTCATGAGCTGTATGCCAAATCATCAGTATTAAAACAATAAAAGACCTGAAATATTTCAGTTGGTGTGCAATGAATCTAAATTATATGAAAGTTTAATTTTTATCATTACATTATGGAAAATAATGAACTTTATCACAATATGCAAATTTTTTTAGAAGGACCCAGATATCACACAGAGATGATGTATATATCTATATATACAATAGGTTAGGCGAGGTAAAATGATTTTTTTTTTCTCTTCTATTCTTAAACGTAATGCTTATTGTAATTAATTAGGTTATTGTTCAACAATTCCATGAATTATGTACATTTCAGACGTTTATCGTTAAAACCTATAGGTAATTTGAATTCATATTGTTGCTATTATAACATCTTTAATTAAAAGACAGGCAGTAAAATATTTAAAATGGATATTCACATGCTTGTCATAGAATACATTTACATTCAGAATAATCTCTTTTATCGGGATGTTGCTGTCTTTCATCTATTATTCACTAAATATTCAAAACACAACTTTAAATAGAATTGTTGATTTAGTATCTGACATTAATGCCACTTGATTCTGTATGGTAAACCTTTATCTAAATGTTACATTTTAAATGCTTATTTTATGTTACATTTGAAATAAAAAATATGTTGCAATGCACAATTATTAATATTGATAGTCAAATAACGGTTTGTCAAATAATTAATTGTTGTTTACTTCAAACTACTTAGAATATTTAACTAGTGAAAATCAGTTTTCAGAATCAAGCAATCAATTAGCATTCACTTTTATCAATAGTTTATATATAATGGATATGTTTAATGTTCAAATTTCTAATTGCATGATATTTAAAAAAAAAAAATACATATGATAAAGTGTGAATAGTATTTCAGAATCAGAAATCACCCTGGCAAAGCAGCAAAACCATTGAAGACTGAAGAAAATTTCATACTGCAAACTGCAATGTATTGCACTACCATTAATCCAGTCTTCAGTGTCATGATCCTTCAGAAATCATTCTAATATGCTGATTAGATGCTTAATAAACGTTTCTGATTATTATCAATGTTGAAAACAATAATGTAGCTTAATATTTTTGTGGAAACCGTAATTCAAGGCTGAAATGTTTCCATATTTTGTTGGAAAAACTTTTTCATAATCCTTTAATGAATGGAAAGTTCAAAAGAACAGCATTTATTTGAAATAGAAAACTTCTATAACATTTGTAATGTCTTTACAGTCACTTATCAAATTAATGCACCCTTGCTGAATATATTATAAAAACATTAATTTCTTTAAAGTGGACCTATAATGCCTATTTTTACCAGATGTATAAGTCTCATGTGTCCCCAGATTGTGTCTTTGAAGATTCAGCTCAAAATACCCCACAGATAATTTATCATACCATGTTGTAAATGGCCATTTTAGCAGCATGCTGTTTTTGTGCATGTATCTTTAAATGTAAATGAGTCGCTTGATCCCCGCCCACTTTCCAGAAGAGGGCAGAGCCTGTACAGCTCCTGCTAAAACATCCATTTGGTTTTGATTATCATCTCTATTGTGTTCACGCTCACATGACAATACAGTTCTTCATCATCATGAAAGTTTATGATCTGCATACATTTTAAATGGTATGTGCAAAAATGGGTTTATTCTTAAATGAAAAATTATTCATAGAAAAAAACATAACAATTAGCAGATGGCCAATTTGATTTCAGTGTTTTCATCAATTAATTCAGCAAAAAGTCTAATATAATAAGCTTAGTGTCCTTGAACTGCAAATATACTATAAATAATAATAAAACTTAAAGGTTTTTTGAGTCTATAAAACTAAACAACATTAATATCTGTGAATAAAACACATCCTGAACCTAGAATGTCATGAGCACAGCAGCTTTTCAAACAAACATAAAAGGATTATAAAAGGTCATTCACAGGTCACGCTGGCAGCAGTAAACATTTAAACAACCGGAGAAGCTAAAAGTTAACCAAGCTCTAGAACCCAACCAATCCAGCAGAACCCGACGCAGACCGATCCGAGCACACGGACCCGTTCGCCCGAGAGGACCGTGAGCCTTTGGACTGAAGACTGACTGAACTTGCTGAGCGAGAGCCTCCGCTGGCCCTCTGACGGCTCGAGGGGTCCGAGGACATTCGGCTCTGCTCCGGGGCCTCAAACTCAACAGGCTCCTGTAACGTTTGGGAGGAACGACACAAGCCGACTAGAGTTAGAGGCACTTCCGGCTGAGGAATGTCTTCAGTGTTAGCAGGAGGTTCTGAGTGAGTCTTTGATTCAGGTCGAGGGACGTCTGCCATCTGTGTAGAGATTACAGAAATCATAATAATAATGACACATAAAAAAACCTTACTAACCCCAAACTTTTGAATGGTAGTAAATAAATATAATTGTTTTATTAAATAATTTTTTAATGTGTCTTGTTTGTCTTGTGTCTGCTCACGGCTGAAGTCTCCTCGTTTCTCTGGTTCTCTCGGCTGATGTGCGTCCGCTCTGTTGAGGAGAGCTGAGGATGCCCAAGACGCCCGAAGTCTGATTGGTCAATTCCAGCCATAGACGCAAACCGGCCCAGCCTAACAGGAAGAAATTCCCAATTAATCCCAACTAAATCTTCAAAGATTAAAAATAATAATAATCTGGCATCACGACTTCTGAAGAAAAAAAGCACCAGATTCATACAGTAGATGTAAAATATGAGATATATTAGATATCAGGTAACAGATCCGACAAACCCAGCATCTTTCAGCAGGTCCAGGAAGGCGTGGAATTTGTGGAAGGAGGATTCGATACTTTCCAGCACATGTTCATCATCTAGAACAGAGGCGTTGAGATGGGCTTCGGACAGGGATTGATTCAGACTGCGCAAACGCTCATTCTCCAGTTCCAGCTATAGGAAGAGACATGATTAACATTACTTTCTGAAATGTTACTGTCACAGAGAGGCTCTGTGATTAGAGACTCTTAATTTGAGAAATTACTTTTATTGTGCCACTGGACTGAGAACACACTATGCATACATACATTTCATACTAACATAACTCATTATTTGTTTTGCACAAATTTTAACACCAGTTAACACAGATATGTGTGTGTGTGTGTCAATGATTGTATATTGTTTAAGTGTTGTTCCTGTCCTCACCATGTCCTTTTTCTTTAGTTAACATTTATTTAGTCATTAATCTCTCTATATTGATTTATGTATTGTATTAAGAACACAAACAAGACCGGTTACCATGCTAAATGTTTATTGTTTTCAATTGACCATTTGCAGAAAATAAATTGTCATACTTGCGTACCGGAACATTTTACAATAACAAACAGACGAAACCCAGTCAAAGTAACTGCCACCATTTTAAAATATCTATTTCTCGCCAATAGAAGGCAGAGTTAAGAGTTCTCATGTCTGAGGGGAGATTGGTCTTCTGTTTGATTCGTTGTTTAACATAGTTCATCTTAATAATTAATTGAGTTTGTTTTGTTTCCAATGTTTATATATTTTTGTATTCTAATAGTTTATCTGAGATACTGTTCAATATATTTATTTTTGTCTTTCTTAAGTTTCTTTATTTCCTTTAATTACTGAATGGTTTAGTCCAAGTGGGAGGGGCTTATCATTTTTAAGAGGGCCTCTTAGTGTTGTAAGGGAGCTCGTAGAGTGAGTTGGTTGGTATTTGTTTCTCTACTTTGAGTCAATTTATTGACATAGCCGAAAATGTGTTGATGAATAACTTTGAGCAGTTTATTCGTTTTTTTTGTTTGTTTTTTGTGGGATTTCCACTGTAAATATCATTAACACTCTATTGGAATAAACACTGAACTTTTCAGACTTCATCTTCATGTCACTTCATTTTTATGCCTCCATCAGCCGGTACATTCAGAGCAGTGGTGCTGCTACTGCTTGAACATCTTTGGGGCCTCTTGATGGCAGTTTCACACCCCTCTCGGTAACAGTTACTATTCATTTTGCCAACATAATGACTGGTAATACTTGTACCTCCACCAGGCGAGAGTTGGCCTTCAGTCTGGTGTTCCTCTCCTCTGCCAGCCTCAGCCGACACTCTTCTAGCTCCACCTGTGGGTGAGCGGGGGAAGTCCACTGCATTATACTTCATGTGTACAGTGGCACCAAAATATTTAACTGTATATTTAAGCCATGCTTAAAAATGTAAGAATGTCTTTACATTAGATAAAATATTTACACCAAGTGCCACTGTACATAAAAAGCAAAATGCCCAAAAAGTGCATTCTGTTATATTAAGACCACTATAAAACTGTTTGGAAAACTTTATAATCACTATCGTTGCTACTTTTCATTAATTGTATTATTTTACCCTTGTCCAAGACTTTTTGTCTTCAAACTATGAGTTAATCATAAAAATAAGAACTATTACATGATTATTACATATTTATGACTAAATCTAAACAGAAGGACATGATCATGAGCCATTACTCACCGCAATGAAAAATTTAGCTTTGTTTTTATTTATTTTTCTTAAATTTGTGTATATGTTCACCAACAGTGTGAGTGAATAGCTTGAGATGAAATATGAGATCCGACTTAAAAAATGTAGGGAAAAGTATATACTGTTGGAAAATGTTACTGGACAAATTAAATAAACAGTCTGAAAAGAGTTGATATTCTAAAGGGCCATTAGTGGCTCATACTGTACACTACCAGTCAAATTTTTGGGAATAATTACAATATTTTTTATGTTTTTGAAAGAAGTATCTTCTGCTCACCAAGGATGAATTTGTTTGATCAAAAATACTGTAAAACAGAAATATTGTGAAATATTATTACAAGTTAAAAAAACTGTTTCCTATGTGAATGTATTTAAAAACATAATTTATTCCTGTGATCAAAGCTGAATTTTCAGCATCATTACTCCAGTCTTTAGTGTCACATGATCCTTCAGAAATCAGCATAATATGATGATCAAAAAACATTCATTATTATTTTTTAAAGAAATGATTACTTTTCAGCAGACACATTCAATTGTTTAAAAGTGACAGTAAAGACATTTATGTGACTTTTTCAAGAAGATTTCTATTTCAACTTTCGTTTTTAAAAAAAAGTTCTTTTTTAACTTTATATTCATCAAAGAATGTGTCCCTCTTTCCAACGTTTAGTGTTTTACATATTGATGATAAACTATTAATATATTAGCACCATTAATAATTGATAAGAAATGAGCAAGAAATCGGCATATTAGAATAATTTCAAAAGGATCATGAGACTGGAGTAATGATGCTGAAAATTCAGCTTTGAAAATATATTCAGATAGAAAACAGTACTTTTAAATTGCAATTCGGATTCCAAGAACACAGGATGAGATGTTACTATCCTTTGTGCAAGCACCTCCAAGAGTTCATGAAACAGTGAGCCTGATGAAATTTGGGGAGCGCATCGTCAATAGTGTACCTTTGGTTCCTAGGGTGTTTCGGCCTTTCACAATATACACCCTCCCCACAGGCGGCCAGCGACAGGGTGATCAATCCTACGCTTGCGTCCCATTCCCAATTAGTCATAGGGTTTGCCTTGTTGTTGATAGCCAACATCCCATAGGACAATGCATGGCAGGGGCGTCCTCCTCCCTGAGTCAAACATTGTTGACCGCATACCTCCTGGCCCTCTCAATTCGGGGCCCAGCAGGGGTCTTTCCTCTTCATCCAAAGCCACTAACCGCTACCTTCTGCCGCCTCCGATACAGCTCTAATTGCCGAACGCTGGCTCTGGCCCTTAATTCCCAGGTATTTAAGCAGTCTGGTTGTAGATGTTGCCACAAAACCTCTGCAGCCCACCTCCACTGGTCGGACTTCTGTGTTCCAACCATGATGCCATGCTTCGGTAGCTAGATCGCCATAGCGCAGATGTTTTCGCTCATAAGCCTCACCTACTGAGTCCTCCCAGGGTACTGTGAGCTCAATAATGAAGACCTTCTTGAGTGAACTGGACCAGAGCACCATGTCAGGTCTTAGGGTGGTGGTTACGATCTTCGGAGGAAACACAAGTTGCCGACCAATAACAACTAGCATTTTCCAGTCGCGGGCCAAGCGCAGCTGGTCTCGCTCTGATGGAGTAGAGCTGCTCTTCTGTGGTTTTGCCCCTTCACGGACAAAAGTCGTCCGTAAGGGGTGTGATGCTGCTGGGGGTGGTAGGGAGTTGGTGGCGCCTCGCTTGTCCTCCAGGGCGGACGCAAGGTTTTTTAGGATTTGGTTGTGACGCCAAGTGTAGCGTCCTTGGGTGAGGCTTCTTTTACACCCTGTGAGAATATGCCTGAGGTTGGCTGGCATGGAACAGAGGGCACAGTCCGGATCTTCACCATACCATTGGTGAAGATTACTGGTGTTGGAAGGACGTCATATGTTGCTCTGATGGAAAAGCTTAACCACTTCGCTTCCATGGCCCACAGATCCTTCCAGCTAATCTTCCTCTTCTCCACACTGTCCAATCGAGTCCACTGTCCCTGTTTGGCAAGAGAGACTGCCTTGGCCCACCTTGCTGCCTCCTCCTGATGGCGTACCTCCTGCACAACCATCTGCCGCTCTGTTGCTGAACATGACCCACAATATCAGCATGTCTGAGAGCTGTTGCCTCCTGGACTGCTTTTCCTGGCCTCCATTTACGCCCAGTTGCCAAGGTTGGTGGGTTGTTACTCACCACAGGGTCTCGAGAGTCATTCAGTGTCATCTGGAGCCTGGTTTTTGCACACTTGAATTCCTCTGATAGACTGGTGAGGGGCAGCTTGAGGACTCCATCTCCATAGAGGCCTATGGAGGTAAGGCATCGTGGAACTCCGAGCCACTTCTTTAAGTAGCCAGTGACTCCTATTTCCATATTCTCAACTATTGAGATTGGGACCCTACATACACTACTAGGGGCCACAACACCCGGGGTAGGAGACCAAACTGCAGACACCAGGCATTTAATTTTCCTGGTAGCTGGGTGTCGTCGATGGACTGTAGGCTACTACTGATGTCTTTGCGCAGCTGTTGCACCTGGTCTTTATCCTTCAGATTTGCATCATACCACCTTCCAAGGCTTTTTACTGGCTGCTCAGACACGGTTGGGATTTGGTCATCTCCGATGAAGAATTTCAGGTCAGATAGCAATAATATATATATTTTTTTAAATACTGTTTTAGTGTGTTTTTCTTCATACAAATGCAGCCTTAGTGAGCAGACGAGACCTTCAAAACTTTAGCTTTCAAAAACTCATAATTATTTCTAACTTTTGACTGGTAGTGTATATTCATGTCACCTCTCTGAAGAGTCTCTCCTAACTAAAGTGACATTTTGTTTTCCTCACTGTCTTGCCAAGCCTCCTCCTGCAATACACTCATGATACGCATCAAGCGGACAGACGGTTACTGTGTTACCTGTAATCGGCTGTTCTCCGTCTGTAGTCTTCTGAACTGGTAGCTTGTGATTTTCTCCTGAGGACTTGGCACATGCGCATCATCCCCCTTCTCTGACTCGGACTCAGTCTCCACTGTTACCCTCACAGAGGTGGCGTTCTGATGAACAAAACCATCATGACAACCACATTAACTATAGCAAAAACTACAGAGCACCAAATCAGCAATATATCCCTTTGGATAAAAGTGCCTGCTAAATAAATAAATGTCAATGCAAAAACATAATTTACATAAACAAAGCAATAAAACAGCCCTTACTTGAAAACTGTGGTCTGGCATTCCATCAGCCTGTGACGCACCTCTTTATAGACCGACAAAGAGAGACACATTCATGTATCTTATTGACTTGAATGGAAAAGCAGATCTGAATTCTGTGAGGCAACTCTTCAGGGGTCTCATTTATAAAACTGTGCACTAAAAGTGTACGTCCGCCTGAAAGCCAAAAATCACATACGCCAAGAAATTTTCAGACTTATAAAACCATGCATAGAACTTGTGCAAAATTCCCTTTATAAATCCCAGTCAGCGGAAGATTGTGCGCACATGAGTCTCCTCCCCGAAAGATTTTCTCAATCTTTTCCACTGGCCAAATAGTATTTTTAATTGCTTAATATTTTTAATGGAAACAGATAGGCCTAATTCTGCATTACTGATCGTTTGCATGAAAATATTTTCTCAGCCAATGAGTTCTGCTATAGGCCTTATTCGCAAACACCGGAAGTAGCTAACCACGGCCATATTGTTGACATGACATGTGTCCTGCCCATGGCCGCACGCAGATTGGAGTTGAGGGGAGCATTAGCCTAATGGCTTCATCCCGTCGGTATCAAGAGAAGATAAGCTTGATTGGTGTGGACCATAGACTGTAAAAAATATGGACAAAGCGTCTGTGACGTCACCCATAGACTTTCTGAAGAACGGTTTTGAGGCCGTTTATGGGGGGGTATGGGCAGCGCCATCTTGGAAAATCTTGTTCAAAATTTTCAAAAAGGATACAGAGGTGGTATGATGTGTTGTGTCAGATCATGGCCGAGACGTCAAATTTCAGGAATTCCACTCGGCACAGCCCGTTATCAGCTGTCAATCAAGCTGTCAATCAAAGTTAACCACGCCCTTATTTGTCATACATTTTATATCTAAGGCTATGTTTACACGGAAACGATCTGAAGAGAAAACGCAAAAGTGCCGTTGCGTTATCACTTTTTAGCCACTGCTTACAGCTAACCATATTTGATAAAATGATGGGGACAGACTTTGTTGTGAGGCATATATCCCTAACATTACCTGTGGTAAAATGATGGGAACAGACTTTGCTGTGAGGCATATATCCCTGACATTACCTGTGGTAAAATGATGGGGACAGACTTTGCTGTGGGGCATATATCCCTGACGTTACCTGTGGTAAAATGATGGGGACAGACTTTGCTGTGAGGCATATATCCCTGACGTTACCTGTAGTAAAATGATGGGGACAGACTTTAATGTGAGGCATATATCCCTGACGTTACCTGTGGTAAAATGATGGGGACAGACTTTGCTGTGAGGCATATATCCCTGACGTTACCTGTGGTAAAATGATGGGGACAGACTTTGCTGTGAGGCATATATCCCTAACGTTACCTGTGGTAAAATGATGGGAATAGACTTTGCTGTGAGACATATATCCCTGATGTTACCTGTGGTAAAATGATGGGGACAGACTTTGCTGTGGGGCATATATCCCTAACGTTACCTGTGGTAAAATGATGGGGACAGACTTTGCTGTGGGGCATTTATCCCAAATGTTCTCTTTCATCATCTCGTGTTCGAGATCCACCTATGGGAAGGGCATCCGTACCTGACCTCTGCAGAAGCATCCAATTGCACCAAGTCTGGCTAGACAGACAGAAGCGCGCAGCCAATGCCAGGTGAGGCCACACCCCCTCACCTACGGGCATATAACATCTGGGCGCGCTGCTATTCCTCAGTTGACATTCGCTTCTCGCGATCTCTGCATCTCACAGCTCGGTTGATTTTACACTGCTCACCTCGTGTCTTCAGGAGGACATATCGACCATATCGACCAGATCAGCCTCCGCCAGACGTGACAGTTGTTTATATTTCAACGACTGCTGCTTTGCATTCGGAGCCGCCCACGCTCTCGCTATTTTCACCGTTTCTCCTCACGGCTGCCCGCCACGGATTTCTCAGTTTTCTTCACTGGTATGTCACTGTCTAAGCCTGCAGCCTCTCCAGGGGATAGCATATCACGGGCCTGCCCGGCCGCGTGTGGTGCCCTTATCGCAGCTAAGGATCTTCATCAGCTTTGCGTGGTCTGTATGGGTCTTAAGTACGCTCGGGAAGCCCTGGAGAACCCGGAGAATTGCAGTTTCTGCCTCATGCTGCCTAGGAAGCTACTTAAACGGCGTCTTAAGGTGGCAGTGACACAGTGCACCGGGCTCAGCCCTTCTGACTCGGACGGGGGACACGGTGATGACGACGCGCTACCAGGGGCCTCCCGGGGCGCAACGTCTCTCATCTGGGCTGACCAGCCCAATCCCGCCTTCCCCGAGGAGGACATCTTCGGGGACAACCTCGCTCTCGTCCACGAACCGCCCGGTTCTGTCGAAGAGGAGGATGCGGCCATTCTTGGGGTTTCAGAGGACGAGGAGGCCATCCCGCCCTCTGGTGTTCCCCAGGCTACCGCCCACGCGGTTCTGCCTCAAGCCATCCTCCTGGAAGTGTGTGAGCGAGCGGCCGCTCGTCTCAACATTGAATGGCCGGCACCACAGAGCGCCACCGACCAGGAAAGGGATATTTATGATGGGAAAGTCCTGGGACCCCCTCCCGGCCCGAGGAAACAACTCTTCCCCATCCTCCAGGCGTGCGCGAAGCACATGAGGAATTACACGGAAGAGAACGCCTCCCACATTCTGAAAGAGGAAATTTCATCTCTCTTAAACAAGGGAGCGATTCAGGTGGTACCCCCCAATCTGATGAACCAGGGTTTTTATTCCCGTTATTTTCTGGTCCCGAAAAAAGGCGTCTCTCTCCGCCCTATCTTGGACCTTCGAGTGTTGAACAAACATTTGAGGAAATACAATTTCAGAATGCTGACACAAGGCGCACTCGCCCGTGCCATAAAACAGAACGACTGGTTCACATCAGTCGATCTGAAAGATGCTTTCTTTCACATAAGCATCTATCCTCCGCACAGAGAGTTTCTTCGTTTCGCCTACCAGGGCATATGTTACGAATTCACAGTTCTTCCATTTGGACTCAGTTTGAGTCCCCAGTCTTTCTGTCTGTGCACGGAGGCGGGCTTAGCACCTCTGAGAATATCAGGTCTGAGAATCCTGACTTACATAGACGATTGGCTCATCATAGCCGAATCAAAGGAGAAGGTGTAGCAGGACACCGGCCGTGTGCTCGCGCACATCACATCGCTCGGGTTCCAAGTGAATGTGAGCAAGAGCAATTTCACGCCCAGTCAGAATGTCATTTTCCCGGGCTTGGAGTTGAATTCGGTCTCCATGCGAGCGCGTCTCTCTCAAGAGCGCGTTCGCTCTCTGATGAACTGTCTGACACAGTTCAGAGAAGGGGCGAAAGTGCAATATCGCGCATGTCTCAGGCTGCAGGGTCTCATGGCTTCATCCACCCAAGTTGTGCCGTTGGGACTCCTGAGGATGAGGGCGTTCATGAAATGGGTTTTGTCACTACATTTCAGCCCGATTCGCGACCTTTGCCGCTCGGTAACAGTGACACGCGCCTGCTCGGCAGCCTTACGCCACTGGGAGAGCGAGGACTTTTACGCACGGGGAACCCCTCTGGGGGCGGTTACGATGCGGAAAGTTGTGACGACAGATGCATCCTTGACAGGCTGGGGTGCCACCCAGGAGGGCAGAACGGTGAACGGTCTTTGGCCAAACAGACTACGTTCAGCGCACATAAACTATTTAGAGCTTCTAACCATTTGGAAAGCTCTGAATCATTTTCTGCCTCGCCTGCAGGGACATCACGTTCTAGTACGGTGCGACAATACCACGGCTGTGGCTTATATCAACCATCAGGGCGGCATGCGCTCGTCGAAACTCCACGCTCTAGCTTACAAGCTTTTGGTGTGGAGCAGACGGGTTTTCCTGTCGTTACGCGCAACTCACATTCCGGGCATTCTGAACAGAGGTGCGGATCTGCTATCAAGGGGAAACCCAATCTACGGAGATTGGCGTCTTCACCCTCAGATAGTGGAAATGCTATGGATGAGATTCGGACGGGCGAGCGTAGATCTATTCACCTCGCGCGAAAACTACCATTGTCCTATGTTCTTCTCTCTAAGGGACATGGACACGCCCCTCGGGGTAGACGCACTGGCCCACCCATGGCCCAGAGTGCTCCTGTATGCTTTTCCTCCCCTGTGCCTGATAATTCCCACATTGGCCAGGGTGAGAGAGCAGGGCCTGTCTCTCATTCTGATAGCACCCAGGTGGCCCAAGGCACCATGGCTGGCGGAGATAATTCCTCTGTTGTACGCCGAGCCGTGGCGCCTTCCCGTTCGCACGGATCTATTGTCCCAAGCTAACGGGGAGATTTACCACCCCCACCCGGACAGGTTGGCTCTCTGGGCCTGGCCTGTGGGAGGACGAACCTGAACGCACTTGGGCTTTCGCCGCGTGTGTTCGCCACTATTCAGAATGCCAGGGCCGTCTCTACACGGTCCTTATATGGCTGTAAGTGGCAAGTGTTCGAAGGGTGGTGCGATAGGCGCGGTCTCACATCTTATCAGTGCTCAGTTCCTGATATTTTGTGTTTCCTTCAAGACCTCATGGAAAAAGGGAGGTCTTTTTCCACCATTAAGGTCTACTTGGCTGCGATTTCAGCCTGTCATGTGGGTTTTGAGGGCTTTACTGTCGGGCAGCACCCTCTAATCCGCAGATTTATGAAGGGTGCACGCCGCTCTTTGCCAGTCATCAGGAGAACTGTTCCGGAATGGGACCTCTCCATGGTGCTGGAAGCTCTGTCTCAACATCCTTTTGAGCCTCTGGGGAGTATTTCCCTTCAGCTGCTGTCCTTCATGACAGCTTTGCTCTTGGCCTTGGCATCTGCTAAACGGGTCAGTGAGCTACATGCACTCTCGGTTCACCCCTCGTGCACTAAGTTCTCCCTCAGTGGAGATAAGGTTTCCCTTAAGCCTAACCCGGCCTTCATGCCGAAGTGCTTCCCTGCGTTCACTTCGGAGGTGTTGGAGCTGTCCGCTTTTCACCCTCCACCTTTTACCTCTCTGGAGGATCAGAGGCTGAATGCTTTGTGTCCAGTCCGTGCTTTACAGGCCTGTATGACCAGGACCAACGCTTTCCGGAAGAGCGACCAGCTCTTTGTTTCATGGGCCCCCCCGCACAGAGGGAGTCCCATATCGAAGCAACGCCTCTCACATTGGGTTGTGGACGCTATAACTATGGCTTATGAAGCAAAGGGAGTGCAGCCCCCAAGGGGCATCAGAGCTCATTCCACAAGGGGCTTCGCCGCCTCTTGGGCTTTGTTTAGGGGAGTGTCACTGCAGGACATCTGCTCCGCTGCCAGTTGGGCTTCTCCTCATACCTTTGTGCGTTACTACCGGCTGGATGTCACCAGAACCTCGGTAGCACATTCGGTTTTAGGGGTGGGGTCTTCTTAGCTCTTCCCTGTACCCTGTTGAAACCAATAAGAGTGAATGGGCCGGCTGGCCATGTTCATTCCTGCCACCAAACATTTACTTCCCGTTATGGGTATAGTTTATGTGCCTTGGTGGGTTGGGGATACTATCATGTATGTGTCTCATGCATGTTTCATGTCCTGCTTGTCCACAGCAGTTTGGTGTGGCGTCACCTTTGCAGGTTCATGATTAATGGACGTGTCAGGCACCGCCTCCCCGAGGTGACCGTCTTTCTCTGGCTTTCAGAACCTCACTGTGAGTGTATTGGGCAATCGGGGAGCTGTCCATGTCTCTCCCATAGGTGGATCTCGAACACGAGATGATGAAAGAGAACAATAGGTTACTAGCGTAACCCCGGTTCTCTGAAACATCGAGTGGAGAGATCCACCAGCTTTGCCCCGCTTGCCGCACGAGAAGCGAATATACTTACTGAGGAATAGCAGCGCGCCCAGATGTTATATGGCCGTAGGTGAGGGGGTGTGGCCTCACCGTGCATTGGCTGCGCGCTTCTGTCTGTCTAGCCAGACTTGGTGCAATTGGATGCTTCTGCAGAGGTCAGGTACGGATGCCCTTCCCATAGGTGGATCTCTCCACTCAATGTTTCAGAGAACCGGGGTTACGCTAGTAACCTATTGTTACCTGTGGTAAAATGGTGGGAACAGACTTTGCTGTGAGGCATATATCCCTGACGTTACCTGTGGTAAAATGATGGGGACAGACTTTGCTGTGAGGCATATATCCCTGACGTTACCTGTGGTAAAATGATGGGAACAGACTATGCTGTGAGGCATATATCCCTAACGTTACCTGTGGTAAAATGATGGGGACAGACTTTGCTGTGGGGCATATATCCCTGACGTTACCTGTGGTAAAATGATGGGCACAGACTTTGCTGTGGGGCATATATCCTTAACGTTACCTGTGGTAAAATGATGGGGACAGACTTTGCTGTGGGGCATATATCCTTAACGTTACCTGTGGTAAAATGATGGGGACAGACTTTGCTGTGAGGCAAATATCCCTGACGTTACCTGTGGTAAAATGATGGGAACAGACTTTGCTGTGAGGCATATATCCCTGACGTTACCTGTGGTAAAATGATGGGAACAGACTATGCTGTGAGGCATATATCCCTAACGTTACCTGTGGTAAATTGATGGGGACAGACTTTGCTGTGGGGCATATATCCGTAACGTTACCTGTGGTAAAATGATGGGGACAGACTTTGCTGTGAGGCATATATCCCTGACGTTACCTGTGGTAAAATGATGGGGACAGACTTTGCTGTGAGGCATATATCCCTAACGTTACCTGTGGTAAAATGATGGGGACAGACTTTGCTGTGGGGAGTTGGCTGAAAGTTTAGCCTATTTATCCTAGCTAGCCACAAGTCTCTCCTACGCTGTCTCAACTCCTCATTTTCTGACAGTCGGTATCACATAAAAATGAACTCCGGCGTTCTTATTACTGTTGTTAGAACAGCCGTGTATTACACAACACACCATGACGCTCTTTCAGGGCCTGTTTTGTGCGACGCAACGGTTATAAATGAGGCCCCAGTTCTTGTCCAACCTGTCTGAAACCTATCCTGAGACTGATATCACTAACATCATGTGCTTACCTCTGTAAGCCCGCCCGTGCAGCAGTGCGCCATGGGACGTACCCCACTGACCCAGGCCGAGGAGGCCTGCACACAGAGTTTAGTGAGGACCGGCGAGATCCTGCGGAGAATGATGGGAAACAGTCCAGTCAAACACACTAAACATCTCACTGCTAGAAAACACAAGCCAAATAACTCAAATACCGATTCGATATGTAGCTTTCCCTGCGTTCCTCCTCCTCAACTGCCGTGACTGATCAAGAGTGTCTTTAGGAGAAGAAGGTTTAAGCCAAAGATACTGGAACACACAACACACTAACAATGAAGACGGCAAATGTGATCTACTGACTGTTAAAGATATCCATTACATTTTAATAAAGAAACAACAGATGTATGTAATATCTAATAATCTAAAACATTTGCAAAAGTTTTCAGACCTGTGAATCGTGGCTTTTGGCGTTCATGAGAACTTTTTTGAGCACAGCTTTCACCACATTATTATCTAAAAGAAAAGGAAAGAGTTGACAAAGTAATGTGAACATGATTTGGAGTTTGAACATGTTATCTCAGAGTGTAAATGCTGGCCAAACATCATCTTGAGGAGCATTTTATATATCAGAATATTAAAGTCAACATTAAATCCATTGGATTTTTAATGACCACATAGAGTTAGGAACTCATTCAAATTCAGCGAAGAATTCTGTTGTAAACCATATCAGATCAAATGGAAAACCAGGAGAAACATTGTGCCATGAACGAACAAGTTATAGAAGGCTTTTCAATCCAAAAATCACCAACATTGACTGTGGATTTAATGTGGTAAAGCTAACTGTAACCATGGTATTTTGCAGAAACAGTTGAATGTTTTTACATTATTAATTTAAGGATTCGTACAACCTTTTGAGAGTGAAATTCAAGCACTTTTCAAGGGCTTTTCCATAAAGCCCTGCACAGGCCTCAAATGTAGACCCTAGCCGATCGACAGATTATCCGAATTCTCGGCTTGAGTCGAGTTGTTTTTTTTTATTTATCCTCCCTATTACACAGCCTATACCACTGTTGCAGCCACTAAAATGGTTCAGTATTGTTTTTAATAGCAAAGTAGTTAAATATTTATTTTCGTTTCTTTATTGAGCATTTTTTGTTTGTTAAATTTAAGTTTTTGTTTTCAGGTGACGACCAAGATATCAGTGGCAGACAGTGAGTTGACCACATGTTTGATCAATTCAGCCTCTATAGCTACAGGTACTTTTTTTGTCTGAATATGTTTGTCTTTTTACTAAAATAAACAACATATACAGGCTTGCAATATACAGACTTGCATTATATGTATCACCAAGGATCACGATTTCAGCAAAAATCTTCTTTACTGTTCTGCTGAAAAAGAAAAAAGCCCCTGAGGGTGAGTAAATTAACAGCAAATTTGAATTCATGGCCGAACTATCCCTTTAAGCAGTGCGACTGTTTTCAACATTGATAATAATCTGAACGATCTTGTGACACCGAAGACTGGAGTAATGATGCTGAAAATTCAGCTTGGCCATCATAGGAAAAATTTTGATTTAATAGAAAGCAGTTATTTCAAATAGTAATAAGATTTCACAATATTACTGTATTTTTAATTAAAATAAATGCAGCCTTGGTGAGCAGAAGAGACTTCTTTCAAAAACATAAAAAACCTTCCTGAACCCAACACCTAAGTGTTGGATGAGTTACCGATCAGCGGGTTTCTCCTGATGTCAAGCACACACAGAGTGGAATTGGACTGAAGCATCTTCTCTAGATCTCGCGCTCCTTCATTCGAGATCCCACAGCGCTGCAGATCCACCGCTAGAGGAACAGAAGGTGGAAAGTGGGTGTATATATACTCTACATGTGCTACTCAAATATACCTGTGTTAGAGTTGTCAAAAAGTACTGACTCCGGTTCCAGGTCGGTTCTGAAATATACACGATATATCCCTAATATATCCACAGATAAACGGATCCGCACTCAACAGTGTATCTGTGTAAGCTCAAAGACAACATGTTTTTGAATCATTTTTGAGCCAATAAGAGACATGTACGTTGAGCATGTCAACACAATGGCCAATCAGAGACCTTTATGTTGAGTATGTGAACGCATTGGCCAATCAGAGATATATATATATATGTTGATTATGTGAACGCATTGGCCAATCGGAGACATATATGTTGAGCGCGTCGACACAATGGCTAATCAGACATATACGTTGAGCGTGTGAACGCATTGGCCAATCAGAGACATATATGTTGTGCGTGTGTGAACGCATTGGCCAATCAGAGACATATATGTTGGGCGCGTCGACACAATAGCTAATCAGAGACATATACGTTGAGCGTGTGAACGCAATGGCCAATCAGAGACATATATGCTGAGCGTGTGTGAACACAATGGCCAATCAGAGACATATATGTTGAGCGCGTGAACCCAATGGCCAATCAGAGACATATGTTGAGTGCGTGAACACAATGGCTAATCAGAGACATATATGTTGAGTGCGTGAACACAATGGTCAATTAGAGACATATTTGTTGAGCGCGTGACCCAATAGCCAATCAGAGACATATATGTTGAGCGCATGAACACAATGGCCAATCAGAGGTGTTTGAGAATCTGTTCAACAGCGCTCAAAATGCTAGAGTGAAATGCTGGTATCGTCACATTTTTAAAGTTTCAGTACGACTTGGTACTGAAGTTGGTACTTCTGACAACTCTAGCCTGTGTGTTGAGTGACCTCTCGAACCTTTGACCCACAGGTCCTCTGTAAGCTCACGGGCGAGTGCCATTACTCCTCTGTCTCCGATCAGAATGTTGTCGTTTAGAGTAACTCTGCGTAGTCCTTTCATGGCTTCAAACTCAGCCCTCCTGTAGCGCAGCGTCTCCACCCACACCGTACTGTGTCGCCTCACTGCCTGGTGCTAAACGACACGTGAAACCCATGAATCTGCTTCCAGAGAAATTAATTATACTAATAAATGTGGACTTGTACCTTTATGATGTTCGCCATATGCTCCGCTCCCTGCCAGGTAACATTACAGGAAGTGAAATCCACGGTCTTAATTGATGATGAATATTTCACACTCTGACAAATGACTGATCAAAGGACAATACAACAACAAAAATATTTTCTGCATTAATAACAATTCAATTCATATAAAAACAATGTTTGCATGTGTACAAAAACTTCTCGCATATGAGAGACCAGTGCTGAGTAGCAGTCACTGATTGCATGTAATCTGGATTATGTAATCAGATTACACAAATTAAGCACTTGCAATAAGATTATATTACATTTTATAATACTTGTAATCAGACTATGGTTACTTTTTTATTGATTGCATGATTACATATTATTCACACAATGGCACAATCACACAATCACACAATTCATAATTGATTGATTCTCCCTAATTCTTTTTTTTTCACGTTTTAAAAAAAAAAAAAAGAAGCATTTTGCTTATGTACATTCAGAAAGTCTTCTAGTTTTGGGAAATTGCACACACAGACCAGCCACTAGTCAGGGCCCTATGATTACAATCGAGAGGCCACAAACCGCTGGGTTTACAGAAATCATTTCACTTTTAATATTTTCTCAACACTGCCTATCAGATTATCTCCTGATTAATTATTATTTGAATTATAACTCTGTAAGTCCCTGTCTTTGGAAGGTTTTTGTCTTTAAAATACCTTTTTATTATATTTTTTATAATTTTAAAATTATTATGTTGATTTTAAATGTGTATGATTTAATGATTAGCTTTTCATTAAACTCAAAGTCTGGGAAACCCTGACTGCATTTTTACAGTATTTTTATTTTTAAACCTCTTTGTATTTTTATATCAATATGGTACAATACTATACTATTCAATGCAATGTGATAAGGCAAGGCAAGTTTATTTATATAGCACATTTCATACACAATGGTAATTCAAAGTGCTTTACATAGAAGAAATTAAAACAAAAGAAATCAGAAAAATTAAAACAGTTTAGAACAAAAGATAAAATACAGAAATAATCAAATAAAATCAGAATAATTAAAACATTAAATAAAATACAGTACAAACAGTCGGACGAGCAGTGGCACAGTGCTCATTCAGTAAATGCAAGGTAAACAGATGTGTTTTGAGTCTGGATTTGAAAGTGACTACTGTAGGAGCACATCTGATCTCTTCTGGAAGCTGTTTCCAGCTGCGGCTGGCATAGTAGCTAAAAGCAGACTCACCATGCTTAGAGTTAACCCTTGGTATTTCTAGCTGATGTGATCCTAGTGATCTGAGTGATCTGTTGGGTTTATATTCAGTGAGCATATCTGCAATGTATTGAGGTCCTAGGCCATTGAATGATTTATATACCAGTAATAATACTTCAAAATCAATTCTATATGTTGATTTTTCTTTAATAAATCGTGTTACCAACTACAATTTTTATCATGTAATTTGTAATCAGTAACGAACCAAATTTTAAGTAAGCCTACCCAGCACTGTGAGTGACGTAAATCCTTGTTTCCACAAAACAGTCAAATGTCAGAATCAAAACTTCAACTCACCTTCCAAACCTTGATCTGCGATCGGGCAGTGTGCTAAAGAGAGATGCTCCAATGACGCACTCTTCGCTAAACCCTAAACAGAAATAAAAAAAGTTATTTGAACATGCTTTCAAACAACATTAAACTAAAGCTGCAGTCCGTATCTTTTTTTGTGTTCAAAATGTATAAACATTACAACGATTGAGTAAACCAGGAATCCATTTTCCAACCCGTGTTTTTGTCTTATCCTGAATAACTACGGTATACCTATAATAAGTGTTTATATTGGGACTATTTTACACCTGTCGGATTGTACTGCTGTAGAGTTGAGGTTGAGTGAGTGTGTGTGTGTGTGTGTGTGTGTGTGTGTGTGTGTGTGTGTGTGTGAGTGTGTGTCCTCTGGAGAATCACTTGTTTATAACAAATGCTGAACAGAGGAACTACTGGAGAAAAGAGAACGAGACAGAGCTCGTAATAAAACAAGAATCAACATCGGCTTGGCTTTTCAGAGATGGAGAACTGAGGGGTTTGAAATGTTGTAAAATATAATCTTTTTGTTATAACTCAACAGGAGAGTAAGGCGTTTTATTGAACAGATAAAGTGTCATATGTATCTCTCTAACAGAGTTCACTGTAAAGCATAGTTTATTGTGAAGATCATCTCATTATGGTTGTGCTGGAGTTTATTTTAAAGGAAGTACCGCGTCTATTAATGGTAAAGCTACAGTAACGTCTTCAGCTCGTCAGTTTGAGGTTCTTTTCAATCTAAACTGGTTATATCTCTGAAGAATATTAGTGAATGTTTTCTGAGCAGTAGGAGAATCATATTCATCCGCACAATGTTCTTCCGCAAAAATGCATGAGTCTTTGTTTTTTAACCACTACAGGGCCAAAAGTTACATAGTGGTACCTTTAAGTAATAATCAAATAAAACAAAAATAAAAGCAAACCTATAAATAATAGCGGCACCTTTGTGAGAGCTGTGAGGTCCCTCTCTCTCAGTGGTAAACCGTGCAGATGAAGCGTCTTCAGGCTGCTCGACTCACACAGGCACTTCTGCACAGCCTTGCACAACTGAAGCGTCATATTCTTGGAATGAATCACAGGAGTCTTCTTCTTATTATGGGCCTTGTAAGAACCTGAGAAGAACAGACACTCAATCATAACAAGAGTTTAGAGGATCCAGGGCAGCTTCCTCAAGGAAAACATCTCTATTTAACAAGTTACGTTGCAATTTAATTGAATAATAACTAGTGCTGGCTTGTAGATAATATGTGCAGTACAGTTTAATATATTTCCAATAGATGTTTTCTGTAAACACTGTAACACCGTGTCCTAACTACACGAGACGCAACACTGTGACGCGCGATAAAAGGTATATTTTCCATGTTAATCAGAGTTGTTGTTCTAAACAGCCGCAGCGGCGACAATTCTATTATATAAGCAGTTTCTATTTTTCTGCGACGTCACGGCTGGAACAACAAACACAAAGTGTGGCAATGATAATCTCAGGTACTGTTTATGTGCTTTATTTAATGTTAAAAGCAAGCAATGTGACTTTGAATATCATTTAGTGCTCGTCTTCGTAGCTGAAAAAGCAACAATGGATAATTCACCTCAGATCTTGAAATTAAACAAATGGAAACAAGAACGTTCAAACTGTGAACAAACAAGTGTATTCTTTGACAAAGATTGTTTTAGTAACTCAGTAGCCTATGCATTTTAAAAATTGTTTAAAAGGTGTAATATTTGTGAATTTGATTATGTATCCATTTTCTTGCGAGTGCGAATCTCTGGTGCTGTGCACTCGCCGTGAGACTCCGCCCACACGCTGTTCTGATTGGCTGTGGGTTTGATTGACTTTGACACATCTCGCAGTCGCGTCGCGTCTAGTGTGGACAGACCAATTATTTGTCGCTGGAATCTTATCGCATCGTGTCTGGTTAGGACACGTTGTAACACGTGCAACAGACACTCATTGTGCAGTCAGTGTATATTGTGTTCACTAACTTTGAGCTCCACTGCTGGTGAGGTAACCGCTCTTGATGGACACATGCTGGAGGTGTTTGTTGATGGCCAGGGCTGACAGTATGGGCTTCCAGTCCGCTAGACTGATGTGATCAGGGTTGAAATCTAACATCCCTCGACTCAGGCTGGCCTTCACCGCCCGGACAGGAGGCGATCCTTGAGCCGAACAGACATGATCGTAGAAACCTTCAAAGTCCTGAGCGCCTCTGCGACGGATCTGAGCTGGTTCCAGCATCACTCAACCTGAATCAAGACAAACGATGGAAAAAGCAAAAATCAAAGCTGTAGAAATGATTTATGAACTATGGCAGAATTGTGTGAAAGAAAAAAAGACATCAACAGGGAAAAAAGAGGATTTTTCTTGATTGAATGTGAACTTCAAATCTTAAAAAGTATATGGAGATGGTATTAATAGGCCACTTAAGGGAACTTATAAAAGATTTCATGATTGACTGTCTATTAACACACTTAAGCACACTTTTTCTAAATATAAACATATAAATATATTTAATTTGTAAATAATTTGTTGACGTTTAAACGTTGACAAATACTTTTTGTTAAATTATTAAAGTACACTTATTTTTTCTATTGATTTCAATATACATGTATTATGAATAATGGTTCAAATGTTTTAAAAGTAGGGAAAAAGATCGATCACACTTTGTATTAGATGTCTTTAACTACTGTGTACTTGCATCAAAAAATAATGTGCTTATTGTGTTCATATTGTATTGCAAAACACTTGCTGCTATTTACTTAGTAATAGTAATGTAATAGCACCCAACAAAGATTAACATACACAAGTCTCAAAGGTACAGTAACAAAAAAGTGAGTGTGAAAAATTATCATGTAGGACTAAAATATATTATATAATTAAAAGAATGCGTGCAGAACAAAGTACAGACCAAAGATTTTAAGGGAACTATGTTCAATTTGTTTTTGGTTTTCACTTTTGTTTTCTATATAATTATTTACTATACAGTTTTTAATGTCATTACAACTGTAGCTAAATTACAGAAAAAATAAGAATATTACCTTACTCTATTTTTTTAAATGAAAAAGTTACAAAAACTACATTACTTAGTAGTGTAATTATTACACCCACCACTGATTAACATACACAAGTATTAAAGGTTCAGTAACAAAAAAGTGGGTGTGAAAAATTATAATGTAGGACTCAAATATATTTTATAATTAAATGAACGTGTGTAGAAAAACGTGCAGAATGCGTCCAGTGTAACTTTAAGTTACACTTTCATTGCAATAAGTTTAGTGTAAGCCACTTGAAGAATGAATATCATCAGCTAACGTTAAATAAAACATAGGTAACGTTAAATCCACCTGATAGTATACAGAAGACCAGAAGAAAATCAATTCTCCTTTACTCTTCAGATCCTGATAGCTAAAGCAAACATTGACATTAAAAATACGTGTATCTAGCCACGTAATTTGGCCAGGTTAATCCTCAAATCTCTGTGATATATGTAACGTTATGTATTTTATGCATGTGTAACGTTACCTTTAACATGAGTTTTGTTTAGTCTAAACTACAGCAAGCGGTTTAAAGATGATTTGCATTTTTTTATTTACTGTTAGAAGAAGATAAAGGGGGATTACCTGTTTGTTAGTTCTGTTGTCTTGGTTTCCACTCTAGAGACTGATGATAACTGACCAGCGTGTCAAAACAAACCGCGGTGGTTTGAAAGGGAAACCGCGTGTGAAACTCCATCTGCGCATGTGCGATCAGTGCCTCCTGCTGGCCGGAGGTACAACAGCGTCACTTAAAGGGGCCACGTCAGGAAAAACAGGATCGTCCTTGCTTACGCCCCTGTTGTTCCTGATGCGTCCAGTATGGCGGATATACTGCGAAATAACATCATTAAATCGACAGTTACACATTAATAACCCGTCCATAGACTTGACAATTTTGTGTTTTTTTGTAGAAAATTTTGTACATTTTAAAGATAAAAATTAACCTGGTGCACTCGAATCTGTTGTTAAAAATAAATAATAATCCACCCGCCAAGCCAACCACCCATAGATTCTTTGATTTAGGTATCTGCATCTGATCATCACATTACAATTATTCAATTACCGGTAAGCATGATAATATGGTAATATCACACTGAACTAGGATGATTTAAAAATAACATTTATTTAAATTAAAAGTTCTTCTTTTGGCAAAATTGCATTTCCTTTATAGCCTAAACAGAGGCTTTACTCCTTTTAAACTTAAATTGTCAGTGTTTCATTTTTGAAAACACTCTTATCGGAATAATTTTCTGTACCTGTATAAAGGACATTTTATTTAATGTATACTGTAAATTTAATTTCAAATTCTTACGTTTTATTACTACATTCAATTAAAATAATAAGACACTATGCTGTTACCAATCAAATTAAATAATTTACATTGAAAAAATTACAACTGTATTAAATGAGATAATGAGATTGTTTTAAATATATATTTTTTAATATACAAATAAGGAATGTTGAAAAGAATAATACTATGAAACTAAAGCGCCAGTAGGAGGCGGCAGGCGGTCGTCCTAATGAGCGAGTCATTGAGATTCGTTCAAACGGCGGATTTATTCAGAATGAGGCGGTTTGATAATGGGTAATTGAATCTTTGACTCAAGCGATTAGTTCAAAACACTGAATCATTCATTAATGAATCATGGCTGAGTGATGGGCGAGCCTCAACAGCGCAACTTTGTTACCGTCCGTGCATTAGCGGGATTACCACAACAATCTGTGACTCTGTATAGGAACTCACTCGGCTAATAGCTGCCCTGATTTCTGCCTCGAGCTAGGAAATAAATTAATTACTGTTATAAATATAAAATGTCACTAAAGATCTATAATTTTCACAATAATTTTTAATGTTAACATGTTTGTCGGGGACCCCCCAAAATCCAAAAATCAATTCTAATGGGGGGTCCCTAATGACTAATGGAGGGTCCGGGACCCCCCCATATCCCCCTCATTTCAAACCCTGGTTACAGTGTAGATCTGCACGGATAAAATATCGATATTCTTTCACTCTCTTCACTCAGCCTGCAGAAGACTAGGCCTATTTGTTTTTGTGAATTGAAAAATTAAAAATACACATACCGGTAGTTGGATGAACTATGTGTTATGACAAGTAATGATATGACTACTGCAGTTAGAGGCCTATTCTCCGTAGGTTTTTATATACAGGAGACTGAGTGAAATATGTTGTCGTGAATTTATATAAAGTTACATTTAGATATGAACCATATTTAGCCCATTAGACATACAGTACTGTGTAATCATATGGATCCTCGATGAAATATCTGCTGTACTATTCTCTATTGGTCGTCATACAGCTACAAAACAGTGTCCTACATAGCATTTTATGAAGACAAACACAATTTATCCCTTTTTTTTAATTCCAAGGGCCATTTAGAAGAAAGAGACAACATTGTTGTTCACAAAAAAATAATTATTAACACCATTTATGAATTATGAAGACTCCCCTATTTTTTTAAGCAAACACACCTTTATGAGATGCAAGTTAAAGAGAATTCTTGGTAAAGACATAGTATGATAAAACACACATTAAGTGCAAGGATCCTACATTTTAGTCCAGATCAGTAAGCTATTTTAAGAAGAAAATGTATATTAAGATATCAGTTAGATAATTAGATCATCTCATTTATAAGAAACAACTCAAACCAGACTCTACATTCAAACCACGTGGGAAAAGTTTGGGTATTATCATGTATGATGTTGGAAGTAATCAAAATATTTCAGTGAGTGTGCACTGCAGTTTAACTCTTTACTTAGAGAAAGAGATTTACGTACATACATACACACACACACACACACATATATATATATATATATATATATATATATATATATATATATATATATATATATATATATATATATATATATATATATATATATATATATATATATATATATATATATATATGCCTATTATAAATATGTCTTAGCATATACAGGTCCTTCTCAAAAGCATATTGTGATAAAGTTAATTATTTTCCATAATGTAATGATAAAAATTAAACTTTCATATGTTTTAGATTCATTGCACACCAACTGAAATATTTCAGGTGTTTTATTGTTTTAATACGGATGATTTTGGCATACAGCTCATGAAAACCCAAAATTCCTGTCTCAAAAAATTAGCATATCATGAAAACCCAAAATTCCTGTCTCAAAAAATTAGAACACCTGCAAAAGATTCCTGAGGCTTTTAAAAACTCCCAGCCTGTTTCATTACTCAAAACCGCAATCATGGGTAAGACTGCCGACCTGACTGCTGTCCAGAAGGCCATCATTGACACCCTCAAGCAAGAGGGTAAGACACAGAAAGAAATTTCTGAACAAATAGGCTGTTCCCAGAGTGCTGTATCAAGGCACCTCAGTGGGAAGTCTGTGGGAAGGAAAAAGTGTGGCAAAAAACGCTGCATAACGAGAAGAGGTGACCGGACCCTGAGGAGGATTGTGGAGAAGGACCGATTCCAGACCTCGGGGGACCTGCGGAAGCAGTGGACTGAGTCTGGAGTAGAAACATCCAGAGCCACCGTGCACAGGCGTGTGGAGGAAATGGGCTACAGGTGCTGCATTCCTCAGGTCAAGCCACTTTTGAACCAGAAACAGCAGCAGAAGCGCCTGACCTGGGCTACAGAGAAGCAGCACTGGACTGTTGCTTAGTGGTCCAAAGTACTTTTTTCGGATGAAAGCAAATTTTGCATGTCATTCAGAAATTAAGGTGCCAGAATCTGGAGGAAGACTGGGGAGAAGGAAATGCCAAAATGCCTGAAGTCCAGTGTCAAGTACCCACAGTCAGTGATGGTCTGGGGTGCCATGTCAGCTGCTGGTGTTGGTCCACTGTGTTTTATCAAGGGCAGGGTCAATGCAGCTAGCTATCAGGAGATTTTGGAGCACTTCATGCTTCCATTTACTGAAAAGCTTTATGGAGATGACAATTTCGTTTTTCAGCATGACCTGGCACCTGCTCACAGTGCCAAAACCACTGGTAAATGGTTTACTGACCATGGTATTACTGTGCTCAATTGGCCTGCCAACTCTCCTGACCTGAACCCCATAGAGAATCTGTGAGATATTGTGAAGAGAAAGTTGAGAGACGCAAGACCCAACACTCTGGATGAGCTTAAGGCCGCTGTCGAAGCATCCTGGGCCTCCATAACACCTAAGCAGTGCCACAGGCTGATTGCCTCCATGCCACACCACATGGAAGCAGTCATTTCTGCAAAAGGATTCCCGACCAAGTATTAAGTGCATAACTGAGCATAAGTATTTGGCTTTTTTTTGTATTAAAAGCACTTATTTTATTGGTCAGATGAAATATGCTAATTTTTTTAGATAGGAATTTTGGGTTTTCATGAGCTGTATGCCAAGATCATCAGTATTAAAACAATAAAATACCTGAAATACTTCAGTTGATGTGTAATGAATCTAAAATATATGAAAGTTTAATTTTTATCATTAAATTATGGAAAATAATGAACTTTATCACAATATGCTAATTTTTTTAGAAGGACCTGTACATGTGCCGTGAGAGGTGCAGGAGCAGTTAGAGGTGCAGGAGCAGTGAAAGATGCAGTGAGAGATGCAGTGTGAGGTGCAGGAGCAGTGAGAGATAGAGGAGCAGTGAAAGACGCAACGAGAGGTGCAGTGAGAGGTGCAGGAGCAATGAGAGGTGCAGGAGCAATGAGAGAAGCAGTGAGAGGTGCAGGAGCAGTGAGAGATGCAATGAGAGGCGCAGGAGCTTTGTCAAAAGCAGTGAGAGGACCAGGAGCAGTGAGAGATGCAATGAGAGGTGCAATGAGAGGTGCAGTGAGAGGTGCAGGAGCAGTGAGAGATGCAATGAGAGGTGCAGTGAGAGGTGCAGGAGCAGTGAGAGATGCAGTGAGAGGTACAGTGAGAGGTGCAGGAGCAGTGAGAGATGCAGTGAGAGGTGCAGGAGCAGTGAAAGATGCAGTGAGAGATGCAGTGTGAGGTGCAGGAGCAGTGAGAGATAGAGGAGCAGTGAAAGATGCAACGAGAGGTGCAGTGAGAGGTGCAGGAGCAATGAGAGGTGCAGGAGCAATGAGAGAAGCAGTGACAGGTGGAGGAGCAGTGAGAGATACAGTTTGAGGTAGAGAAGCAATGAGAGGTGTAGTGAGAGGTTGCAGGACCAATGAGAGGTGCAGTGAGAGGTGCAGGAGCAGTGAGAGATGCAGTCACAGGTACAGGAGCAGTGAGAGATGCAATGAGAGGTGAAGGAGCAGTGAGAGATGCAGTGAGAGGTACAGTAAGAGGTGCAGGAGCAGTGAGAGATGCAGTGAGAGGTGCAGGACCAATGAGAGATAAAGTGAGAGGTAGAGGAACAGTGAGGGAACAGTTAGAGATGCAGTTAGATGTGCAGTGAGAGGTGCAGGCCAGTGAGAGATGCAGGAGCAGTGAGAGATGCAGTGAGAGGTGCAGGAGCAGTGAGAAATGCATTGAGAGGTTCAGGCATAGTGAGAGATGCAGTGAGAGGTGCAGGAGCAGTGTGAGATACAATTTGAGGTAGAGGAATAATGAGAGATAAAATGAGAGGTGCAATGAGAGGTGCAGGACCAGTGAGAGGTGCAGGAGTAGTTACAGATGCAGTGACAGATGCAGGAGCAGTGAAAGATGCAATGAGAGGTGAAGGAGCAGTGAGAGATGCAGTGAGATTTACAGTAAGAGGTGCAGGAGCAGTGAGATGCAATGAGAGGTAGAGGAGCAGTGAGAGATTCAATGAGAGGTGCAGGAGCAGTGAGAGATGCAATGAGAGGCGCAGGAGCAGTGTCAGAAGCAGTAAGAGGTGCAGGAGCAGTGATAGATACAGTGAGAGGTAGAGGAGCAGTGAGGGATGCAATGAGAGGTGCAGTGAGAGGTGCAGGAGCAGTGAGATATGCAGTGAGAGGTACAGTGAGAGGTGCAGGAGCAGTGAGAGGTGCAGTGAGAGGTGCTGGAGCAGTGAAATATGCAGTGAGAGGTGGAGGAGCAGTGAGAAATGCAGTGAGAGGTGCAGGAGCAGTGAGAGATGCAGTGAGAGGTGAAGGAGCAGTGAGAGATGCAGTGAGAGGTGAAGGAGCAGTGAGAGATGCAATGAAAGGTGCGGGAGCAGCGAGAGATGCAGTGAAAGGTGCAGTGAGAGGTGCAGGAGCAGTGAGATATGCAGTGAGAGGTGCAGGAGCAGTGAGAGATGCAGTGAGAGATGCAGTGTGAGGTGCAGGAGCAGTGAGAGATAGAGGAGCAGTGAAAGATGCAACGAGAGGTGCAGGAGCAATGAGAGAAGCAGTGAGAGGTGCAGGAGCAGTGAGAGATGCAATGAGAGGCGCAGGAGCAATGTCAAAAGCAGTGAGAGGACCAGGAGCAGTGAGAGATGCAATGAGAGGTGCAGTGAGAGGTGCAGGAGCAGTGAGAGATGCAGTGAGAGGTACAGTGAGAGGTGCAGGAGCAGTGAGAGATGCAGTGAGAGGTACAGTGAGAGGTGCAGGAGCAGTGAGAGGTGCAGTGAGAGGTGCAGGAGCAGTGAGAGATGCAGTGAGAGGTACAATGAGAGGTGAAGGAGCAGTGAGAAATGCAGTGAGAGGTGCAGGAGCAGTGAGAGATGGAGTGAGAGGTGCAGGAGCAGTGAGATATGCATTGAGAGGTGCAGGAGCAGTGAGAGATGCAGTGAGAGGTGCAGGAGCAGTGAGAGACGCAATGAGAGGCGCAGGAGCAGTGAGAGATGCAGTGAAAGGTGCAGGGGCAGTAAAAGATGCAGTGAGAGGTGCAGGAGAAGTGAGAGTTGCAGTGAGAGGTAGTGGAGCAGTGAGGGATGCAATGAGAGGTGAAGTGAGAGGTGCAGGAGCAGTGAGCCATGCAGTGAGAGGTACAGTGGGAGGTGCAGGAGCAGTGAGAGATACAGTGAGAGATGCAGTTAGAGGTGCAGGAGCAGTGAGAGATGCAGTGAGAGGTGCAGGAGCAGTGAGAGATGCAGTGAGAGGTGAAGGAGCAGTGAGATATGCAATGAGAGGTGCAGTGAGAGGTACAGGAGCAGTCAGAGATGCAGTGAGAGGTGCAGTGAGAGGTACAAGAGCAGTCAGAGATGCAGTGAGAGGTGCTGTGAGAGGTGCAGTGAGAGGTGCCCGAGCAGTGAGAGATGCAATGAGAGGTGCAGGAGCAGTGAGATGTGCAAGAGCAGTGAGAGATGCAGTTAGAGGTGTCAGGAGCAGTGGGAGATGCAGTGAGAGGTGCAGGAGCAGTGAGAGATGCATTGAGAGGTACAGTGAGAGATGCAGAAGCAGTGAGAGATGCAGTGAAAGGTGCAGTGAGAGATGCAGTGAGAGGTGCAGGAGCAGTGAGAGAAGCATTGAGAGGTGCAGGAGCAGTGAGAGAAGCAAAGAGAGGTGCAGGAGCAGTGAGAGATGCAGTGAGAGGTGCAGGAGCAGTGAAAGATGCAGTGAGAGATGCAGTGAGAGGTACAGTGAGAGGTGGAGGAGCAGTGAGAGATACAGTTTGAGGTAGAGGAGCAATGACAGATGCAATGAGAGGTGTAGTGAGAGGTGCAGGACCAATGAGAGGAGCAGTGAGAGGTGCAGGAGCAGTGAGAGATGCAGTGACAGGTACAGGAGCAATGAGAGATGCAGTGAGAGGTACAGTAAGAGGTGCAGGAGCAGTGAGATATGCAGTTAGAGGTGCAGTGAGAGGTGCAGGCCCAATGAGAGATGCAGGAGCAGTGAGAGATGCAATGAGAGGTGCAGGAGCAGTGAGAAATGCATTGAGAGGTGCAGGCATAGTGAGAGATGCAGTGAGAGGTGCAGGAGCAGTGAGAGATGCAGTGAGAGGTGCAGGACCAATTAGAGGTGCAGTGAGAGGTGCAGGAGCAGTGAGAGATGCAATGAGAGGTGGAGGAGCAGTGAGGGATGCAATGAGAGGTGCAGGAGAAGTGATTGATGCAGTGAGAGGAGCGTGAGCAGTGAAAGATGAAATGAGAGGTGTAGGAGCAGTGAGAGATGATATGAGAGGTGCAGGAGCAGCGAGAGATGAAGTGAGAGGTGCAGGAGCAGTGAGTGATGCAGTAAGAGATGCAGGAGCAGTGAGAGATGCAGTGAGAGGTGCAGGAGCAATGAGAGAAGCAGTGACAGGTGCAGGAGCAGTGAGAGATGCAATGAGAGGTGAAGAAGCAGTGAGAGGTAAAGTGAGAGGTAGAGGAGCAGTGAGAAGTGCATTGAGAGGTGCAGGAGCAGTGCGAGATGCAGTTAGAGGTGCAGTGAGAGATGCAGGCCCAGTGAGAGATGCAGTGAGAGGTGCAGGATTAGTGAGAGATCCAGTGAGAGGTGCAGGAGCAGTGAAGAATGCAGTGAGAGGTGCAGGAGCAGTGAGAGATGCAGTGAGAGGTGCAGGAGCAGAGAGAGATGCAATTAGAGGTGAAGGAGCAGTTAGAGATGCAGTGAGAGGTAGAGGAGCAGTGAGGGATTCAATGAAAGGTGCAGTGAGAGATACAGGAGAAGTGAGAGATGAAGTGAGAGGTACAGTGGGAGGTGCAGGAGCAGTGAGAGATACAGTGAGAGATGCAGTTAGAGGTGCAGGAGCAGTGAGAGATGCAGTGAGAGGTGCAGGAGCAGTGAGAGATGCAGTGAGAGGTGAAGGAGCAGTGAGATATGCAATGAGAGGTGCAGTGAGAGGTACAGGAGCAGTCAGAGATGCAGTGAGAGGTGCAGTGAGAGGTACAAGAGCAGTCAGAGATGCAGTGAGAGGTGCAGTGAGAGGTGCAGTGAGAGGTGCAGGAGCAGTGAGAGATGAAGTGAGAGGTGCCCGAGCAGTGAGAGATGCAATGAGAGGTGCAGGAGCAGTGAGATGTGCAAGAGCAGTGAGAGATGCAGTTAGAGGTGTCAGGAGCAGTGAGAGATGCAGTGAGAGGTGCAGGAGCAGTGAGAGATGCATTGAGAGGTACAGTGAGAGATGCAGAAGCAGTGAGAGATGCAGTGAAAGGTGAAGTGAGAGATGCAGTGAGAGGTGCAGGAGCAGTGAGAGAAGCATTGAGAGGTGCAGGAGCAGTGAGAGAAGCAAAGAGAGGTGCAGGAGCAGTGAGAGATGCAGTGAGAGGTGCAGGAGCAGTGAAAGATGCAGTGAGAGATGCAGTGAGAGGTACAGTGAGAGGTGGAGGAGCAGTGAGAGATACAGTTTGAGGTAGAGGAGCAATGACAGATGCAATGAGAGGTGTAGTGAGAGGTGCAGGACCAATGAGAGGAGCAGTGAGAGGTGCAGGAGTAGTGAGAGATGCAGTGACAGGTACAGGAGCAATGAGAGATGCAGTGAGAGGTACAGTAAGAGGTGCAGGAGCAGTGAGATATGCAGTTAGAGGTGCAGTGAGAGGTGCAGGCCCAATGAGAGATGCAGGAGCAGTGAGAGATGCAATGAGAGGTGCAGGAGCAGTGAGAAATGCATTGAGAGGTGCAGGCATAGTGAGAGATGCAGTGAGAGGTGCAGGAGCAGTGAGAGATGCAGTGAGAGGTGCAGGACCAATTAGAGGTGCAGTGAGAGGTGCAGGAGCAGTGAGAGATGCAATGAGAGGTGGAGGAGCAGTGAGGGATGCAATGAGAGGTGCAGGAGAAGTGATTGATGCAGTGAGAGGAGCGTGAGCAGTGAAAGATGAAATGAGAGGTGTAAGAGCAGTGAGAGATGAAATGAGAGGTGCAGGAGCAGTGAGAGATGAAGTGAGAGGTGCAGGAGCAGTGAGTGATGCAGTAAGAGATGCAGGAGCAGTGAGAGATGTAGTGAGAGGTGCAGGAGCAGTGAGAGATGCAGTGAGACGTGCAGGAGCAGTGAGGGATCCAATGAGAGGTGCAGGAGAAGTGAGAGATGCTGTGAGAGGTGCAGGAGCAGTGAGAGATGGAGTGAGAGGTGCAGGAGCAGTGAGAGATG